>VWZP01005658.1:1507017-1595363 GCA_013396995.1 Dicaeum eximium
TGTGGAGCCCCCACAGCCAGGGGTGGCAGGGCTGTCTTGGCCCCACGTGTGCTCCTGCGTGCCCGCTGCTGGCTGGTGCCCCACACACGTGAGGCCACTGTGACCATCAGCCTGACACCAAAGACCTGAGGCAGGAAAGAGGTGGATGCACCCAGCACAGACCTGAAATGAGTCAATCATCAATCACTGGGCGGTTTGTGGCAGTTCAGCTCCTGCAGACTGCACGAAGGAGCTTTTCCCTCTCTGCTCAGCACAGCCCGGTGCGTTACCCCACACACACTCCCACAGCACTGGTAGGGAACAATGTATTTTTCTGACAGGCCACACAGATTTAATCAGAGCACGCTACCTGCAGGAGACAGTGCAATGGCCCAGGGAGCAGAGCAGGGCTCATTGGAAGTGACAGCCACCTCGTCCCAGGGACACCAGGGCCAGGCAGGGCAGGGCAGAGCAGGGGGTGCAGGGATCCCGCAGCTCCTCTGACACAGACCTGCCTCGGCTCATCCCAGCCCATTCCTTGGCTACCCAACAGCAAGGACTGCTAGAAACAGGGAAGGGAGGCACAAATGCCGCTGTTCTGTGTGGCCAGAGCTGACTTGCAAAGACACAAAGAAACATACCTGGAAATCCCGGAGAAAATCAGGTCCCAGCCCATTTAGGAGAGCCTGGGCAGATGTGAAGCGTGGTCTATTAGTCAAGCACAGTTTCAGATTTCACCTGTTCCTGCACTGGAAGAGGTCTGACATATTTCACGGACACAAAAATATCCTGCAGTTGCCTATCATCATTTAACCTCATTTTTCCTTTCTAGAAGAGTTTCCTTTGAAGTTCCTCTGTGTAATTCATTATTGTCTTGAGATCTGGAAAGGCTGTTGTTACTTGAAACCATGAGATCTGGAATCCATTAAAGATGAGCCTGAGCCAGGGAGCACTGGCATGGTACTGAGCACTCAGCCACAACAATTTAACCCAACTGTGCAAGAAAGCCTTGATTAATTATATCCTCAGTAATTATGTCTAAAACTATTTCTACTCTCCAAATGAGAGGTAACTAAATTGAAATAATGAATTTGAAATAGGAATAACACACTTTTTCACATTCACATGACCCATATCAACTGTATAAAATTACAATTCAATAAGAATGAAATCCACTCCTGTCCATCATTCTCAGAAAATCTATACTGCCCACAGGAACATATACTATCCACATGATGCATTATTCATGGGATTATAATGTTTCCTCTCTTTCCAAGAGCAGTAAGATTTGCAGGAAAATAACAGAGAATGTAAAGCACAATGCAAATCAAAGCCTAACAGGTAAGAGTTACCCCCTAGTGCTATCTTCCCACTCCAGTGGTGGAAGTTGGGAAGGAGAGAGATGCTCCAGTCTGCACAGAACAGCCCCCTGGGGAAGGGACGCTGGTTCTGCACCATGTGACAGGGACAGCAATGAAGAGTCACTCCTCTGCCATCAGAGCTGGGACCTTGCTGTGCTCTCCCACCCTCTCCCCCAGGATTACCAGCCCATTGCCAGTTCATCCCATTGGCAGCACAGCTGTGCTTCCAGCACACCTCACAGCCCTTTCCCAGAGAAGGCATCACAGCAGGCACGGTAACATCTCTCCAAACACACAACTATTTTCAGTAAATCATTGCATCTGCTTTAACAGTCCAAAATTAATTACAATCCTAACTGCAGAAATTCTCACAGCACCTACAGTGAACTGCAGCCACACAAGAGAGGTGTTCCCAAACTTGAAGCAAACCAAAGCAGACACTGTGCTGCACACAGGGGCACAGTATCAGTGTCTGTGTCCTGCTGGGGTGGGAGGGATGACCCCCTGCCTTTCCCCAGCCAACCATTATCAATGGCACATTGAGAGAGAGGAAGCATTTTAATGGAGTTTAACAAAAAAGGAACTTCTAAAAACACCCTGTATCTGTTTAAAATTACATTAGGAGAAAGGTATAATGAGTGTCTCTACTTTCACTAAAGGATATATTCTGTCACTGTGAACTCTGGTCTACAGGACAACAATCACACATTTAAGTTATCACTTCCCAATTACACACAAATTAATAATTCACTGCTCCAGGGAAAAATGACCCTAACCATACATCATTCTTAGAGCAGATAATTGGGCTTGGGGTGGGACAGCTCTGTTGGTAAATGGTAAATAATGCATATGGTACATCAAATTTTGCATGTAGATAGACAATTTAATTTGCTTCCTACTGAAAAAGGGAGAACCTTTTAATAAGTAAACCATTCATCTCAAGACTAACATTCAAGACTGCCTTCACACATCCACCTACTGTTACACATGTCCATCATACAGAGAATATTTAACAAGATCACGTTTCAAGGTGTGTGTGTGGATATCTGTGAATAGATACATCTAGACATGTGTGTACAGACACAGAGAACCTCACAATTAAAATAAAATTCACTGTGAATTCACTGATATAGAAGTCTCAAAACTTCAGAGGTTAACATATTTAAAGCTTTCTAAGAGACTGATAAGGGGTTGCCACTGCATCAAAGGCTTCTCGATCACATACCCTTTGTCTGTAAGTTTTAGGAAAATTAAATTAAAGTCATTGGCAAAATCCAACTGCTTTTTCATGTAAAACTGAAGTCATTCACTACAGGAAAGTGAAGGATTGGAAGCAGCTGCGGAGGGTTTTGTTTTGGGGAGGGTTTTTCGTCGTGTTTTTGGTTATTTCTTTTTTTTAACAAAACAAAACAAAACATTCAGCTGTTCTTAGAGGCCTTTGAGTTTAAACATGAAAGAAATTACTCTGTGCCTTTCCCCATCCCCCTGGGCTAGAACCCCCATGAACATCCAGGCAGCTCTCATGCACTCTATGCTCACTAGTGGAGAGTGCTGCTCTCCCCATGGCACAACCACCATTCACTCCCAGCTCCACAGAAGACTGGGTAGGAACAGAAGATATTTAGACTTCAGAGCTTGAAAACCAAACAAATTTACTCTATACAGAGTAACAGTTTCTCTTTCTTAAGGCAGTTAGGAAGTTGTGAGGATCACCTCGGCAAAACCGTGGTGATGTTATGTGGTGGTGTTGAGATATAATGACCCAAATGCTTTTTCCACACTCCTAACAATGCACAGATACTCAGACCTTTTCCACTCTCCTCTAGAAGCACAAGAGGGAAAGAAATCCTTTACATGTTTTCCTGGCTGACACGAAGGAACTCATCAACCCACAGCGAGATGCAGTGCGATCCAAAACTGGACTCTTTGTAGTTGAACAGGAAAACTTCAGCCAACTGGAAATTACTCCTGATGGAAACTTTATGATTTTTCTTTTCCAGCAGATTAATTGAAGTAAAAGTTTAACTTGATATTTCATTCCAGTATCTACTGGCAACTGATAATCAGTGATAACTGCTATGCTAGCAATTCACGATTGAAAGCAGTTCTCCTTCTTCCAAATGGCATCACACATTTGGAATTGATAATGCAGAGAGATCTAGCCTGAATTCCAAATTATCTAAGGATCCAAACTCATGATACTGATTATTTTTCAAATCTCATGTTTTCAAAGACAAACTGCAGTTCACATTCCCTCATATTCCCTCGCATGTTTGAACTATTAGAAAATAGGTGGTTCATGTTTCAAAGGTCTGATTTTCTAATAAAAGGACTAGAATTTTCTCCTTTATATTTTATCATGCAAAATTCTCAGCTAATCCACAGCCTCCAATCACTTAGGAATTATCTCAGATGCCACAGTATCAAATATCTTTGGGAGAACTCCCCAACCCACTGTAAAACAGAAATGTAGGCTGTCCTGTATAAGAAAATAAAAATGAAAAGACAACAGCAAAAACCCCAAGAAAGGTATTTTTCCCACTGGCAGATGACTTAAGGAGACAGTGTATTTTCATCAGGTCCCAGCACATTAGAGGAAAGATAATTAAAAATCAAATGATCACAGAATCATAGACTTGTTTAGGTTGGAAAATATCTTTAGGATCATCGAGCCCAAACATTAATCCAGCACTTCCAAGCCCACCACTAAAGCATGTCCTGGAAGCTGCCAGCTGGGTGTTGTATTCCCCATCCTGCCATCAAGTGCCCCACCTGAACCACTCTGTGATTTCTGTAGGCAAGGCAATTCTGCTCCCACTCAGCAGAGCTCATTTCAACTGGGCAGGTTGGGGGGGTGGGGTATCTCTGCCACCTATTGCTAAGCAAAAATTATAAATCATGTCACACTCCACTAAATAAAATTTAAAAAAAAAAACCAACCCCTAACCAAACAAAAAAACCTACACTACCCAAAATAACCAACAAAACCAACCACTAAAAAAACCCAACAGCCAACCAAAACACACAACGCCCCCTGCAAAACCAAAACAAAGCCTCACAGCAATAATCAACCTAAATATTGAAAAAAAAAATTAAATGTTAACAGCAATTCTCACAAAGACTGATGCAATAATTAAATGAAAATAAATTAACATTTTCATTCCACTAGATGAAATAAACACAGAACCCACACACATAAAACCAGAGTTTACACTGGAAAGACAGCTTAAAACTAACAATGCTTAACTCAAAACTTTTTTTTTTATTAAAGTATGAATGCATTTATGCTGGAGAACAGTTTACATACATTTCAAAGCAACAAGCATATTTTCAAGAGGTGTGGGCCCTCCCCAATACATCTCCATGCTCAATCTACATGCTTTACCACTGGACTCGCACATACACTCTCACAGACAAACACAGAGACACAAAACACAGACACAGAGCTATCTGCCTGGATTAGCTTTCTTTTAAGGCTTCTGTAAGGTGCCCTAGTGCCCCTAACATTACCATAATTACAAACAAAATTTTACAAAGGAACAGCATTACCTGCAAACTATTGATCTGCTCTCAGCCTTAAAAAATATCAAGTGAAACAAGTTTTTCCTTTATTTGAGTTTTATTAAACATCTGCATTTAAGAAAGGCATGACTGTATATCTGTGAACAAGGAAAGATACGGGAATCTTAACATGAGGTTCTCAACCAGAACAGATGTTCAAACCTGACTCCTAAGGGACCACTTCCTTTGATCTTTGCAGTGAGGCAGCCCTGTGGGATGAGACTCTGCCAGCTCCATCCCAGCAGGGTCACTGGACCAGCAATGTGGAGAGTGGGGACACAGAGCTGTGCCCACCGTGCCGGGATCTCGTCACACCTGAGCTTGAGGAGAGGTCACAGCTCAAACACTGACACACCCAAGTGTCCCTCAGCTCTCCCCAGTGGGCCCCCCTCCTGTGGAGCACATCAGGGTAGGATAATGCACAGACAGCAGGGCTGCCTTGCTGAACCCACCCCTTTTTGGTATCCTGCATTACACAGTCTGAGACTGCAAGTACTGGTGTTGGGTGAGAGACATGGCAGCCGGTATATTAAGAAAATAGGTACAATGAATAAAATAAAGGATAGCATATGATATAATGTGTACATACAAGCATCTTTCATTTTTTTATCTGTGAAATGTGAATTAACTGCAGAATGCCAGGCCATTAGTCTAAAAGGCTATGTATGGCTGTCTTAGCCTACATATGGTCAAAGGATTTGTGTGATGGATCATAGGGAAAGATCCTTCAGGAACCGTTAGGGCTTTCCAGGCCTACTTGCTCTTGTGCATCAGCATCAGCCCGCAGCTAGGAATGCCAGAGAAGCAACTAATAAAATTGCCTGACCAGTAAGACAAACAGGAATGACTGTACTTCATGGTATGCACCTGAACTACAGAGAGGAGAAAGGAACAGTGATGGGCGGGTGACAGAGGTGAGGGAGATTCTTTTCTCACTTTTACAACAGCAGCAGATTTCAATGCAATGTAATTACTTTAATGATGCATATCTGTAGGTACCAAATTGCTCTTCTGATTTAAAAAGCTGGTCAGACAAGTGTTTGGCAGTCCTTTCATTACCCAGTTTCAATTGTTGCTTATTCATCTATCAGCTCTCATTCCCTAAGCCATTTCTGCCTTTGCTGAACTGCGAGTGAGTTCAGTCAGCCATCGTCAGATTCAAATTCATGAGACACTTCCTCCGATGAGCTGTTCCTGTGGATCCTGCCATCGCTTTTCATGCTGTGAAAAGTCTTCTTAAAGGCCTCCATCATGGCATGGGCCAGCTTCTTGGCCTCCAGCTTGCTCTCACACTCCACAGCGTGGCAGTCCATCTGGTAGGACAGGTCATCGTTGATCTCCCGATAGACCCAGGCGAAGATGTTTGGGCTGACGTTGTGGTCAGCAGTGCAGTAGGCTATACGTGCTACCTGAAAGGTATCCATGTGCACTGTCGCCTCACCTTTGAGGTCCAGATGATGCAGCCAGACTTGGAAAGGGCGAATTTCCAGAAGGGCATTAGCTGGGTAAACATCCTCCCTGGTGAGCGTGTGCTTCTTCCACAATTCAATGACTGGTTTTTCTGTGCAGCCTGACAAAAATTGCATCCCTGTTGTGGAAACCTTACCCAAATACGTAACCTGCAAAGAAGAGCAAAGATAGGTGAAAACACAGAGAGCAGACTCTGGTGCTACTTTCTGCCATCCCGGGGAGTTTCACTGAGAAAATAAAAGCACACACCTCCCCCCCCACAAACACCACGATTTCTGCATCATTTTCAGTAAAACAGTTTTCAAACTGCTTTCCAAATATTCGCTTTTCAGATGCTGACTTCACCATTCAAACCCAGAGATTAAAAATGCCCAAGTGTCTGAGTTTCAAGGCATTCCACTTTCTTCACCTCCCCTAAAAAGCCCAGCTTTAGAGCCCATGACTACCCCTAAGCTCATCTTAGCGAGTGCAGCTGCCATCAGAGCAGGTCCCAGGTAGTTGTGATGCAAACCACCTCTCTTTTTTCCTTCATACTTTATTCAGGTGATTTATCTGTATCATATTTCAAACGTTAGTATTAGGGAGATGGAGACATTCTCAGTTTGATAATGGAAGGCTGCAGGGGGTAAGAAAAGCATGATCACAGCAGAAGATTTTAAACTGTTTGAATGTTTCTTTTCCAAAATGATCCTGTTTTTCTACCACTTCTGCTACTTCTACTTAAGTATTAAGCCAGGAATAGCTCAAAGCTGTTCAAAACTTTACCTTTGAGCAGGGTTGAGATATTTATTACATCAATTTAAGAAAATATGCTGTTAAAAAAATCTAGTAACAAATCTACCTAAGTTTAATCACATCCTAGTCTAGTCCTTTTGTGTAAATATCCTGTTAGCCAACCAGTGGCTAACAAGCAAGGTGGTTTTAGTGCCTTTACAGAAATTTGTTCCCCAAATATCAAATTCACTAGGAGGTCAAAATTCTGTATTAAGCCTGTGCAGAAACATTCCCCTAAATCTCTGCAGCTGCTAATGAGGCTTCCTTCCACTTATAGATGAATGGAAGATTATTTTATCTGGAAAAAGAGATTTTTCTCTAGGAAAGACAGGTCAATGCCACATAAATGCAATTATGTAGATTATTCTATTTATTGCTGTTGTCAGGATGGTGCATTGAAGAACAATTATATGAAAGCAAAATTGTTCCTCATTTATCTCTTGCAGCAGTAACTGCTTGAGACAGAATCTTTTACCCCTTGCTTGATGTATTATAACCTCTACATTTTACTCAAGGTATTTGGAGGAAAAAAGTAATCACAAGCACTTTTCAAACTAATTTCTTTAAAATTCTGCATTAAACACACAGTATAGGTTATTTTTATGTTGTAAATGTGTTAAGAAATTTAAAGAAAAAACATGGAATTTCCACATTTAAGCACATTGAAAAAATCATAACCACAAGAAATACAGGATTTGTAATCCATGCAAACAAATTTTCCACAAGAAAAATATTTTGCTGCAAGCTTCACATATTTTGTTAAACTCAGAGGCCTAAATTAAGCCATAATTAAGGAAAAAGCTTACAAAACTTTATTGGAAGTCTGTGTAGCTTAATCATGCTTTCCAAAAAAGCAATTTCATAGTACTGACATTTCAAAATGGGAAGTCTTATTCTTTGCCTATAAATATTCATGATTTGCACTGGGAATATGTTGAATCTTACAAAGCTTTCTATTTTTTTTGGAACAATGAGAAACACAACAGCTAGAACAGTTAACAAGGCAAGACCTACCAGTGTTTTGCCTTATTTTATTTTATTAGTGATGAGAGTTGAGTTCCCTAAAGTACTGTAGAAAAACTTAAAAGAAAACCTCAGAGTTCACAGTGCCAACTAAACACATATAAACAGCACATACAGGACCACAGAGGAATGTGTCTGCAGCATCCTGGGGGGCATTTCAACAAATATCCAAAGTCAGATTGCTTTGAACAGAGCAAGATCATTGTGCAAATTTGCACATTCAATCTATTCTCCAAAGGTTCGCCCAGCACTGTTCCATACTCCCAAACCAGCTAACAAAAGACAAACACTGTAAACTGACACTTGGGTCAAATTCAAAGCCCATTGCGGCATCAGGAGTCCTTCACTAACTTCAAAGAGATTTGCACAAAGACTTTAAAACCCTGAGGAACAGCGATAGAGTCTCTTGTTGTGCACTTTGTCACTGCCCAAACACAGCTTTGAATCCCTGGCTGTAGGAGAGAGCTGCCACCACAGCATCTTGTTCCCCCAGCTGCTGTTTGGAGCAGCCCAGTGCCACTTGGAGAAATCAGCACCTCTCCTGAGTGCACGAGAGGGGATGCAGGGAATTGTTTCACTGCTGGCTTGTCCTAAAGAGGAAGCTGCTGCCAGCTCATGAGCTGCCCTGAGCAGCAGCACGAGGATGGGGAGAGGGGAGGAAAGCAAAGGCAGCTCCATCCCAGGCAGTCAGTGCTGCTGAGCTCTGTGCTGCAAGCTCACCCCAGCACACAGCATCAGCTTCTGAGCATGGGCAACTCCCAAGTGATGCTGGGACACCTTCAGCAGCCAAGGAGCAAGATCAGAGTAAGCTGTCACACAGCAGCATAAATTGAATTTAATGTTCTCCTCTGTTCCCCTGCAGCAGCTAACTGCAACCCCCTGCTGGTCATCAATCCCTGTGTGTGGCCTGCTTGAGTGAAGTTTCAAAAAATAATGGATTTCCCTAAAATAAAGTAATTGTATTTTGAGACAAAAAAAGCAGTGAATTACTCTGTAAGCAGCCAATGCAAAAGTAACTAATAATAAGGATGGAATTCTGGCTTATTTTCCAAAATGGGATGTACTGGTCTGATTTACTATCCCAGTTCTGTCACGGTATAACGTGTAGGAGCCTTTGGAAAGTTGCTTCTTTTAACATCACTTTGACCCTCCATTATATAAATCTCATTTTGCTTTGAGGACACATCCATAAATATTTATAAGGTGCTTACACATTACCATAAGGAGTTCACAGGAAAGAACAAACAAAGCCTCAACTTTAAAGTTTCTCCTGCATCGTGTCTTATATAGAAACATCTACACCTACTAGTGCTGTTACTTTTTTGGTTTTTAAAATGAATTATCTTTTTTTTTTTCTAGTTGAGATACAAGCATTTGACACAAGTAGCATCACTGAGGCTCTTGGTGAAGACACATGTCTAACATTTCATCACAGCGTGGTCCCCTGCTAGAACAGAGCAGGGATACAGGGGCTGGTGAGACATCTCCACTCTTTGACCCGTGGAAAGGTGCCTCTCCCTGAGCTCAGAGTTACCAGGTTATCCCACAAGCAGTGCTCCCTCCTTTTGGCTCCTGCCTCGACACATCTCACAGCATACACACCTTTGTTTAAATGCTCAGAAACCACTGACCACACCATTACAGTGAAGCTAGTACAGTACAGCCATCTTCCTTTTCAATTTCCAAGTCTGCCAACCAAAGGTCAAGGAACAGATAATTCCTTTCATTATCAGATGGAAAAGAAAGCTATTTTGAGGCAAAAATTCGCACTGGTGCTCTTTCCCATTAAAAACATTAATATCTCATCAGTAAAGCCAGCAGGTATTACAAGAAAAGACCCCAAAAAACCCCAGAATTTCATCTTCAATACTTGTAAGAACCAGATGTGAAGGGCACAGAAAGACATTAGTAGCAGCAGCAGTAGTGATGTTGTTACAGTTATCATTGCACGTACAAAACCACACTGAAGGGCCTGAACAGCATCAACTCCACAGCTTTCCTGACCAGAGAGTGATCATTGACAAAGACAGGCAAAACCACAGTGCAGGCTGAGAGCCACACCTGTGATAATACAGCTCTGACCACCAGCAAAAGCTCACCAGGACTGAACAATGCTTTTTCTTCCTCTGAAACTCTGGAAGTCACTTGGCAGCAAACATCAGTCCAGGAAAATTACTTACTTGTGCAAGTGTGGCATGTCCTATAGCAAGTGTCACCCTACACACAGTGAGGCCAGGAGCTTTATTCCCACCCCTCTAGGGTTGTCAAGCACTGGAATGATCTGCCCAGGGAAGTGATGGAGTCACCATCCCTGGAAATTTTCAAGAAACAACTGGTCATGGCACATAATGCCATGGTTTAGGTGACAAGATGATGTTTGGTTAAAGGCTGGATTTGATGATGTTGGAAGACTTTTCCAATCCTAATGATTCCATGATTCTGTGATTCTAGCCTCAGTGCAAGGCAGAGTAGCTACAGGTTGGTTGTATCAAGTAAATGATGATCAAGCTGTGGCAGCCTTTACTTGTTTTGGACACTGTATTTTAGATGAGAAAAAGAATGCAAATTCAGCTCAATGTCACTGTGCTAACCTTAAGCAGTGAAGGCATTTCCTATCATATTTTCTACCAGGGATAAGAGTATTTTTCTTTGTGGCTCTTTTAGTCCTTTGGTTTGTGTGTTCCATCTGTCCCGCAAATTTCTGGAAGATACATGCACCTCACAAAAATTTCTTGTGCATGTTAAAAATTATCCACATTCTTTGCAGCCTTTCTCTGGCAAATTTCATCCTCTAGCAAGCCACTGTCACCAACCATGACATAAAATACACTTGAGGCTTCAGCACTTTTATGCTTGCAAGCATTCAAACCTTTTGTAAAAGCCAAGATGTTCTGAAGAGCTCCTTATTTCACTCTAGAGATTTGCCAACACCAGTGTCAGTATCTGGCAAAACTGTCCTCAATTGAAAAATGCTGTGCCTTTGCCCTTTTGTAATGCAGCTACAGCCGTGTGACACATAGAGACATCTCATGTCAAAGGACTTGAAGAATAATTGATGTCATTTTTCATGCACTCTCCTGGAAACACAGAAATATCTGAGTATTTTGACATTGTTGTTTTTAGCCTCTTCAGCCCAATAATGTATAGTGAAAATGTCTTAATAACTATGTTCAAGAGCTTACCAACTTTGAAAAGACCAGTAGAGCAGCTGCCATAGACATTTACACTTCTGGCACAGTGTGATTTGTCAGAAGTAATAAGGGTTTTTTCCTTTTCATACCCAACTCTTTCATCACTGATGTCACATTTTTCACTTGCAATTTATAGGAGATAAAGAGCAGCTCAGCTCCTGCATGTGTCAATCTGACCTCAGATCTGACTCCCCAATGGATCGTATGTCCGCACTGCTCCCATCTCACAAGCCTCACTTGGGCACCTAAAGTTAGGCAGTCAAATGACTTTTTCTCCTTCTGTTCCCTATCCCCAGTCCATAGACTATCAGTGCTCCAAGAAAGCAGATCCAAGCTGTAAAAACCCACAATTACTGCATTACAGGAGGACAGATGCTCTCTTGGCACGGGAGCTTGGCACAGGAGCACAACCTCACAGGACTCTGGGCTCTCTCACTATTCAAGACCATGATCAAAAGACCATATGTAAAATTAACTCCTTGCTATTTATTAGTATAATAGAATATAAGTATTTCTTCCTACAAGATAGAAGGGTCTTTGTCAGCAAAATCAACACAGAAAATGAAGAAAAAATTTAAAATAGAGCACCGACCTTGAGCCAGCAGGTATTTACTCTGCATATTTTCAGACACCAGAGAATGCCCTAGAGAATCTTGAATCTTGGGCAAATCTTAGTAGTAGATGACTGTCTCTTTTGTTGATCAGTTTTAAAATAAACATTCCTTTAGCCTCAGATTTGGTCTAGTTGCAACTGATTTATGTTTGATCAAGACAGTAAGATATTCCTCACTCAAACATGAAGCAAACAAAGGTAATGAGACATTTTCTTCCTGAAAACAGAACTGCTCCTGTGGCACCTTCAGGTTACCTGGCAGTGAAGAAAGTGACTGTAAGGGTCTGTGTTAAGATGCACAGGTACAGACCCTCCAGTCAGCAAGTAAACCACCACAGAACCATGGAAACATCAGGACTGGAAGAGACCTTTAAGATCATACAGCCCAACAATCCACCCAATCCACCACTGCAACCCCTACACCACTGAACCACATCACCCAGCACCAGATCCAGACACCTCTTAAACACCTCCAGGGATGGCAACTCCACCAGCTCCCTGGAAAACCTGTTCCAATGGCTGAAGTTTGTCAGTTCATCCCAGCCAAGCCAAGAACCACCCGCCTAAAGATCGGGTAAACGTGCAGATGATTTAAAGAAGAATGAATAAAGAGGAGATTTGAAGAACAGCAGCCAAAAGCAGATTTAGGAGGACACAGGCATGTCTTGTTTAAAATTGCTGCAAGAACACAGACATGGAGAGGCTCCCTGGGTTTGCAGCACAAAATCAGATGCAGGATGAGAAAGTTCAAGCTTCACCTAGACTCCAGGCACATATTGTTGAGGCCAGGTCACAGCAAGCTTCACCTCCACATCAATACAAGGTCTGGAAACCTCTGCAAGAAGTTGCTACTCAGGAAACCTGTGCTCAACTTCACTGCAATGACAGTGTGCACAAAGCCCCCAGAGGCACCTCCAAGCTGAGTGGCTGGGCAGAATCAGGGCTCACCAAAGAGTCACAGATTTGATGGCTGAAATAGTTTTTCCTTTACCCCAGTGGAGCTGGGATACAAGTGGGGCAGGCCTGCAGCATGCTGCCCAACAGCTTGGTAAGTCCTGGCACAGCTTTCATGTCAATAAAAGCAGATTTAGCTGTAGAGTAATTTTCAGCATCTTTAACGAACACATCCAGCTCCAGGCACAGCAGGAGCGCTCTGTGCGGGACAGGGCACCCGTCTCACCACACCAGCTCAGCTCTCCTCACCCTAAAGCACAGTGACTCAGCCTCAGGCTGGCAGCTTGGGATTTACAGCCAAAAGCTGCTTTTTGGCTCTGAAGGAAAAACAAAAATATCCCAGACATTCCACTGGATCACTGAGCAAATACCACGAACTGCATTCAAGCAACGCTTGCTTAAGACCCAAAAAATAACTCAGTCAAGTGAAAAGGCTGCACAGTTTCCCTCTGCCTGCCACTGCTCCTCACCCACACTGCCTGTGTCCAGCCAAAGCCTTGCAGCACAAACACGAGGGTCTTTGTGGGAATGGCAGGGCTCCTCAGCACAGAGAAACACACAGTAAATGCAGTAATGTGGCTTACAGAAATATGTGAAGAACTGTTTTATTTTTGAGACAAAATTCAGAGGGAGAACAGACTGAGCTAGGCAACTATTTAATGGAAAATAACCATCAACTCTGAGGGCTGCCCACTGGATTAGGAGAGGAAAAAAAAAAATACATCAGTAGTTAATGTCTGATTTATTCCAAGGAATCAAAGGATAGCTCCAGAAAAAGCTGGAAGCATCAGCACCTCTTCAGCAGTTAAGTCAAGAGCCAGCATCTGACTCCTTTTGTGGGACCAAAGCTGAACTTGTCTTACAACAATGCCACAATTTCCCCTTGAAAACAAAAATAATAAACAAGCCCAGCAAGAAATGCATTTGACTCTTTACATCTTCAGAACTCCTAAGGAAGAACAACTGCTGGGCAGCAGCTGCTCCAGTTGTTTATCTGTCCCCACAGCCACGCTCACAGCAGCCCTTTGCAGGTGCCTTTATTTTCCCATGTGTTTCTCAGCTGTGACCATGCAGCAGATCCTGCCTTAGCTGCCCCCCAGGAAGGGGTCACCACACAAGTACAGCATAAAATGATAGCACAGAATAGTCACTTTGGACATAATTCCCCAACTAAATGTCTTTGAAGGACAGAAGATCTCTCATTTTTAGTCTATCATTGCTCTTTCAGGTTTTACAGCCTCCGTGCTCCTCAGTGGCTGTAGCACGTGAAGGAGAAGGAAGAGCTGGGGCTCTGTGGAAATACCTTTTTTGGACAAATGCTCTTCCCCAGTAGAAAGAAAAACATAATACAAATTTCAGTGCTGCTACTTCTGAGGTTGCCTAGGAAAGCCCTTTAACATGGCAGCAGGTAAAACAGGTGAATTACTGTGATCCAGGGTGGGTGTTCCCAACGTCCAGTCCAAGGCAGCATCTCAGGAACGGGGCTTTTCTGAGGGCAGAGCTCACCCATGAAGAACTTCTCACTTCTCAAGCACTATGCAGGACAAACACTTCAGGAACTGCAGATGATTGGCATCAAAGTGCAGGGCACATCTCTGAGATCCTGTCCCAGCTCTGAGTAAGACACCCAAAGCACACAGACATCTCAGAGCCCCTCTTCATGGCCAAACAAACCTCTCATCCTCCCAGAGCAGAGCTCTGCCAGGCCTCGCACTGATGGCACTTGGGGAGGGGAGGAGAAGACAAAAACCTCAGCAGAATGCCCACAGGAGTAGAACACTCCTTACCCTATGTGACCAGTCCCATCACCAACACTACCCCACACTGCTCGAAGAGGACATGGGAAAACACATCAGCATTTGGCAACTTTAAGGTTTAGTAAATAAATGTACTGGAAGAGAAAAACATTACCCTTGATAGCTTAATTTATGAGTTCTGAGAGGAAAAAAACTCAACAAGAAAAAGCCCAGAGTCCACAGGCCAAACAGCCAGTGTGGGGCAAATAAGGCAGCAAGCCAAACTCTCCTTCTAGAAGACAATCCTGAGAAACACAATGATCCAAGCTTTTCACCTTTCATTTCATCAGGCTGCTGCTCAGCAAGTGTCTTTATAAACTACCCCAGGTATTAAACTACTGCCTCCAGTTAGACCTAAGAGCACCTAACTTACACCCAGTGACCAGGAGTCTCTGCCTCACTGGCAAAACAGTTAACCAAGCCCAAACAACCTCAGCAAGAGCCAGCTCTGCTCCCTGCAGCCTCCCATCAGCAACAACAGGATCGCCTCTTGCATTTCGTTCTCCACTGGACAGGAAGCTCTTTTTGTGGTTTGGCTTGCGGGGAGGAATCTGAAAGGAAATCAAGTGGAACTGGCAAACTGCAGTGAGCTTGCAGTCAGAGACTCCGGTCCTGGTGTGAGTGGAAGATTTACACTGCACTATTTAAAACTCAAGAAATCAATTCCATTCTAGCAGCAATTTAAAAATCTTGTTGTGCAAGACATAACTGAATGAACAAATACATCCATCACACACAACCTCAGCAGGGCTGCTGGATACCCTAGTGTACAAGTCGATGATTACTTTTATTCCCAAATATTTTCTTTATGTTGCTATTTAGATCACTTTCCTCCTTTGTCTCCTTTCATTGCCTCATGTAACTTCCTCTCTCTACTCAGTTACCACTGGGTTCAAACTAATACTTGGATAACCCAGTTCATTTCCCATTGTCCTTCAGGAGTCTCCATAGGCAAGGAGAGAGGTGGAAGCAGCTAGGAAGGTGAGAAAACCCACTCTGTAGCCACTATTGCAATTTCTTGAAGTTTCCTTCACACAAAGTCCTTCCAAAACCCTGCTTCTGCTACCTCAAAACCTTCTCACCGAGAACATCCCTTCTGCCAGGATAAAGTGGCATAAGTTGGCATGACCACAATCTCCCTGCAAATAGACACCTACCTTCATGTTTATGTTCAAAATACACACAAACCTTTTTCACTACACATTCTTTATTCACATAAGGTTGAAACAGAACATGGAAATCTGATTAAGCACCTCATCATGTTTCAGAAAGCTTTTTAGTCCTGAGCCTCTCACAGCTGCTGTCTCATAGCAGAGGGAAGGAGCCCATGGACACAGAGAGGAGAAGACTGTTCGCTTTTACTTTGTTCCCCTTCCTTTCCAACCCACAGAAAATTCACTTTGGCACCAGTCCTACAAAAACTCTGGTTGTATCTTATGGGGAATGCAAAGAGGGAGTACAGGAACAGTTACATACTTCAGCTACCTTTTCCACTGAGGCATGTGTATTGTACATGTATTGTACATGTATTTTAGTGTCCACTGAAGCACTCCCAGAAAGCCAGGCAGAATGTATGTTTTCCACTATCTTTTATGGGTAAGAGATCTGTCCTCAAGGTTCCCTTCTTTGTGCATTCCCCAGGAGATCCTTGTGTTTCTCCTTTAGTTCTTCCCATCAAAAGAAGATGCCAAGTAATAAAATTGAACAAAACCTCTGTTACCAAGACATTCAGTTCTGGAGACCAAAAATCTCAACTGCACTTGATTCCTGGCACAACTTGATAACACCTGAAATTAAGAACAAAAGGGAAGAGAGCCAACTTCAGGAACCACTGAAGATGACTACAAATTTGGATTGCATATCAAAGCAAATCTCAGGCCTACAATGCAGGAAGAACAGAAGTAATGCTCATAAAATTATTTCAGTTCTTCCTCCCCCAAATGCTATAAGACCAGTACCATTAAAAAAAAAGAGAAAAAAATACAAAACAAACCACAGAGACTCCAGAAATAGCAGTACTCGGTCCTTCTCCTATCATTCACACACTGAAAATGAAACACATTCCCTGAGGAGTACAGTGGAACACAGAAATATCAACCCCATATAAATGTAATTGTACCCACATCCCATAAAGTCTCTGATTAAAATACTCCGTCATTACTTTTACATCTCCTTCATGAATCATGTGAAATGAGTTCCATGACTTAACAAAACCCTTTGAGATTTTCCAGCTCTCACAAGTTTTAGCATCTTCAGGAAAAGTCTTATTTGAAGGCTGGAGAAGAAATACAGTGCCTACACTGGGATGGAACGCTTACATGCAGCAATGAAAAACAGACCTTGCATATTTCAACTTAATAAAAAGCACTAAACACATTATGAAGAAGAAAATATAGTTAAACAACTCTTTTTATTGCCAACTGAGTCCTTAGATAAATATGCCTGATTTATCATTTGTCTGTGTTATCAAATTCTGGATCCAGGCCATGGCAACACAGGCTCTACACAGACAAGAGAGAATGCAACCTCACTGCCTCTAAGGTTTATGACACTGTATTACAATTCAACCAGAAATTTCCCTCTCAACAATGCAACAGTATGCTAGCAGACTAAACAGAAGACTTTAAAGGAATAAATATGTCCCAAAGACTATAATGATGGAAGACAATAGTGCCATACAGTTTTTAATTCATTTCCAAAGCCATGGTTCACAGTGCCTCCAAGGTCCTGTTTTCACAATGGATTTAGTGCTTGCCTGTATCTTCAATATAGTCACTTTGCATTTAGATAATGTTTTTCCAACCAGCACAGAAGGACCTGAAAGTGATCCTTAGGGCCTGTGAGTGAATTGGGTATTCATCAGGCTCTCTGGGCTCCAGAGATGCTCATCTCCTGCGAATTTCTCTCTGCATCAGGGGGCTTTTCACAGTGTCACAGAGGGAGCCTCCTTCCTTTTCTGATTAATTTAATCACAGTACCACCCAAGCACCTCTCCCAGAAAAGCTACATTGCCTCCAACCCATTCTCTTGGCTGCATTTCACCTCAAAGGTGACGAGCCTACAAAGCAGCCAGAAATACAACCCTGAACCACCTGCAGCAAAAACTGAGACACGGAGATTTCTATAGTGCTAATTCCAGCCAAGATGAAAGGAAACACTAAACCCAGGATGGGAGAGCCTGGAAAGCAGCACTCCAAACAGCCAGTGAAGGACTGTCTGGAGGAAAGAAGGGGATGGGGGCAAAGGTCCTCTTCTCTGGGGACAGCTCTGTTATCACTGCTGCAATTTCTGTCATCTATTCCAGCAGCTTGCCCCAGTACCATTCAGATGGCTGCAGGTCAGACTGATCACTATTCACACCAGTTGTACAGCAAGCTCCTAGAAGCTCCCTTCATATCCACAGTTCATCTCTCCGTATTGCAGAGGTCATGGCTTTTACAAAAGGCAGAAAATTCACTTTCATAGATTCCACTGGCCCTGAAGTTGACTTTGCAAAGACAAAATCTATAGCGAGTAGTCCTGCTGGTGATCCGTTTGATAAAGGACAAACTGGTGCAAATTTTAGAGCTCTGAGGAAAAAAGAAACTACTTATGAAAATAAAGAAACCCTTCACTGTTTTTCTTCATATTTACCATCTTTATGCAGTAATGAATGCCAGCATTACTGGTATTCATACCAGGAACATCATAATTCTATTTTCTACCTTCCAGTTTGCAGTCTGGCAGTCACTGGGCCATGGCCAAGCCGTAGGGAGTGGAGAGCCCACCAGGGATTTTGCCACTGGCACTCAGACACCTTTACCCAGCTCCTGCCTGGCCTAACCAGGGACAGAGGGCCAGCTCTGGATAAAGCAACACTGACTCTGAAATGGCTCTTCAGCATCACAACAGAATACAACTTCCTAAAGAAATTAACATGACAGGATGCCTATGACATTCTCTTGAAGCAAAATGCATCATATGAAGCACAGGCCATTCTGTAGCCAAATAAGCTCAAGGAGGTCTCACCACCCAAAAATCAACATCTGGTTACGACTGCAATATATAGATGGTAAAAATCTCAGACTCTTATGATTGTTTCCTATACAAACAATTACTCCAACGTTTTCCATTAACAAAGTGTTTCACAGCTCTGTAACAAGCAAAAACTCAGTCCCATTTATCATCGTCCTAGAGTTACAGTTTTCAACACAGTTTTTAATTTTTTTTAAGAAAATAAGCAAATCTTTTAAGAGCTTAATAGTTCTTGATCATATCAAACTAAGAGTACAACTAGTGCATAATACTTTCTCCAGCACTTTCCAGGATCAGACAGAAAGGAAGAATAAAGAAGAAGAATAAAGAAGAAGAATAAAGAAGCAATGTCCAAACTGACAAAGCAGTGGCCAAGACGGGAATAACTGCTCACAGAGGAAGGTTTCTCTTCCCCAGAGAGCAGGAACCAAATATTTCCAGGCATTTCAAGAAAGCCCATGGGTTTTCTTGAGTGCTCTCCCCCTTTGCTTTGAGATATTGACAGAGAGATTTTCAAAAGAGCATGGACAGCAACGCGTGTCAAGCATTTTAAGAAAAGCTGACCATTCCCTCAGTATCTAAAAATGCAGATAGAAATTTGGCAAGATAAATTAGCGTGTGCATTAACAAACAAAGAATTACTCATCCTTTAAAGTTCTGTAGCTTTCCCCACGTGGCCCAAAGCCAGCAGAAGCAAAGTGCTCCTGCTCACAGGGAGCCGGATCCAGCGCTGGTGTGAGCACGGCTGTACTTTTATGCAAGGATTAGAGCCTTTGCTAAGCCTCTCCTAACACTCTCATTTCCTACCAAAGCTGTTATTATTTTGGTTAAATGGTTTTAAATAGAAAATTACATATATTTTAGGTTAGTTATGCATGAGCTTAAATATAACAGCACAAAAGAAAGCAAACAGCATTTTGGGTAAGAAAGAATTTATGCTGAAAATACAGACATTTACAGTACAAGCACACACTATATTATTTGTTTCCTATTATCTGCCTCTAGCCTTCCACTCTTTTCCTCTGCTGCCTCCTCATCAAAACAAATTGGTATCTCTTGTTGGGCCGAAACCAAGCAGAAGATCGTTTAATTACAGTAGCAAACCTACAAACAGCATTAAAGTTCAAGCCACGTATGCAAAAATCAAATCTGAAGAGACCAACCTAGCTATGCCTGGGAAGAAATCTTATTTACAAGAAAGCATACTGCATCTACAACAAATTCATGGGGGGGAAAAAACCCACAACAACACCAAAAAAAACCCAAACAAAAAACCCAAAAACAAAAACAAAAAACTGCACTCTTTCTTTGTAGGATCTTGTTTACTTTTGTTTTCTAAGGAGAAAAAGCTGAAATAAAGGTTAGTCCCCTTTTGAAAAATGGGGAACTGTGGCAGACAATGTAGATGTAATTTTTCTTCATGTTTTGTCATTAGCAGTGTCAGATATTTAATTTTTTAAAAGTAGTCATAAAACAACGGCCTCTCCCATTCTCACAAAAGCACCAGAGAGATTATAAAAATCTCCACATTAAAAACAACTACAGCAAAAACAAGGCAGCCCCTCCCATGGCAGCAAGATCGTGCAACTGCAGCCCAGCCCCTCTGGGGATGAACTCCTAACACCCAGAAAGGGCATTAATGCATCATATCATAATGCCTGTCACAGCCTGAGGTTCCTGTGGTCCCAAATTGTTCAGCAGTGCAAACAGACAGCGTCCTATCTGCATCCTTAAAGTGACACTATGCTATTCTAACTGGCTGTGACAGACATATATACGTACTACAAAATAACTCCACTGAATTATTTATAACACTTTTCTTCTTAAAGAAGCATTTAGCAAGCTGTATCATTAAAATATAACCAGCAGCTGCCTACATGGATCTGTATATGCCAAATTCAGAGTTTAAAAGAGGAGGTGATGAATAGCATGACTGATGGAAACTGCAAGGGCAATTTATGAGGGAGCAGTGCAATTAACAGAACAGAAACTGGGCTCCTGCAGCCCCACTCAGAGTGCTACTCCTGCAAAAAGAGACACAGCTTTCCAGTGATTGCAGTACTTGGGACACTGCCTCATTCACACACAGTGTCATTACAGAGGTGTCTCCCAGCACGGCAGGGGACAGCGGGAGCAGTGGCCTTGCACCAGCTCCGCACCCAGACTCTTGGCAGAGCAGGTTCTGGCCACATAAACACCCAAGAATAAACAAATACAGAGGACAGGCACACATGAAGCATGATAACTCCACTACCTTCTTGCATCTGCTTTCTTTCCTGCCTGCCTTTTGCTCTGCTTCCGTCCTTTGCTCCCAGAAAAGTGCGATCCTGGCAATGGACAGGTGCCCCCTCTGACCCCCCTGCACTGCAGGCTGATGGAAGGAGGTGTGAGCAGCACCTGCCTGGGACACAGCCCAGCCAGTGGGAACCTGTGGAAACTCCAGCAAGTGGGAACTTTATCTAGGGAAGACTGGAAATGTATGGAACAGATAAAGAGCCACAACATGACGTGGAGAAAGCTCTTGAGGGATGTGCAGCTGTTTCGAGGGTGGAATGCAAACCAGAGCACACCCATCACCAGGAAGTGCGTGGATGTCCCTGGATAATCCATACAGATACTCCTGTGCTCCTCACAGTCAGTCAAATGTAGCTCATGTGATCGTGAACCAATGACTACGACGAGCACTGTAAGGTTTACCCAGACATTTTTAATTTAAGATACTGGGATGAAATTTTAGAAGGTGAACAGAAGAAATTCCATGGAGTGGTCCAAAAAGTGCATCTCAAGGGTGGGTCATACAGTAGAGGATACCAGCCAGAAAGGCTAATAAAAACAGAGAAGCTGTGAGATCCCAGCAGAACTGCCACCTGTGCTCTCTTGGAGGTGGTCCAAGAGGATGACGGCACAGTACCACAGGCCAAAGCAAAATCTACTCTCCATTATATCAGGTTGTTGCCCTTTGGAAAAATACAAAACCAGCACAGCTAGGTTTAGCTAGAGCGAAATTTAGAGAAGGCAAAAATCACTTTGGCTACTACTTATAGATTGGGTTTGGACTTGTATTAAGAACTGTCTGGAAGACATCATGAAACCAAACATTGCTCTTTGATGTAGAGTCCAAACTGCTCTGGAGTTTCTTGTTAAAATGAAAACCTTTTTTCCTTTTACGCTTTAGGCAAAGGAGACATAATGTCCTTCACACTTTCCAGCTAACACTTAAAACTCTTACACAACACTATGTCAGGTATAACCAAAATCTAATTAAATCAAGGATGCAATGGCAAGAGCAGGATTCATCTCGCTTGCATTTTTCTCCAATTCCAGCGACTAAGCTGCCACCTTCAGGCACCTACTTTTTTTTGAAAGGGAAATTAAGTAAACACATGCTGTAAAAGAATAGAAGAGAAATTTTTATCCAAGAGTGTTCAGCAAGCATGGAAAAGGAGATAAAGCTCTGGACTTTGCCAAATGGCACAATCATCTAAAGCCTGGAAAAATTCTGAAAGAATCAACAAAAGACTAACACAGATCCTTCCACATAAATGGCTAAAGACACACAGAGCAGCTTTCATAACACTCAAACACCTTGACTTAGGTACATGTACAGTCATTCCCCTTTATCACTACCTAACCTGATAAAGAATGCAAACTCTTGGAATCACAGTTTCTTCCACTTACATATGCACTCCTCAGCAGATGATTCTCAGATGAACAAAGCCCCAGTCACTCCTGAAGGACGTTAGGTGTGCAGCACTGCCAAAACACCTAACACCTTGTATTCTGAAATCACAGTGAATTCCCCATTGAAAGGAGCTATAGCTCTTTTGTTTTCCAACAGTTATCAGCTTGAAGTTACTAAGAAAATCTGGGGTTTGTGATGGGGATTTTTTAACTAAAAAAGATAGACTGGTGTCCAGCTCTCTAACAGCAAAGCAAGAGAGAACAGGAATTCAGCAAGATCACGGAGCAGAACTGACCTTGGGGTGCCCAGTGCTCCTGTCAGCCCATGTGAATTCACTGGGTGCTTTGGCAGCAGAGCACAGCACTGGTCTGCCTGCTCTCTCTGAATGACTTCATGCAAAACAGCAACAGCTTAAAGGAGAACAGAATTCTCACAACCTTAAACAAGAGATGGTGTAAAAGCTGGTCAGAAGAAAACCAAAGCCAGAGCTGGGGGCCGGCCCTGGTAACTCTCATGAGGTAAAACACACATTCCTGCTAGCAAATGAGAGAGGGAAACAAAAACTCTTCTCAGCAGCAGCAGCAGTAATACCCTTCCAAAACATTTGAGTCCTATGATATGGTCTTGTTAGATCTATCATAACCAAGATGAGCCAGCCAGTAAAATGACTTGAAGCAACAGCAAAGTCTGGGCTGAGGTTCATGACTCAAATACCAAGTAATTATATGGACATGTATCTGAAGAATTTCATCCTGCCCCAAGTTATTCCTAGCCACTGCCTAATGGGAAGGTTGTTTCAAGTTTGACCCACGCTGCACTTGGTCACCAGCATTTGTGATGTGGAAGAAACAAAGACAATTTTAACCTCTGGCACAGAGCACAGGAAGCAGAAATATAGTGGCCAGCACAGTCTCCTGGGCACTCATGTCTGTCATTTGAAGCAATCCCTGGTTTTAAATGATGAAGCCTTTAAGCTGTTTACTCCCTCACCTCCATCTTCAGCACCACAGTCCGTGGTCACTCACATCAAAT
Organism: Dicaeum eximium; assembly: GCA_013396995.1. NCBI lineage: Eukaryota > Metazoa > Chordata > Aves > Passeriformes > Dicaeidae > Dicaeum > Dicaeum eximium. Next base: position 1,530,468 of record VWZP01005658.1, read on the forward strand.
GTCTTTGACTGAAATGGAAATCTGGAAAGCTCACAGAGACCTGACAAAAAAACTAAAAAAGGCTTTATAAACTGTGTTTTCAGTGAGGAAGTCTGTGATTAGCACATAGAACTAGATGCTGATACACCAGGTTTATGCACAGTGCAGCATACATTGAGATCACGTAGGGAAATGTGGGGGTACTGCTACAGCATCTCCCAAAAGAGATGAAAGCAAATTTGTGGTGCCACAGTGTGAGTAAGAACCAGAAGCCAAGATAAATACTCTGCCTGTCCCTAATGTGGCTCAGGCACTATGGTAATAGGTGTAATTGCATCAAAATTGAATGGGATCAAAATTCATTCTGCTGGCTCATAAAGTCTTCCAGCATGATCAAGCCCCTTGGAAAGGAAAGCTCATGGTCACAAAGACATGACACACTTGATTGGGCAAGCTAGATGAGTGAGTTAAGTTCAGAGAAGTTACCGTGCAAGGCATGTGGTCACTCTAGGCTGACAGAGGAAGTGAAAAAAGGGAAAAAGACATTGTATACTAAGACAGAAAACAACAATATCTGGAAGTCCCAAGAAGTGAGAGAAAGTGCCTACCACCACCAGGGCACTGGCACTGCTCTAGTGTGAATGTCACCTTCCCAGTTCCCAGTCACATCCCAGGGAACATTCCAACCACCATGGGCTGGCCTGGCAGGGAGGGTGGCATGGGTCAGTAAGCATTACCCCAGGAAGAGACGGCAGCAGGGAGCCCAATCCACCCACCCACCCTGTCCCTCACTGCCTCCCTCACCCCCAAACTAGACCGGGGTCAGAGTGTCCCCACAGCACCCTGGGGTGGTGCTCACCCAGCCAGGAAGAGATGGGCTCACACACATCCCACCTTTCAGCACCAGCTGCTGAGCTCCTCAAGACATGGCATGGAGCAGCACCTGCTCCTGCAGAGGTGCTTCTGGGGTCTGACCACCTCTCCCAGGTCAGGGGCAGAGAATCAGACCTTTTGTCTGTTTGTTTCCCAAGGAGATCCAGAGTGATCAAAGTCTGTAACAGCTCAGCATTTTATAACCAATCCACGCTAAATGCTAAAATGTGAATGTATGTTTCTTTGTGCGACTGTCAGACACTAGCAATGAAAACTCAAAATAAAGTAGTGAAAGAATACACCAAGTTATAGGGCTAGAGTCTTAAAGGTTCTAAAATGTTTGGCTTAACTTCCTGAATGCATCTTTCACCCCCTAAATCATCTCTAGAAATCAGGTTCTAGAACAGAAACTGGAGAGAAATTAGTCATACATTTTGTCTGACAGTCTACTGCTACTTAGAAGGAAAATATAGTGTTTTCTTTATTTGTGAAGATAAAAATGAAGAATGGTTTCCCATCTTAAACCTTTAGAGGATAGACTATTTGTGATGCACTGCTGTTAAACGTGTCTTATAGTTCCACTACCAAGAAAAATTAACATCACAGTTAAAAAATTATTGCAATCATCAGCCCTTAAGGATGAGGCTTATAATGTAGAACAAATCCATTATAAAATGTTATAACCAGCTGATGTTTAATTTTATTGCTATTAAGTAACAGCCTAGAAAGTAACAGCCTTCTTTGCAACTTGAGTACAAACCAGAAAGCACATGAAGATTTTGTTCTTGAAGTCTTTGCACAGTAATCCCTGGAGTATTTAATGTCATCCCATGGGTATCCATATACTGACACAGTCACCTGTGAGCTGAACTTACATAACTTTAAAAGAATCAAAGATTCCTGAAATATCAAGTGAACTGAAAATACAACTGACATTTGCAGGCAAAAAACAAAACAAAACAAAACAAAAAAACCCAAACACCAAACAAAAACAAACAAACAAAAAAACCTCACTTAAGAAAGCTGAAACTGAAATGTCTGCAATTTCAATCCTGGTCTGACGTGGCCTCCCATCATAGGAAGGTGACATTTAACAGACTGTTTAGAGAAGGCTGGATGATGTCTGTGCCCAATGCCAATCTGTAGCCACACAATGTCACTGAAGCCACAGTCATTTGTCCTTCCTGGGGCTGTGTGATCACTACCAGATACCGTGTGAAACGAGGAAACAATCAGCAGTGCATGGGACCAACTTTTCCCACTTTTCAAACAGAGCTGTTAAACTTAACAATGCTCTGTGACACACACAGCTCCAGAGGGAATCGTAATTCTTTCTTAGCTGCAGAGATAGCTCATCTTCACTAGGAACTAGAGCTCTATCAAGTGCATTTATTCAGAAATATTGCTGAAGTTCCAACAGCTGCCTTCACAGTCACATGTGCAAAACAGTAGGCTGGAATTACCCATTAATCTCACAAGAGAGAATTAGGTTGATGTCACGTAGTTTGAATAGTAATTATAGCATGAACTAGAAACTGTTCACAGTAATAAAAATTGTTATAAACAGTTCTAGATGCACAGAGTATGATGGATGACTTGTTATGACACTGAATAATGTTTTAAATATTGCACTGCTTAAATTCCAGTACAAAGCACCATATTCAAATTTAGGGTGACTCAAATTTGATTCACACCAAAGGTTTGCTTGATCTATAGCATCTTAATTTAGAAATATGGGTACAACCAGTTGTCCATCAATGGTTTTGCCAAGAAGGTCAACATGATGTTTTATTTTAATTCTGCATGATTAAAAAACAAATCTCAGTCAAACTACTGGGAGCTTTTGGTCCTGTAAACACAGTGAAAATCTCAGTCTTGAAATGAATCTTGGAAGCATCACTTAAAATGGATGAAAAAGCTACCACTGCCCAAACCAAACTAGGTTATATCCAGCAATGGATGCAGCACTTTGAATACCTGCCTTCAACACCAACAATCTTCATAATTGCACCTTCTGGGGACAAAAATATTCTAGCTACCCAACCAAATACCACTTTCAATGGATATTTTTAAACTTTGATCTGCCTCTGGCAACTCACTATTTTTAATGATTTCCCCTACTATTCTTCTGCAGTAAAAATGATGGAATTTTTTTTTTCTTGCTGCTTGACAGCTGATCAAATTTGATATTTATATTTTACTGGGGTAATGAAATGTCAAGATGGATATCATAACAACATTTCTGAATATAGTAATTTAACCTTCAGCAATCCAATTTGATTCGATGGTGCCTACATGCTTGCAAATAATTGTATTTTAGAGCCCTGAACCCTGATGGCAGAAATAAAGCCTTCCCCTCTTAGACTGCTGGGTCTGGAGTGCCACTCACTGGCCAAATGCAAACACTCTTCTTGTAGCAGATACCTCCCTAACACCAGTCAGGTCATGTGGTAGAGTCTAAGTTTGGGATATGCTGGATTGGGAACAGTCATTCTGCCTTTACTTACGTGACAGCCTAACAGCATGAGGAACATTTTTATTTCTCATATCAACTGGGGTCATGAAACCCTGGTGACAACACAGCCTCAGTGAGGCAGAGAGCCTCCAACTCAACACACTGAATCTCACCCCTCACTTCAGAAAATCCAGCTGTAACAAAAATGTCCCCTGTGCACGACACACAGAGAGGGACCTGCAGCCCATCCTTACCAGTGGATAACTTCGAATCCTTAGCACTGTGAAGCTTATTTAATTTTAAACCCAAACAATCAACTTTCTCTTCATAAACAAATATGCCGATTCTAAACGAAGAAGGAATCAGAAACGAGGGTAGGGCAGGCAAACAGAGCTTTATAAAGATGGGAGCATCTGTACCACTTGTACACCACTTCACAGGAGAATAAATTACTATTTATTTATTCACAATATCTCATAACTCCAGGCCAGTGCTGAATTTGCATCACTCTGACCTGGCCAGTTTCAAGGGCAAAGCACTTTCTGTACCATCAGAAAATCTCCACTTCCTCTTCCTCAGCTGCCTCCCAGAAACTGAAATGCAACAGGGATTTTTGTGTTCCTACTTGGTTTTATTACAACTGCAACAGCAGCCAGCAACAGCACTCACATTCAGCATAAACACCACACAGGCAGCAGGTGGTTAAGAAAAGACAGAGAAAATTAGTTTATGCATGACTAACATCTTTCATCCTTCAGAGGGTAAGAAAAAATTCACTCCTAAATTTAAGAAGTTCCTCACAATCAGCTGAGTTATTTGCACTGTTCCTTTTCCTGTTGGATAGTACAGTATATAGGAATGGAGAGCAGAAGTGATTATCTTGCATGAAGAATTGTAACTATAGAAATGAGATTTCATTATATCAAAAAATATCAAACAGCCTTTATTATTAATACTTTTACTGTAAGCTCTCTAAATTTCTAGACAGCTTCACAGAACTTTTTTTTTTTTTGCCTCTTGTTTTCTCTCAAGGGTAAATGGCTCCTAGTGCATTTAAGAACCTTAATCGGGGTCCACTTTTACATTGCTATCTGAATAAATTCCAATTAGATCAAACAAGTATTCAGTGTTCTTTAATAACCCATCCACATTGGTTTAAGGAGAGGAAAATACTGTCTTATTATAACTTGATATCAGACCAGAAACAACTGTCAAATACAACACAAGGCAGAAAAGACAATGCATTCTTAATTCCACAAGACATTAACTCATCCTGCATCAATCCACACCACTGGGCAAGGCTCCTGCTGGGACATGACTCACACAAGGGCATCAGCCTATGGGAACAAGAAATATGGGAACAAGAACCAGCCTGTAAAGCCAAAAGTTGCTGCATGGGAGACTTGTAGCCAAGTGGGCAAACCTCAGAGGCTCAGGGCCTGCTGGAAGGTGTGTTTGCACTGCGCACTTCAGCAGAGCCTGGGATGCTGGGAATATTCACAGGGATACAAAGTAAGGTCATCACAACTGTGCCTGTACTGTGGTACCAAAAATATATTCATTTCAAAAGAGGAAAAAAGAAAAGGAACAAAGTGAAGTCATCACAAAAAAAGAAAAACCCTACATGATTTCTGTAGGAAATCTGTGAGCTCACTGCTCCCCATTATTTCATCGCAAGAGGTGCCATGAGAAGCAGCTCTGGCATGCAGAAGGTTCTTTGTAGCGTCATTTTCTTAAACCAGAAGGTGACAAACAAACAGTGACAGTGTGCTGAAACCACATCATCCTTACACAGAGGAGGTGCTAGCAGGATCCTACAGGATGCCAACATTTCTGTCAAATCAGCTACAAAGCCATCATCTGGTTTTGCCCTCAAAGTTATCAAAACCAGGATACTCCAAATACCTTTAAATTCCTGTGTTCTAATAAAAAACGTGGTCCAACCAGTGGACAAGTGCAGGCAGATGCATTCTGTGCTATTCAGCACTTGAAAATGAAAAAAAGTGAAATGAAAAATACAATTTGCTGAGAGCAGGTGAGCTACATACCTGAAATATGGATTACACACCTGAGATGGGAACTACACACCTGAGATACGTGCCACAACCACATTTCAGGGAGGCTGACATCCAGCCTTTTCAAACTGGAGGAGGCTAGTGGTGGGCTGGGACAATCCCACAGAGCTCCCTGCCATGGGAAAAAAAGCTAGGCCAAACTGGTCAAGAGCCCAGTGAGGAGCACCAAGCTGAGCTCCCAGCTCCTTACACTTCACAGGACTTCAGTGAAGCACAGGAACCTACCCCACCCTCTCTGTGTAATAGGAAACATTGACTTTTGCAAATTATTATAAACAGAAGGCTCTTGAAAAGGCTTTACTCTCCAACAGAACCCCTTTAACATTTCCCTTCTCAGGGCTGATGTACAGTAAGGACTGTTCACTGCCCAGGCAGCTCAGAGAGCTGGCACATGCCCACAGCACATGGCTGTGCCACATCTGCCACAGCAGCAGCAGCTCAGCTTGGCAAAAACAGGATGCCACAGACAAACTGCTGCCTAATCTGCCCCTCAAGTTCATTTGCAATTAAGCCACCTTTATTTTTCCCTTCCAGGACAGCTCAGCCATCATCTCAAATGTCTCTGAGCAGCACCTCCAGAAGATGCAACTCTGCCCTCCATGCTGCAGCCTTCTGGAAGCAGCAGAAATAATTCATTGCAACAGACAGCTCTTAAGCAGGGTTTTGTTTTGTTTTTTTTTTTCTAGAAGCTAAAGATGGTAGTAAAAAGAAGCTGCTAACACAGCTCCTACACACCTCCCAAATGCAATTTGTATCTTGGTAAGAAAGAAACCTAAGACAAATGAAATGAAAATATGGAAGGAATAAGATAGGGACATTTGAGTCACTTCTGTGACATGACCAAAGCTTTCACTAATTGCAAAACTGTGCTATGTCCATTCACCAGCACATTTTTCAGCTTTTCATTTAAACAGAGAGGCCAACATTTAGCATAAGCAAAAAAAAATCCTGAAAATTCACAATAGGTGGATCCTGTTCTGAGACAGCTCTAGTTCATCACTTTTTTTCTTTATTGCTATTTAATGACTCATATCATGCAACTCTTTCCTCATTCCTAATGTCTGCTGCTAAAGTCTCCTCTAGCAAGATAATACTGGAATGCCTGAGGGAAAGTCAGAGAGAAAGATAACTGCAAAAAAATCACAGGAGTCATCATTTTCTAAGTCTGCATTGAAACAGATAAAGCTTCCATTGCCAAGATCAGTTCATACGATACAATATATGGGAGATGGACAGATCTCCTTACGTGGGATGATAGAATGAATCTTTCCATCAGATACTTATGCAGACGTATATGAAATAGCTTATTTGAAATCAGCTGAGTTACTTCTGATTCACAGCCAGAAATTTAAGTTCTGAAATGAGTTTGCTCTGTGACTTGGCAGCTGGAAAATCCAACTGGTTGTCATAGAGGAGGTGCATCTTCTTTTGGGATAAAGCCAAGAACTCTAAGCAGAAAAACAAAAACCAGATGTTATCGGAGCATATCGTTGCATACAGACCCATTAGTTACTAACTAATTTCATGAAAAATAATCTGCTAAACTAAAGCTGTAATTGTCACAAAGGGTACTATTCCTATTTCATCATTACAGGTGATTTGATTCACCTTGGCTAAATACGAATCATACTGCAATTACTGAACAAAGTCGCTAACCCAGATCTTCACTTCCATACATTCCCTACAGAATGCACAGCAGTCCTAAATATTTTGATATGGGCTGTTGTATATCATAGCAATAAATATAGTCACTTCCTGCTCTCAAAATTTTAAGTAATAAATCTGTTTCCACAAGTGTGTATTATCTCATTGCTGGCCAATATCCCGACAGCACAGGTAAGTGAAGATGTTTTATACCGCACATAATGGGAAATCAGAGATCTATCCTGTGAAAATCAATAAACCCCACATGATTTCACAACTAGGCTTGCAGAGATTCCTCAGGGATTTCCCTGGAGAATCATAGTTAAGAAAACTGAGGATATTGTAAAACCGATACTGGAGTGTTTTCCAAGTGGGCAGATGACTTAATTTAGATCATAACATTGCTATGACTTAGTAAAACATACACTGAAGTTAAGCAAAAATAGAAAGTCTTTTTCAAATGGGTCTGCACCAGCTCTGCACAGCTTTTGACACCCACCATGAACACTGCTATGACCAGGTGACATCCTCCCCTCGTGCCCCCAGCCCTGCTGTCCCCCACACACGCACAGCATCCACCTGCACTGGCTGCACAGCCACGAGTCTGGCTGCGAGGCACTCACTGGTGACCACAGTGGGGACACATCCTCGATCCTCTAACCCTGTGACACAGGGCAGAGGGGGATTGCCCAGACAGCAACCTGCAGGATAACTGGAAAGCAATTGCACAATGAAAGAAACTCTGCAGAAAGTAGAAAATATTTTCCATGTTTTCTATCCTCGGGAGACTGCAGAAGTCACACACAAAAACCTCTGGCTCCTACTGAGAGAAACTAACTGTACTCTGTAGATAATGCTTTAGAAAGAATTGCAGGGAAATAAGAATACATTCTGCCACAGCTGTGGCTGCAGCAGCTCACACTGAGGCTGCCATAGGAAATGCATTGCAGGGGTGAGCCCCAGGCTTCCCCCCTCTTCCTGCTGGGAAGAGTCAGCATACAAGGACCGCAGACACATGCTCTGCATTCCTGATGCTCCATTCACAACCTGCTCCCTATGCAGTACAGAAGGCAGCACAGAAACCTGCCAGGATCAAGAGTTTTCCTACAGTCTACCCAGTTTTAAAACCCAGCTTGGTTTGATTGCAGGTACCTACTTCCCCACCGCCTGCTGTGACTCCCTGTCCAGAGCAGTGCCTGCCTAGATATGGACAGAGAAGAACGAGCATCCCTCCCTCCAACAAGCACCAGCTGATGCTGTCCTAAGCAGCCAGCTGAAGCTCGACCCATGCAAAGCCTCCAACAGCATAATTAAAGGATTCCTCAGCTAAGCAGGAAAGCAATTTATCCTTGCAGTTATCAGACTGCCTCACAAATCTTCCAAGCGCCCTTCAAACAGCGCTGGATTTGCACCGACAGGAAGAGCAATTGATTCCACGCTGGCAACAGTGGAAAATTCAGGGACACATAGGGCTGTGGTTAATACAGCACAGACGGGGTGCCCTCAGGAACACCCGTGGTCCTCTCTAGCTCCAGGGACAAAACCATCAATGCTTCCAAGCTAAGCTGCTGCAGATGAGCTCCTTGAAGTGCAGGTCTTTCATCACGGATGCCTATTTGATAACTGCCAGCCCCTAAGGGAAATAATGGATTTCCATTTCAATTGATAAGCATCATTTACTGTGCATCAAAAGGACCTCTGTCAGTAGAAGGGATTAGAAAACCAGGAGGTGCCTCAAGAAGGCCTTAAAGCTTTCCCCAGATGAATTTCTTCCCCCAAATCTCCATCTTTTCTCATTTCCATCTCCATAAACAATATTATTTTATCCACCAGGTTCTGCAAACCCAGGTAACAGGTAGTAACTCTTCTTAGGTGGGGGAATCCTGGTCCAGGGTTAAATAATGTTTTGCCAGTTTTGTAATGCCATTAAAAACCAAGGAAAACATTTGTGTTTGCTATGACTTTGATTTGAAATGCATTTAAATGAAGCCATTTAGGCTGAGCTTGGGGCAAAATTAAAAATCCCACATGGGACACAACCACATAGGAAAGCAAATTCACTGAGCTTTGCAGAAATCATTATAGAGATCTAAGCAGAAAACCCATTGTTAACCTACTGTAATAATGGCTAAATTACTAAGACAACACTGAAACATTATAGTCAAAACACGTAATCTTGAAAGAATTTAGGATTTTTCCTTCAGGCCGCTGCAACCCAGACCACCAGTGGGTCTGTGCACAGAATTTCTATTGTCTTCAGCAGGAGACTTTTGTATTGAAGAATCGCTAACCAAAAGATTATTCCATGCCATTGAAACAGGTTTTAAATGCTTATATTATATACAGACATATATACAAATGAATGTCTTTTCAAAAAATCTTAAAAATTAGGTACTACAACAAATTTTCTAAATCATGAGAATTGGAAAGGGTTGCCTGAATTGTTATCAAAAGAGAAAATAATTTTCAAGAAATGCAAAATAAGTAAATATATTCGTTTAATTACTTAAAGACTTCTTCCAGAATTCAGCTCATCTCTTAAATGCTTCTACTTTTCTTTTTTCTAAATCTTTTGAAAGAAAGATAGCCTACTTCCTTTCTAACCCAGTGAGCCAGCAAACCATCTGTGTCATATGTGGCAACACCTATCCTGATATCAGAAACCAGATTCCTCTTCATCTTGAAATACAACAATAAAAATACAAGTTGCCACACCCTTACTTTTACTGCAGGACACCTTCTCAGACCAACAGCCCCCCTCCAGCAGTGCTGGCAGCAGCAGCCCTGGGCTGAGCACAGTCACTTGTCACCTTTGCACAAGAGTGACCCAAAGAAGGGACCTCCCTGCCTTCCCCACCACTGCAGAGACCCCAGGAAGGAGGGCTCCTTCCAGCCTGCACCAAGGGTGAAGAGATCTCTGCCATTCCAGTTACAGCTGTGGAGGGGTTCTAATACTTTCTGAGACTAGGGGAATGTCAAAATTTGATACTAATTACTCTCAGTATTTTGTTCAGGAACTGCTCCTTAAGTAAGGCAAAATTACAGCCAAGCCAACCAGAGTTTGTTCTTTTGGAGAACCCAGTAGCATCATCCCACTGCTCTGGGATGAAGCAATTACACCACTGTGATCCATGGCAATGCTTAAACCACAACTTGGGGAAATAAAACCAGAAGAAAGGAAAGGGGAAAAAAAACAAAAAGGAGAGTTCTAAATGTGGTTGCAATTGGTTAGTTACCACGATCCAAAGCTGAATGCCAAAGAACATAAGAACATAGAGAACTGACAGCTCACATTTGCAACCTGCACCTTCCAGCAGCCGCAACATGTTGGAAGAGAATGGTACAAGGTACTCTAAAAGAAGATACTCTGCAGGTTTGCATCACCACAGATTTAAGCAGCCTGCAAACACGACCTCTTCTGGGTATATGATGGCCACTTATCCTGCAAAGCAAAAATCCAGAGCAAGAGGAAATGAAAAAAAATACCCAAGAATAGGCAGAGATGCTCTATCTGTGGGCAGCGCTCAGCATGGGCACGGTGCCATGTCCATACTCCTGTCCTTGGCTATATGCAGGTGTAGCATGGAGAAAGTACCACATAGGTAACACAGATCCAGGTGAAAAAATAGTGAGTCAAAGTCAATTTTTTTAAAATACTCACTATAAAAACAAATCTGTTAAAACATAACACAGTGCAAGATAAAGAAAATTACAACAGAATCATGAAAAGGATCTAGAAATAGCAGTGTAATTCCATTTCAGATTTTGATTTAGTTACTGTGCTGGAACAAGTCCAGGTTTCTACCATCCTGTCAGACTAAAATTTGCTACCACATATATGAAATCTTCGTCTGAGCCAGTGCAAAGAAACTCTACAAAAACCTGAAGAAGTCCAAGAATCTCAGTACAACATGAGAGCTTCAAAGGGGAGTCCAAGAATCCTGAGTAAAAATATTTTGCCTTTTCCAAGTATGCACATGTGGAAAAAGTGCCTCTGAAACAAGGGCAGTTTGCAAAACATCAGCACACAGAAGTGCTGAAATTACCTCTCCAGCCGACAGCAAAGTGTTTGCAGCTGCCACACCATGCTCTGATCAGTTGGAAACCTGTGTGCTGCATTCCCTCCTCCTCTCCTGGAGGGTAGGGAGAAGGCAGAGTCATGACCCTTCTGTTTGCTTTTGGATTTTCAGAGCACAGTACAGAAGTCTTTCTTTCTTAAAAAAAAAAAAAAAAGCTGCATGTTAAGAACCAAAATCTCTTATTCTTGACAATTACTTCTTGACAATTATTCTTGACAATTCCCACTCTTGTGAGTGGCACAAAGACTCCCTCCTTACTAAGGTAGCTCCATAAAGCAAGCTTTATTTTAATCAGCATTTCTTGTCCAGACATTATTTTTCACTGAGCAAGTCTCTCCCCTAAAAGACTGCCCAGCAAGAACTACCAAAAGATTTAGTGTTTTTAAAAGTGGTTTTCAGGACCATGAGATATGATCTTAAAAACCTCCTGCTTCTGCCTCCGCAGTCTGTTTGGGTGCCAACCTTGGCAAATGCAGTATTCAGCAGGGACAGGCATGGAGACAAACAGCTCAGCCCTCCTGGCTGGTGCAAGCCAGGAAGAAATACTATAAAGTTAGTTCTCTGTAAAGCCCACACCAACAGCCACCCTCAGCTCTGGCCTGGGCAGGCAGCCCCAGCTCTCCAAGCTGTGTCACTGCAAGATGCTCCCACCCCTGGTACCACAGGACTGCAATTCTGCACCAAATGAGTAACCTTTAAAACTAATTTAGAAGGTCATGATGTTTCTCTTGCTTCTGGTGTCCATGTCCAGAAGCAGTAAAGGGCACTTTTCATACCTCTGCTCTCAATCTGAAAGCAAAATAGACAATCTCCAGAGGAGAGATGCAAGGAATGGCCTAGCAGCCATTTCAATCGAGCAAGAGTTTGTTAGAATACAGAGCCAACCAAAACTCAGGAGGAATGTCAGAAGTGAAGGGCATATTCTGCTCACCTCCAGCCCCTCCAGCCTTACCCAACACAATACCATGAAAGCCAACTCAGGAAAGAAAATGAAGCAATGTGACAGCGTGGGTGTCCTTGCTGTCCATCCCTTGTTATCCATTCATGAAAGCCATCTATAATTCAACACACCCAGATGACAGCAAATCAAGAAACAAAGCACAAGATAAAAGCAAAGGACATTTTCTCAAATGAGACAGATGGGTATAATAATAGCAGTAACAAGAGACTGTGTATATGTGCTCCAGGTAACAGACTTCTCTGTGAACTCATTCCTGCCACTATTTATATTCTGTAGGACAGGAATATGAAATTATCCTGAAGGAAACAGTCATCTCAAACAGATGATGTCCTGTCAGTCGTCACGTAGCTGCAGAGCCCTTTCCCTCCACGTGGGCACACAATAGCTACACTCATGTTCTGCATTGTATCTAAAGCCCTTGCATAACAGGTTCGTGCTTATGCAGAAAAGACTGGGGTTTGCTTCTATAAATCGTACATGTTTTACAGTTTCTGTTGTTCTTTCACGCTTCATTATCAGCTTGTTTCTCTTAGCTTCAGCTAAGGGGTAGGGAAGAGAGTGGAGAACAAGGGTCTAGGTTTGGCTCCAATTTACCCTTTCCAGAGAAAAGAGCCTGAAAACAGTTTGGGTCCTGCTGCAATAGGTGCTGTGGAGCTGATGTTGCAGGACTCCTAGAAAAACAAGTTCTTTCCAGATCAGTCTGGCAACTTAGCAGCAGCACCCATCACGAAGATCCCCACAGCTTTCCAGTGGGTAGAGATGTGTGTACCTGTAAGGCAGCCCTCTGGGACCTCATGGTGGGAAGTGTGCTACTGTACCAGTGACTGGGAGCAAGCATATGCTCTCATCTGGACTACTTATTCAAAACTCCTGTACTTACTCCTGCTGCAACCCACTCAAAACCACGCAGCCCTGACTGCAAAAGTCAATGAATTACACAGTGGTGTCCCTCATTCACAAGCCTTACACACTGAAGGCTACAGCTGACATCCATGAAGGATCTTCTTCCCTTGCCTGATTCCCACAGACTTCCTGAACCTGCATTACTGAACTCATACACCAGACAAAAAAGCTATGCCTGCATGTGCAAAATAAAATCTTATTAAATCATTACTCACACAGAGCCTTAAGATATGGCAGAACAACACAACTTATTTGTAGCTGTTTCATAACTGGACTCTGCCTGTGATCCAAAGATGAGACCTTGGGTCAGTGCTGGATTGCCCAATTTCTTCCATACACAGCACAGGGGCCACCACGATGCTGAATACAGCCCATGAGAGAGCAGAAGAACCACCCCACCATGTTCCCTCCGAGGGGCTGAGACAGCACACCCTAACACACTTGCCCATGTGACAGTGACTGGGGTAAAAGCTACATGTTATTTCTAAATGTACTTGCTATTTGTGGGCAGTGTATCTTTACTTCTCTCATCCGCATGGAATTATTGCCCCTTTCAAAACTGAAACTTGGTAGAGTTTATTTCAAGATGACTTTACAAGGCCTTCTATGTGATATTCATTTCAACAGCTCTCAAATATTGCACAAGAGTCATATGATCCAGCGTGTGTGTTTTATGAGACAGACATGACACATGAAAATTAAAAACAGGTTCCTTGTCTGGAATACAGAGAGGGACTGGAGGGGAAAAAGGGAAAAAACAATGAGAGTGTGCACCCAGAGATCAGGGTGGAGGGAAAAGGGGAGGAAAAAACAGGATGAGACGTCAGAGTCGTGTCATCCTGCCCAGAATGAAAACAGCTTTCACCAGTATGAAAGACAATTTGCATAAATTAACTGCACAATACAGTTGAACTGTGCTGCTGTATTTCAGGACTGGCAGTAAGGATTGCTGTGTCTATAGCCTATATGCCTACAGTCATTTATCAATAATTTACAATATTCCCTTCTGCAAGCAAGACTTTGTAATTGCCCTTGTATTTCACATGACATTTTCTGTAGGTATTACATTCAAGGAGAGATACAGAGAATCGGGTTTTAAATGCACAGGATTTAAAGTTGATTTTGTAACCCATAATCTAAGCCCTCAGTAAGAACAAGGAGGTATTTCCTATGGTCAAGAGTATCCTTCTACATGTTCTGCTAATGACGAAGGATTCAGAGGTATTTCAACTATCTCAGTGCTGATTTGAGTGCATCTCTCATTCAGACTCACCCTCCAGACTGCATGACTGAACAACTTACAAGATCACCAGAAGTTGCAGTCATTTTGGTCTGTTTAACTTTGAAAATATTTTTATTGCCATGTATGCATCATATACTGTACTGGGAACAGCACAGGCAGAGCAGAACACCTCTGCCTCAGGAACAGTGCATAGCAGATGTAGTCTCTGAGCTTTTGCAGAGGTCACAGCAGGAAAAATCACTTTTACTTTGTCTGGCCTGACATTATGGGCTGAGACAAAGAGTCTCCCTCTTTTAACCAAGTGTACTTCCTTGGTCCAAGGGTTATAAAATGGGTAATTTTACAAAGTTAGGTAACACAGCAGGTGTTATATTTACAGCTATGTGAGCATGAACAGAAAGACCTGAGGTAATCAAATCTCATGCTTGAAGGATAAGAGGATTCATAAGATGATCACCAGCTGAGATCAGGATTTATCCCACACCCCTCAGACACCAAGCAATCGGCCAGGTGCAAATGGCTTTTTGTCTGCTTCTCAGTTTCTCCTTCTTCAAGGCATCCGCTGCAGGAGGTCAAATAGAAAACAAGATGATGATCGAGGTCCATTTGTTTTACCCCATGTAAGCAAAGTGCAGATGAGACACAAATATCTCAGCACACACAAGTAACGGGGAGGCAAGCCTGGACTAGCTGAAATGCCTGTACTTCTCCATGTGTCTCAAACACATACCACAGGCTTACACAAAACCCAAAGCACTCCTCCAAACGTGAATGATTCACTTTTGCTGCCTCTCTCATTGGTAATATCCCCAGAGTTACAACATTCTTGAAGTAAACATATGTTCCATTGTTCCACGGAGATAGACTATTTCTCAAATGAGTTCACTTCTGTGAGATCTTTTGGAACATATAATTTTAAATTAATACCATCACAACCATATGCATTTTATGACAACCTCTCAAAAAAAATTTTTCAACATAGATGTTGATTTTATGGGAAACTGAGTGCCAAGAAGCAAATAAGTATAAAAATATATAACAAAAGAACAAAAACATTTCCTCTGAGAGAGAAAAGCCATTGGAAAGGAACTCCTAAGAGCCATTTTTATAACTTCTGTTCCACAGCCTACTCAGGACATGCAATACACAAACATCATTTGGCTCTGCTTGTATATGCAGTTACCCCAACTGTGATTGCAAGGAAGTATTTCCACCAGTAAACAACCACTACTGTGCCTGTTGAGCCTCTCTGCACACACAATTATCAAAAAATAAACAAGTACCACAAGAAGTATCCAATCATTGTGAAATTTCAAACTGCCTTTCTCTGCTTTGCAGCTTCTTCTTTTAACAGCTTTAATGAGCTATTTATGTTTCTTTTAGTATTAAAAAAATGCCAAGGTCAGCAATCTGCTTGTCAAAGTATGCTATTTAAAGGATAAAAAAGGAAAAAAAGCAACAAGAGTCATAATATGAAATAGTACCCTTCAGCCAAATCCAACTGCTACCAATATCAAAGGAATCAACTTCAACACCATGAACTTCAAGCAGGACTAAAAATTGTATCTAAAACTATGGTTTAAAAAGCAGCTTTCAGACAATGAGAGAGCAGGGGAACTGACTGTATGAACAGGAAAAAATATAAATAAAGTGACTAAATTGAATCTACATTCGTTGACAACCAAGATCAGGACCAAATTGTTTGCTTCATACTCTCCACTGCTGCTAGTGCAGAATATCACAGAGGAACAATCTCCGTTCAATCTAAAGTAATTGACAGTGAAATATAGGCAATAATGGATTTTCTTCATGGTATTCCACAAAGAGGAACAAAAGGGCCCCAAGATAATATTATTTCTCTGGGCTTAAAAAAAAAACTCTTATGAGGTTTGGAATTTATTTTGGGTTTTTTAAAACAAAATAATTTGGAAAGTTGTTTGTTTGAGCCAATCTTTTAGAGAACTTGTTAAAGAACTTGCAAGTAACATTTCCAGCCAATGCTACTTGCATTCCATATTGCTCACATCCCTGCAAAAACACTTTTAATTTGCTTTGAGGCAGGATCCCATTTTAGTTGTCCTGAAGGATGCTAAAAATATCACCTAGTAAATTGGACTTGTTCTTGTGTGCATACAACCTTTCATGTTTATATCTGACCCCCCAGAAAAAAACATGAAACCTGATTGAACTTTGTGCTTAAATGTAGGCAAGGGTAAATATGACATTGTCTGTCTTACCAAAAAAATAAAAAAGGGGTGGGAAGAATGGACAGTGTCCACTTTTGCCACACCTACATGTTACCAGGTAAATCTATTCCAATTCACCCAAACTTTGGTAAAATGACTTAACTTCATTTCTCACCACAAGGGAACCATGAGGATTTACTCATTGTATCAATGCCAGCATGTTCTGCTACCTATCCAGTAGAGCCAAGCATAATCATCACTCTCCTACTTTTTTTGTACAGTCTCTACAAAATAATTCAGAGATGGCCAGGGTCTGTGTCCTCAATCCAAAATCTGAAATCTAAACTTTAAGAGGTGGTTGGCACAGAAGACTTGTAGGGACACAATTTTAACACTGAAACCTTCAACCACCCTCACACCCATCTCCTGCCCGAACTATTGATGGGTGTGCAAGGTAACTGGACCCAGGGAAAGTCAAGGATAGAGGCATTATTCACACTTTATATGAAGATCTGAACAACAGTGGCTTTCTTTCATGTTTAGAAGGGAGAGAATGAAACACTGGCTAAAGTTAATATATATTAACTGTGAGGAACGCATGCTGGTTTGGGGGGTTTCATTTTCTATTAAGATGTCTGAATGTTACAGTTGGGAATAGCAGCCTGAGCCATAGCTTTTTTATATGCTGAACAAGCACCTTAAATATCTTATATACATTCTGATTATGTCAAACTGTTCCAGACATGAAAAGACCATGGCTTGCTTTTTGCTATACAGCAAAGGCCACAATCATTTATATGATCTGGACCCTCAGCAAAAGAAATCCAAAACAGATTTCACTTGGTAGAATATGAACAATATGTTTCCTATATTACACAAAATGTAGTTGGCTTTATATGCAACACTCCTCTCATCTTGGAAGAACTTACAACTGTGGTTTATATTGCAGTGGGGGGATATCAGAGCAATCCTGCATGTTTAGTGTAGTTGCTGTGAAGTTATACTGCTCTAAAATGAATAGGGAATTTGCTTATGAATATACAGCACTCTATTAAAAATATCTTTTAATATCTGTATAATCAGGCAGCACTTTCACCATCACCTGGCACATGCCCTCTAATACATTTCACATTATTCAGCTCATCAGCTCTGGAAGAATTAATTGAAAAGATAGCCCTGAGATGTGAACCAACACACCAGCTTAACCAAATGCAGGGCTAAACCACAGGGCATCTCCAGCTCATTCACAATGATGAGCCTCATTTATACCTCCTGTCAGCTGGAAATAAAGAAACACTTCATATCTTTAGGCTACAGTCAGGCATGACTACAGGATAATTTGTCTATTTACTGTCTGATTTCCACAGCAGCATGAGATACTAGGGAACCAGGCAGCTTTTTTTCTATTTTTTCCCTGCTTCCTTTTTAACAACCTTCCCGGGGTAGCGGGAAAAAATTTAAAACTTCTAATCATTCTGGAATCTCACAGAAAAAGAATCGGTGCTTTGGGGATGACATTTGGGACACCTTTCCCCCAACTACAGCCTGGAGTCTCACACTTCCTCCCATCCCGCATGTGACAGGGACCAGCAACCCACGCACAATAGGCATAAAGAAAGGTACCAAGCTGTCATGCAAGGGTCCAATCATGCCACCAAGAACTACTGGGTTAGCCACATATTTGCATGTTTTAATTGAGTTTTCTTGGCCCCTAAAGACTACAGTGGAAAACAGGCAGCAGCTTGTTTTAAGTGGGTGCGAACTTCAGACAAAGTAGTGAAGGACATTGGCTCATTTCACACTCTGGGTCAAATTCAGCATGCCTGCATTTTTGCACAGTCACTCTCTTAGAAGAAGAAAGCATTTATTTTTTTAAAAAGTCTAGTCTCTCTTTCTTGAAAAGACAGCAAGGCTTTCTGTCATGTACTGGGAAATGTAATTCTTTGTCTATGCAGTTTTACAAAAACATAAACAAACAATGAACTTGAAGCCAAGAGAAGTCAATTATTGTACAAATAACTTAATCCTTTGTAGTTGTCCTTCATGTAATAAACAAATTTTATTTCTATCCTATACACTGTTTAAAGGCAGTGCCTTATAAAGGATATTCTAAAAGACAGCACATAACCATTGCTGTAAATTGTACGTTGTTTTTTAGTTTCCCTTCTGAGAAAAGGTAGTGCTGATTTGCAAAGACAAATAAGATGGGACAGAACTGATTCACCCTGCAGCCACGGATTAGTCACTTAAACCTCCCCAATTTCCAGTCTGCCCATGTGTATAATGGGGCAGCTCTGGCCAGGATTGTTAGGAGGATTAACTAAGTGGCACTGAAAGGCTTTGAAATCTGCTCAGTAAAAATTATTTCTATAAAAGTGCATGTGCATAAAGTGCTAATTGATGCCAGCTGGCCTTTCATCCTGGGCAGCATAAACAGCTTCTTACCACACACATTTCCTTTAGCGGGCACCAGCAGCACATTTTTTTTATTTCTAAATTCCTGGGGTTTGCCTTAAAACATACAAACCATTTGATTTTCAGGAATTCTCCATTAGGAGGTTGATACAGCAACGTATTTCAAGAACTGACTTGATTAACCTTGCACAGGCAGTAAGTGTAAACATTTTAACACCTTTCAAACTGAGAAATGAGCCCTATTTGCAGCGCACAATTCTAGATTCAGCAATTTGCATCTTAGAGTCTGCAGTGCTCTGTTCATTTCCTAGAAAAACCTGACAATCAATTTACAATGGCCCTTGAAATGAAGCAGAAAACTGCTGTTCCTGAACTGGCCTCATCTGACAAGGCAGCATCAAATGAAGATACATAAGTAATTATTTTAAATTTCATTTCCCCTCTGTGCTGCAAACAGTTGTGTTTTCTGGAGCCCCTCCCTCAGCTGCAGAAACTTGGAAATGCTCCACCTGCTTATGTTTGCTGATAGACGCCAGAGGAATTTTCACTTCATCTGTTTCACAGATGCTCAGACTCTTTTCTCAAGACACATCATACAAAAATGTCTCCAAAATAATTAGCAGGATTTTAGTAGGCATGACTGTGTGGCTGCATGTAAAGGAAAGCTCAGACAGCTCTTAAGAAATCGAAGCTCTGGAATGAGTGTCTGGGACCTTAACAGCACTTATTTAAATCTTCCTGCTTGACACATTTATAGTTTTTCATGTAGTCGAAAGGGCAAAGGGGTTGGTATGCAGAAAGCTGCTACAATGTGAGAAACATCATGAACTTCTATAACCTCTTGTTCTTATACTGACATGAAAGTAATAGCCAGCAGAGAACAAGCATGCAATCTAATTCAAAGAGGGGGGGGAAACTATGCAAAGATCTCTGTAATCATTGTCTCTGTCTCACTTCAAAATAAAATTCACTACCTTACTGAGGAGCTACCTGAACAAAAATAATCCTATGAAATATGTGCAATATTATCATATCTAATTGAAAGATGCCCCTCATTTGGCCATTTGCCTGGCAGTGCAATCATCAAGCAGAGCTCTTGACCATCCCATCTTGACCTTCTCCTCCCTCCCTGCTCTTCCCCATCCCCAGCACGGCCCCCATCAGGCAGCTGAGCCACAGGCAGCACATGAGGACTCACTGCAAAATGAGGGCACGCTAACAAATCTGAAGAGACAGCAAGAGTGCCTCGTGATAGTTCACAAGGCTCACGCTACCAAGGCCAGGGGATAAATTACCTAAACATCTCTGGTTGCACACTAGACTCCGTGAGAGTCCTCCAGTGCCACAGTGAAGGACTCAAACTGCAACCCTTTTTGTGCAAAACGATAGGAATTTAATTCCCACTGCATAAACTCTTGTTGAGAATATTTCAAAGGGTGACAAGTCACCAGTGTCTGATTTCAGGCCTATTGTCACATGCAAGTGTCCTTAAAAGGGACAGGAAGGGGGATCTAAGGAATGGGATGGCCAACCTTCCACTCAAAGCCACACCAGAGAGCTTTTGCTTTCTTTTGTTTCTCTTTGGATGTAGGAAGGGCTTATTCCTGCATGCTTAGGTTATCAACATGACAAAGGCTCCAAAAAACTGCAGGTGTTCACCCCATAGCCTGCAGGAACGGGCAGCTGCCCATTCCAGGGGTGGTGGGACACCAGGAGCACACACAGGAACCTTGGGACTTGTCCCATAGTGGCCCTGGCCCTGGGCTGAGGGCACTGCCAGGGCCAGGGTCAGAACCCTGAGTGGCCAGGAAGGGCCCTGGAGGCCCAGGACAAAGCCAGACATGTCCTCGCTCCCCTCTGTACCCAGATGGCAGCAGGGGCCACCTGGTCCTAAAGGATGGAGTCACCTGAAGGTAGAGGACACACAAAATCCATCCCTACTCCACTCAAACTGGCCAGCAGACACCAAGGAACAGCAGATACCCTCACTGCAGCCCTGAACCAGAGCCCAGGGAATGGCTGTGGGAGGTGACAGCCATGCTGGGCCTGGGGCAGCCCCCTGACAAACAGGTATAGTCAGCATCCCAGGGAGGTACCTGGATACCCCAAACCTGTGGCCTGATTAATTCCTATGTATTTATTTATTTACCTATTTAAACCAGGCTCACTTTCTTGTGACAGTACTACACGGAGAACCTGAAAAGTTGACTGCAGCCACTGAGTAGGACCAGGACACAGAAAACCCACCATGTGTCTTCCTGTCCA
The DNA here is from genome assembly GCA_013396995.1 of Dicaeum eximium. Lineage (NCBI taxonomy): Eukaryota > Metazoa > Chordata > Aves > Passeriformes > Dicaeidae > Dicaeum > Dicaeum eximium. The sequence goes on from VWZP01005658.1 coordinate 1,551,546, forward strand.
TCTTTTATTTAGTGGCCCACAAACAACACAATTTTTAAAAAGGCTACAGTTAGGTAAACATGCCCAAGAGCATTCAGTGGAGCACCACAGCAGCATGAGGCAGTGGCAGGCATAGCCATGGCCAGGGCAGTCAGGCCAGCAAGTTCCTCGGGGGCTGCAGCCATTCGAGAAGCCCCAGGAGAGGCATCAACCCTGCCACACAAAGCTCGGTGGCTGCTGGGGTGCCATTCAGGGCCCTGAAGGCCACAGGTGGCAGGGCCAGGGAGCTGGGATGCTCAGACATGCACAGGCACCGCAGCACGGGGCTGCCTCTGGAGATGTGCCCCTGCTCCCCCTCAAACCCTGTCAGGGCACTGCTACAGCCACAGCCACAGCCTGCACTGAGCCTTGCTGTGGGACAAGTGCCACCCTGCAGACTCGAGCTGTGTGCGTAACACTCACAACAGTGAACAAATCCCCAGACACGCAGATACAGAAAGCCTTGCAGAACAAAATCCTTGGAGCAGTTCATCAGTAATTCACCAGTAATTAAAGTCATTCAGTTCATCTTTACAATAAGGAAGTGCTGTAAACGGTTCCAAACTTAAATTACATATACAATATTTCTTAGATGTACATCATTTCTCCCATTTGGGAACGCAGAGTGACACAATTTATTTGGCCTTGTATGAAGGCCTGCAAATGCAACTCAAGGCAAAGCTCTGGGGTGAAAACACACCTTTCTTTAAATTACTAGTACACTGTTTCATAAAAATCATTTTGAGAAATACTCAATATTTTTAATATTTCTCCCTAATAACAAATGACAAACAGCACTGGTTCCCATAGGCTGTATTCAATTACTTTGATTTTATTAACAGACTGCTTTCAATCAATAGGAACTCCAAGCCACATGTCAAACTCGAATGCCAGATTCTTAAATGATATAACTTAGCATGGCAGCTCAGTCAAACAAAGTATGCCAATTTATACCATAGCAAAGCCAACCCAAAAACTGCATCCCATTAATGATCATTCCCACGGGGATTCTGGCCACTGTGGTTACAAACAGCTGACAGAGCTGAAGTGTATTATTGCACTATTTGTAAGAATGAGTCAGACATCAGCACAGGGGAATTGCTCCCAGCCTACAGATAATTCAGTCAAAAATGCAGCTTTCATAAAGAACTAAAACCAGTTTGGTTTTCTGTTCATTCTGTTCCAGAGAACACTCAGAATCAACTTCAATGATATTCTCAAAATAATCACAACACACATATATTATCTTATTTTGTTTTCTAATTTCCTTATCATCTCTCCCAATTTATTGCTCAACTGTACCAGTCTTTAGGAAGATCTTTCTCTAATCTTGGAGATACTAATTTAAATCTGTTTCTGACTTGAAACTTGCTTTCCACCCTTTTGAAAAATAAACTGGGGAATGGGGGACCCACAACAAACACTGAAATAAAACAAGTCCCCAGGGATGAAAAAAATCCATCAAATAACTACTCATTGACAAATCTTTCTCAGCAAACAGTTCAATGAATCTTCAGTAAACTTTATAAAGTACACTTATAAAGACTCTTTCAACTTTTTTGAAAATTTGTTCATTTAAGTCAGTTTCCCTCTACTTTAAATGTTTCTGTATGGACATATATTAAATGTAAGGTTATCTGCACCTCAAGTTTGGGATTATAAAATGAAGGTCACTGCCATGCCATTTAAATCGTGAGAGCACTTTAATCAAAATATCATGTCATCATGCCCTAGCTGATTAATTCAGTAATTCTTTTTCCTCAGTGTGTCATGCTCTAGCACTCAGAAAGCAACCCTAATATCTAACAGCAAATAAACATCAGCTTCCAAAAAGGGATGGACCACAACCCCAGTGGGTATCCTGTTTCATCAAAGTTAACAGGGTACTACCAATTCAGTGTTAGTTTTTCATTCACTGATAAAACATGATAAACTTAATTCCAAATTTACATTGCTGTGAAAGTCAGTTTTTTTACTTCTGTGGCAATATGTATCATTTAATAGGATCTTGCTGTGAAATGACTACAGGTGAATACCAGAGATTCTTGGATTAGTAATACAAGGGAAGTTCTTAACTTAGAAGTACTTACTTGTTTTCCAAACCAGATTGTAAATTTTCAACTTGATCTATCTCCTTTCTTAGAGAAAAAAAAATAAACAAACAAAACACCCTCATACTTCTGTTGCACCTGTTATGCCTATACAACCTAGAGTCCCAGAGAAGAAAGCTTACTGAATTACCACCAGCCTCAAGTCAAATATTCACAATAGTTTACAATAAACATAATTGATCAGCAATAGATAACCTGCATTAAGCCTTAAAGTTGAACAGAAGCGTTGTGATGCTTATTGTTATGAACTTTCAATTAACTATGCAAAGAAAACAATCTTTAAATGAAATAAATAGAAGAAGTTATTTGTCTCAGACACTGGCATCCAAATCCAGGAATGGAAAAATTTCTCTCTCTTCTGAGCTAATATATTTGTACATCACACTGCATCGTAGAATATATTGCAGTAGGACAAGGAGAACAAGATTACTTCTGGAACTAACAGAAACAGAGGTGGCACAAAGGGCCTTCCTTTCTCTTACGACATAAAGCATTTTAGATTGCAACATGAATCTACATTCCAGCAGCCTGTGCACCAGGAGCACAGCCACTGGTCCCTCATCTGCAGCAGGATGGATCTGTAATCCAATTCCAGCCTGCTTCCCTGCCAGCGTCATTCGCTCCAGTGGGAAGCTTTCAGCACGCAGGACTGGCCCCAAAATAAGTACTGCTGGGTTTGGGCATAGTACAGCTGTAACCAGAGATTACAAATTCCCAAGAAGGCTCCTGTTGGCTCAAACTAGTGTGAGCAGTGGGTACCCAGTGCCAAATGCAAATTTGGCAGTATTCTAATGGAAATCAAAGAAACAATATCCATGGCTTCAGGGGAAGAGCACACAGAATACCTTCACAGAATAAGCACACACGCCTTTGTTGTGGAAAAGCACATCTGAAAAGATCTGCCAACACCTCTCCCAGCACACTTCATGCTGGTGACTGGGGAGGGGCCCATCGCAACAATACAAGGGAGCAACAACGCACAACCAGAAGTTTTTCGATTCTGTTAAAGAATAACTCCTCCTCCTCCTGAGAGCTAGCTCACAGCAGGGTCCCTAATTCCCCGAGGGCCATGGAGAAGCTGCAGCTTCCTGCGCTCTCCAGCAACACAACCCACAGCTCCATCCTTAGGTTGCAACAGCCACACAAAGATGGAAACATTTCTCAAGGACACGCTAGAACAAAACAACTGACAGTGACTGCAGCATCTGCTCAGCCTAGCCAGCATAATAAATTTCAATCTCATTTTAATTTTTATATGTCTAAAGCTATTAGGTCTTAGATACTTGAACTTTAATTATTATGGAAGCAATTAGCTCCTATGACCAGAAGGCTTTGCCTGAACAATTGCAATGAGCACAATATTTTCTACAGCATAAAAAATAAATACCCTGACACATCTGTAGCTATCTAGGACCTTGCAACTGCCACCGTGTTTCACACTGGTGTCCTGGCTTTGTGCCAGACTGCAAAAGCTGGAACTTACTGGCATAAGCTATATGACATTGTATATATGTGTAATTGAAGATTATCTCCTAAGGTATTCTGTAAATTTAGAATCTCAAAATTTAAATATTTCCTGCTGTGGAGAGATTATATTGGTTTTGAAATTTAAATATTCTCTCAGAGAAAACTATTTTGGTACGTTATCTCCTACAAAGACAGCTATAATTAAACAACAGCCCCAAGTACTCAGAAAAGTGGTATTTCTAAAACTGAGAAAAAAACTTACATTTGTGTTTCAAGATACAGAAGTCTTCTGTGGAGCTTTGTGCATCAAAGGAATTTCTTTCATATATATTGCTTTTTAGTACCTTCATTCAATGCATTACTACTTTATAGAAGTTTGCATTTTAGTTCTCATCATCTCTTTCAGTTTTCCCCTTGTGTATTTTATGCACAGCACAGTGAGCCCCCCCAGCTCTCCCTGAGCTCTGGTGAGCTGGTCTGACCTCTGCAAACGGGGCTGCTGGCAGAGAACAGGGCTGCTGAGCAGCAGGGGACAACAAAGCTGCTCTAGAAGGGGATTGGGGATCTTCCTGGTGCAGAAACACTACAGAAGTACAAATCACCCTCAGTGAGGAGTGACAGCATTCACCTGCACACAGTGTCTGGCCTCCTCAGTGCCTCGCAAGCTTCCTTTGGCTTTTACAAGCAAGGGTGGAAATTCAGGAACGGACAGTGCTTGTTCTTAACCAAGTCACAGAGAGCATTTTTAATTCCTGTACGTTGGCATCTTACACAGTGCTCTTTGAATGCCAATCACTATCTCTTCTATAACTGAATGAAATATAAACTCCTTAATGCCTTGTTTTACACTAAGAGGTTTGATTTAGATTAGTTCTACTGATAAATACCATTTGCTAACAAAATCAAGGGCCAATGACTTGAAGCTTTTGTTGACTCAAAGGCAACTAATAATGTCAAAGCTCTGAAGCCAAAGGAAGTGCTAGATTTCAACCAAAGGGATTTCTGTTTAATTTAAAAAAACATTTTCCCAGGCAGCATATCATGCATTGTCACCCACTTTCTTCACTGGGACCCAATGCATCCACTACAAGGGCAGAACTACAGCAGTGAGAAGAAATGTAATGTACACAATTGTTGTGCAAGTGATAAAATACATGCACGAAGGGGATGAGCAAAGCACAACATGACAATGGATGCTGTGACTTTTTATACCCTTGCACTTTCAAGGGAATCTTATTGTTTAGGGGTTATTTTCTACAGTCTACTGCCAAAGGAAACAGGCTTGGACACACATATCTGAGCAAAGTCTGGCTTACCCGGTGCAACCTTTCTGCTCTTATTCACTCATGCAAGACAAAGCAGTGCTGGGAACAGGTCTGTCCACAGACAAAGCCTGGGACCCTGAGCCTTGCTCCGAGAGGAGGAGACCCCCTCAACAGAAGCTGTCAGCACTGGGGCAGGGGGCCCTCTCTTCCCAGGGTCTGCCTGCAGAGTGCACAGCAATTGGAAGCCTCCCCATGCAGCCCAGGAAGTGGGGACCGCAGTGCTCTCGTCCTCCTGGGAGCGTGCACACACACACCACTACTGTCAGCATATTTTCATCTCTAGGAAACTCAGTCACACCCTGCTCTTCCTGACAACACGGCCAGCCTTGAGCTCCTTCCCTCTGGAGCAAACCCAAGGGGAACCACAGGAAGAAGGCCCTGCACCCAGGGTATTTCCAGCCCTTTGCTGCCCACAAACATGCAGGGCAGCTCCCAGAAACCCTCCCTGTCACCAGTGCTCTCCTCCCAAGGTGATGGTCTTACTCTTTTCATGGAGCTCTTTCAAGTTATTTGAGACACACTTTCTTAGTGAAAATACAAAAGGAAACTGAAATAGGTAAAATTGATTTCCTTTAATTAATATACATATATTCAAAGCAAGGTTGCTCCACCAAACACAGAAAACAGACACCTCCCTTCTTCTATGAAGGTAGTTAAAGCAGAAATATGAAGCTGAGTGGAATATATAACCATGTTTAGATGGGATGTAAGAACTTTCTCAATAACAAGATGCCCTTTACCTGAACCATGGCTTGAAAAACGTCACCAGTGCAAATGATAAGGAAAAAACAAATACCACCAACATATCTGACAGGACATAAGACATAACTTCCACCACTCTCAGTATACATTATTATTACAATGACACTTTAGCAGTAAGCAAATAAAGTTATGCCAAAATACATCCAACACAGCAAAACTGAACACTGCAGAAGATGCTATTTAAAGCAGGCTCAGTTAAAGATTAATTCAATTTCTTTACCCAATTTATATTCTCCACCTAAGACTCCTGGACATCAGGAAATGAAGCATTACGGTGCTTTAACAACCTTCTGCACTTGCATCTACCCTTCATGTTTCTATTAGATCCTCTGCACTCATTTAAAGTATAAATTCTCACTGACATAAATGGGTTTTCCATGCATGTAATTAAAAAAATCATACGCAAGAGAGACTCACTCCTAAGCCAAGAGCAGCTAGTGTCAAACACCCTGCAGTGAGGGCTGCCTGAAGGCTGCTGCCATCCTGAAAGACCAAACTCCTTTTTTTTATGCTACTTCTTGTCTACTTTCAAAACACTATTACCCCACAAATGCCATTTATACAAACAGTTAAACAAGACTTTCATCCACCTTAAAGTAAGATGCACTATCACAGAAGTTTCCACATCAAACCTTCCACAAAGCCTGAATTAATAAACTTACCAAATCAATCCAATAAGACAGGCAAGCAACGAGTATCATTCCTGTAAATACCATATCACTGAAATATATTTTGCTATTTCATTAACGCATACTCTTAAGAATACAATTATTTGCACTGTTTATTATCTTCTCAGTCTCTGAGGCTGCTGAGAAAAGCTTGTCCACTGGTGGGAACTGGAGGAATAAGATTGCCTGACCCAGTGCTGATTATTCAGCACTGCTTTCACTTTGAAGAGTCTTCCAATGAAAAGGAAAAAAAATTTAAACCTACTACACCGCTTCCAAAATTGCAGACAGCACTTTTAACCTCTGTCCTTTTGCATTACTGCACCAATGCCTGGAAAAGCTACAGCGGGAGAGAGAAAGTCATTTAGGCAGCTCCCTTCGTGCCACCACCATGGCTCAAAGGGAACAGAAATCAAGAAATATCAGAATCAATATAAGCCGATTAGGACATTAAGGAAGAATAAACCATGCAGAACTTAAACAAAATCTGTTAAAAGGCATGGAGAAAGCAGGCATTTCTGAGTAGAGAGTAACTTATTTTCTGGAGATGCTCCAGCTTTTGCATTTCCATCTTGTGGTACTTAGTGCTGAGATAAGCAATAAGGAGGTTTCCAGCTGAAACACAGGAATGCCCATTTGACATGGAATACCTACAAGCAGGACAGCCACAGTCCAATTGAAATCCTTAGGATCTGAAGAAGAATGGATGCTTTTTTATACACCATCAAAATCATACTCATACCCAAATGGAAAACATGCTCTACTAAAATAAAATAAAATCAGAACCTGGGACTGAAAGTGCAGCCCAGCTAATAGCAAAAGATTGATTCTCACTCTTTTTTGTCATTCCCCAGGTTTAGCTTAAGCTATTTTTTGTCATTCCAGGTGGTTTAGCTTAAGCTCAGACTTGCCACTTACAGGTATACAATGAGCCACTTTGGTTTTCTCATTGTTTGGAGCAGCTGCTGACATTACCCTTGGTGATCCAGCACTCATGAATGCCACACCCGTGGCAGGGAAGAGGCAGGATGCACACGGGTCCCCAGCTGTGTGTCCCAGAGAAGTGACAGCTCTCTGGGCACTGCATCCCAGTGCCCTGCCTCAGCATCCTCAGCTGAAGGAGAACAAGAAGCTGCAGCTCCTCAGGGCAGAGACCTGCCTCCAGCTGCTGTACACTGCAGTTCAAATAAAGAAAATGACACCCCAGGAAAAAGCACAGAGGCTGAGTAGTTTATTGTACCCAGAAATCCTGCTCTGGGTCAGGCTGCCTGCTGCCTGGGGCTGCACCACACTGATCCCAGGGCTGTCACTTCCCATATTAAGGGAAAGAAGGTGCCCTTTGGGAACTACAGACCCCAAACCAACCCACATAACTGAGCAACCAGCACCACAAACTCCCAAATGTGTGCACCTAAAGCCCTGTGCTGCAGATCAGTGCTAACACTCTCCATTTCTCCTGCTTGGGGAAATCATGTCCACAAGTCTAGCAGGGTGGGAAGGACAACAAGCACAGCAGATGTAGGCAGGACCAAGCAGGCAGGTGTAGACATGCAGTTACAGAAGGAATGAGTCTTAAGCCTTCTGTTATAAGTAAAAAAATATATTTGAGAAACCCTGATGGCAACAAAGTTGCATCAGATGTGGAACTGGACAAGAAAGAAAAGCTCTCTGAATTTTTTCAATTGTTTAACATTCCAGATTTGGTGAGGTTCCCCTAGATTACTTCAAACTAGACATTTCCCTGCTATTCTTAAAACCATCCCATTGAATTACTAAATGAGATTAGATCTCAGCAAAAAGGGTTTTTTTTCCTTCAAGATTCAGCAGCTAACTGCAAATGAAAGCAAAAAGAAAAGCCTGCTTTGTGATGAAAGGACAAGTAAAAGAGCAATCACATCAGAAAACCAATGCCCAGACCTCTAAACAGCAAAGCAATTGCATGTGTCAAGTTCCCATAACAAGATGGTGCCAGCTGAGGCTTATGTTAAGACTGTGCAATAAAATTAGATGTCTGGAGCCTCTGTCAGACGAATGATGCTATCTCATTAATGGGATTACACAGAAAAATTGGAGGGATTTCAGTCAAGAGGAATAAAATTATTAAGGATCAAAAAAGTGTGACTCATGAAAGCAAGTAGAAACTGGATGCTGTGCTCTTGCCTGAAAAGCCCAAGTCTCAGACCCAGACAGGCCTGGTGGTACCAGCAACACCACAGCATCTCCTGCCTTACACCCAGAATAACAGGAACAGATCAGACCTGCCAGAGCAAGAAATCATATTATAAAATTCTAGCTCTTTTATAACAATGCTACTGCCGTATCAGTCAGCAAAAAACTAATAATCAGAGGGGAAAGAGGACAGGAAAGTTAATTACCTATTAACAGCTGGCAGGAAGAACACATTTAGTCAGGAAAAAAGAGGATGACAAGAGAGGTTGTGACTGCAGAGACTGGGTAAAACTGAAGCCTTTCAGTTATTAACAGGAGAGGATTTCTTAGCCACAGGAACAACATACACATAGAACCATCTTCCCAAGGCAGGTACTGAAAATCACAACAGCTGAATCACTTGAAGAGGGCCTGGCCACTACCCCAAAACCACCTTCATAAGACTCCAGCACTAACAGGAGGTAAACTAGCTATAGGGGAAGGGAGAAGAAGAAACAATGCAAGAAGGAAAACAGAAGTGTTGTGGTAGATGTTCCCTAGTCAGCACAACTGTGCTATATTGTGGTAAAAATAAATGAATAAATAAAAGAGATCTAAATATAGAATGAGATTCTCTTCACTGCGGGGTTCAACATCTCTCTGCAATTCTTTTCCAACTGAAGGACGATAAACTGAACAAAAGCTTCATTTAAATTCTATACACATTCACATAGATAAACTGATTTCAGAAAGCATTATTATGCCTGACCTCTCTCATTGGGGGTGAAAGCCAGATCCTTTGCGAACCATTTTGATCATAGCTAATATTCCCTAAAAATTCATTAGATGTCACCATAAAGGACAAAAAGCACCACCATGGAAGAACAGATGCTGTGAGCTACCATTCAAAGCATATTAGGGTTGCTTCCCCTGCATTCCTCTGCAGCAGCACAGAGCAGCTCTGCTTCAACACCCAGCAGCAGAGCCCTGTTCCTGGCTATTGTGACAGGCAGAGAGTCAAACATTTGGGAAGTGACACTTCCCAAGAAGAAACTTTGCTGAGGAAGTGCCAGGTCTGGGGGTGCCCCTGTACAGTATGCCAAGAGAAGCAGGGGAAAGCAATTTCTTCCAACCCCACCTCACCCACATCTGATCCCCCAGCAGAGAAGAATGTGTGAGCACATTTGTGTGCACACTGTGGCAGGGAAGGGGTTTAGGACATTTAATTGCACTTTGGATCTTATCCAGCACAGGTAGCATCAAGCAAGAGCTCTCCTGGAGTTAACACTTTACAGAGCAGGGGAGTCTGAAGCCCAGTTCTCTCCATTTTCACTAAGACCCTCGAGGGCAGGTGGACACGCCCTACAACTACAGTAGCAGCCAGGCTGGGTGAAGGGGAATTGTTTGCCAAGCCCCAACAGGCAGCACAAGCCAGACTGTACCTAGCTCAGCCTGCAAGGCTGCCCATGGCTCTGCAAGGCCAGGCGAGCTCTGTGATCAAGGAAAATGACTCCAAGAAAAGATGCAAACAGAGCAGATTGGTTTCCTATTTTTGTATGGTTTCTTACCACAGAAGAACACACTCAAGGCTCTTAAGCCATTAAACTTTTAAAAAGAGGAATACCCTTTGCAGAAGCTCTGCTTTGATGTAACAGGGCAAATTGATCTTGTTGCTTAACCAAATCAAGACATAAGTTTTTTGGTCCCCCTTTTTCCTTTTTTATCTTAAAAACCCCAAACAAACAAACAAAAAAAACCCAACCAAACTAACCTCGAGTTCTAAGCTGCAACACTAGCCCTTACAAAAATAATGTCAGTGTTTACAACCAGCAGTTCATCACAGGCTATTAGAAATCCTCCACAATTTGCATCATGACATGTAAACCAAACCTTTTCCGCCTGAAACCCAAAATTTCTGCTCAGAAATGCTCAATGACTTTTTTTATTCCGAAACTTTATAGTAATAATAGTAGTTAATGGAATTTCCAGAGCGGTGTGGGTTACTTTGGGCTCTTTAGAGTTCTCACAATCACATGGGACATCTCCACAGTGGTGTCACTCCTTCAGTTTGTATTTCTGAGTACCTTGCATCCAGTGTGAGTCCGGGTCTTCATGAGGGGAGTTGTGGTGCACAGCTCAATGGCTTCTGGTTCATGGAAGATCACTGTCGGGAGAGGCTCCTTACGAAGAGTTAGGACATTCAACTTAGTCTTTAACATGGTCTGAAAGTGCTGAACAGAAAAAGAAAAGAAATTACCTCCAGTTCTAGTGCAGAAAAATTAAGAGTTAATAATTGGACATGTCTGCATGTTTCACTTGCTGTTCAAGCTTTCCTGGGGAGAGTTAACAAGTTCTATGACTTAAGAGCATTCATTACTATCAGCAATGTGGAGACTATTTTTAATTTAAAAACGTATACACATGCAAAGTGAAAGGATTCATTACAATTCACATGTTCCACAAAGGGTCTAAATTCAACCTCTGATCATTAGCAAGTATATAATAAAGCTGTTCATGGACCCAGTTCCTCTACTAATACCCACAGGGAGGAAGAACAGGGGATCAAAGGCCATTAAAAGAACTATGGATTCATCCATCCTTGTTCTCCTGCCTCTGTACTTAAATCTCATCCCACTGACCTCTGTAGATGTTACCATTCCCACTAAGCTGAATCTCACATTGGTTTGCCTTTGTCATGTGAATTTTATATTCTCTTCCTTTGTAAGCAATAGTTCCAGTAGTCTCCAATGTAAATGTCACTCTTGGTAGCAATGAATAGATGTCACTCAAAACTTGTCACTTTCTTAAACAAACTCCCCAGGCTTAGGTGAAGAACTATCCAAGTGGACAGTAAAGTCCTCAAATTAAAAGTTCCTCAGCAATTGCTTAGAGTGAGTAAAGTCAATCCTTGAAAGACTTCCAAATCAATTTTGTGGAATCAGGGGAGTCAAGAGAAATTTTTTAACATTTAGATGTTTCTTTGAACTGACCTTCATTTTAAAAACTGAACATTTTCCCAAGCTACTACTTATCTAAGGGAGAAAAAATGCAGATATGAACCAAATCAAGGTAGTAACATGCCACAGCACTGTCTAGTGAAATATGATTTTACCAAAACTTCCTAAATTGACTGTTATCAAGCAGCAGTTATTAGACATATGTGCAGCGACTCCAGATTACTTTCATCAAAATGAAACCATTTGTTCTGACTTTTGATAGGAGATTCTTAACTTGCTTTGCAGCCATTGCTTTTCTCAGTCTCCACTTTACCTCTGCAAGGCAGACAAGCATTACAGGGTCTGGCTTGCAGAAAAAGAGATGCTAAGTGATTTCCCAGAACCATGGAAGAAGTCTCTATCAGAGCTAGAAATCAACACAGATCCCTGTTGTTCAGTCCTGTACTTTTGATGAAGAGAGTGTCTATTCAACATTTTATTTATGCACACAGGATGAATCAACTATTTAGATACTATGCTAGTTTTCTATGGATTTTTGTGGATATGACTATTCCTTTCAAAATAAACTTGCTACCATATCATAAATACTTCATCACGTGCCAACTGAAAGCCTGTTGATACACTTTTGTAACAGTCTGGTCCTTAGTTCATCAGTGTTTAGGTCTAATAATCATTATGCTCCTGGAAGTACAGCACTTCAAACTCTTAGATGTTCAAGGTATATACACCAGCAGTCTGTGAAAATACTACTTGTTTACCTATTTCACACATGAAGTTACAGCCTGTTAACAGCAATACTTTAGGGCCTCTGTGGTGTTTGTGCAAGCATTCAAGTTTTCATCCCAGTGAAGCGCTCCACTCATACAATTTTTCATCTGCTCGTATTACATGTTACCCCATTCACTCCCCCAAACACAGCTCCAGCAAAAAAGCACTCCATTTAAAATGATTATACATTACAGAATATTCTCTGACATGTTTCTGAAGATAACAGAGCTCTTTGACAGCTAGGATTACTAAACTGACTAAGAAAACCTACTTCATTTTACCTTTAGGTTGCAGTTAACAGCCTTTTGTTTGGAGTTTCCTAGGCCTCCCCAGTGGAGTTGTGAGCAAACGCTCAACAGCAGGTAAAAAGCCATGAGGAGCACAAAGCCACAGAAGGTTTGAGATGCTGTGTTTGAAGGAGCATCACTGATCACCAGTGCAGTGCTGGGCTTGCTGGTCCCACTGACTGACTGCTGCCTACTAGAGCTTGACTTGCTTTTATCTACAGGCCTCAGGTCTGCTAACCTGCTGCTGAGATGGTATTTCTGGAAGAGAAAAAATGCAGAAGGCAAAGGGTGCTGGAGCTCACGCCCAGCCATGCACAGGTCACAGAGATTTCCTCTGCAAAGGATCCCTTTCCAAGCCTGGGGAAATCTTGCCTCCAGGGCTTTCTGCTGCTTGTGCATGAAGGGGATGGGAGAGGAAGGCAGAGATGGAAAAAATGTACTATCAACCTTAAGTCGTACTGTTTTCCAGGTGAGCCAGTTTTGGATCAACAGAGATAATGGTTGTGAAATAATCAGGTTGAAGAACCTGTCCTAGCATTTAACTTTTCCCTCCCTTCAGTGCTGAAAGAGCTCTATTTCCACAAATGATCTGTTTACAGGGCTTCTCCAATAAAGAATGGGGCTTCCATTAGACAACAGACATAAAAAACTCCATTTAGCCCTCCTGAGCAGTGAGCTTGGACCTGCAAAATGGTTGTTCTACTCTGCTGACATCTCTATAAACTTCAATGGGACTACTGACAGAAAGGGCTCAATTTGACCAAAATGAAGAAAACTACAGCAACGATCTATCTTTTTTTTTCATGTCGTAACAACCACATATACAACCTTAAACAAGGAAAAGCCTACTCTGTGCTTTACAAAGGCAATTCAATACTTGTATGAGCAGCAAGTTGGAGCGGTTGGGTGCCAAAAACACGAGAGCACAATTGGCAGCAAACAGCTGATCAGCTGCCAGAGAAGTGCAGGAAGGATTGGGGGTGGACGCAGGAATAGCCTTTGCTTTGGCCCACAGGGCTAATGCAGAGCACACTGTGCTCCCTGCATGGGTCATGTGATGGCTGCCATAAGAAATCCAACCTCTGCCAGCAGCCATCACGCAGGGAGCCCCCAAATAAGCACGTTATTTAAACACATGCCTGACTTTCACTATGTGAGCAGTCGCAGTGAAGCACACGTGGGTAGTCAATGGGATTATTCATGTGCTTTAAGCCAAGAACAGGATAAAGTGCTTTGCTAAACCCATTTCTTGGGTTTCCACTCCAAACTGGCATCTCCTGCAGAAACTGCTGGCAAAAGCTGATCTATAACAGTAGCTAGTGTATTTTTTGAGAAGAGGCATTCACTTTGCACTGCTGTGAACTCAAAATATTTCTTTAAAGTGCTTTAAATTCACTAAGTTCACATGAAAAGCATGACTTTGGCAATCCAGTGAATAAAGTTTCAGGGAACATTATACCATTCACATGTCATGTGCCAGAACCACTAGGTTCATTTGGTGGCTCTTATACTGAAATTCCTCATCAGAGGATATTCTTATATCCTGGCACGATTATACCAACAGCTCAAAACTACAAATCCCTCACTCTTCATCCATTTCGATGGTGCTACTGATATGACTTTATATTTGAAAGAAATACATGGAGTAACATAACAAATGAAAATACCTTAAATGCCAAACAAAGCATCAGACCTGTAATTAGCATTGTATTTTACTAGTTGCTGAGCATTATATCATTCAGAGCAAAATTTAAGTAATGCTGACAATAACACTGGACAATTATCTCAATTCAAAACCATATTTTGCTTGTTCAAGGATTCAAGCTCCATCAGTTTATTTTGCTCAGTTTACCCATCTTAATGGCATCCTTTCCCCCTGCAGAAGAAAACCAAACAGTGCATAACTGGCAGCAGACTGTCACTACAGAGGTACTGGCTCTTGCCCCCTTGGTGACCCTCAAAGTGCTCCCTATTTCAATGCAAACCCTGCCATCACCAACACACCTAGCTACCACTTAACTGAGTGTAAGAATCAAGAACCTCTATGCTGTTTAACATGTAGTTTGTTATCAGCTCAAGTCACACATTAGCTCTAGACTAACCAGTTCAGAACATTCAACTTGCAAATTTCATGTGCTGCATACTTAGTTCAGGCACAATTTCTGTTGCGGTTAAAACTAAAAATTAACAGCATTTGGGTTTTGGTTTAGTTTGTCAGCAAAAATACAGTCACTTCCAGAACTCAGGCCAAATATCTTGGAGAAAATAACTGATTCCATGCACGGAAACATGACTTGGAGGAGAAAATTATGCACTGGAATTTGTAATAATAATGCTCTTCGTCTTCAGATCTTGACAAAACAGTCACTGCTGTTCACAATATTTAGTATCCAGCAGCAAATCCTAGTGCATCTTTTAATTTTCCTCATGGAAATAAAGGCCCAAATTCAAAAATCTAAGAAAGGGTTACATATATTGGATAGGAGTATAAAAATAAATGTCAAGAGAGAGGGAACTGCAACTCATTGCAATCTGTAATCCAGCAACAGGAGTTAAGCAAAATAAATACATTTTACAGGTTGACTGGGCTGCAACATGGTGATTGAAAGAAAAGTGTTCAGCACTGAGCCCTCATCCCCCATTCTCTCTTAACATCAGCATTACAATCAACACATGACTGCACAAACTGGCATCACATTTCCAAATGACCTGCACCTGGCCAATTTTGCCAAAGATGCACATTGAATCCAAACACAAAAATGACAGGATATTAACTTATGAAAAAGAGTTATTCTAAAAGTTCAGACTCTGAAAGAGGGATCTGCCAGAACAAGAAGCAGTCCCCTAGGCAATTCATCCTTCTACAGCACCTACAAAGGAATTCCCAGATGAAATCCATGTTAGTGCATCAGCAAAAGATGAAGGGAAATTCAAAAATAATATCTATAATTTACCATTTCAGCACAAGTACCTCTCTACCTCTGAAACCCATTCAGTTTTGAAATGAACCCAGAACTTTTCAACAGCATCCTACAGCAAGAAAAAGCAGCCTAGGAGAGGAAAGACACAACCAAGTGAATTCAACTGCAAGAGAATTTTAGAAAGTAGAAAGGTTCCTTTTTGCCTGTTCCCAGTGGAATTTGACTGCCAGCATATCCAATCTATAGGTACAAGAGGAGATGACAACACAATAGACCTTTAGCACTGTGGTTACCCCGTGAGTTACATGAGCACAGCTGGGAGCTGAGGACCACCCAACTCCAAGCCTCCAGCTTTTCAGCAAGGAAAGAAGAATTCTGATCTATAAGAAAACTGATCCATTTCAAGGCTTTGTTTTGTTTAAAGCCAATCTGTCCAGTACAGATAAATGTCATCTCTGATCCATTTCTTGTTAAACAAATACTGCTAATACAGTTTAAACGCTTTCCCACCCCCGCATTAAACTATATCGTGCTTTATTTATTTATCCTTTAGTAGCAGTTCATATAAACATTGTACTGAACGCTGCAATAAAACCCGTACAGAAGGGATGGAAGGAATTTATCACGATAAAGTCAGAATCATCCCATCAGCAGCCTGGTCTGTAACACAAAACTGGCATGCACAAACCCAAGACCATGTTACAACTATACTCAAGCAGATCTATCCCAAGTAACCTTCTTGAAACAAATCCAACTCCAGAAATCTGGTTATTAAAAGCTTATCTCATCTAGCATCTCAAGACCTATATTTTGCCAGCCTGCCAAAACAAATCCATTCAATCTCTTTCAGGTAACAGATGCTAGTTACATGAAAATTCATATAATTATGTTTGAATTCTCATCTTTCAATCACAAAGAAGTGGCAACATGCAGAAGTGGTAAGACGGGCTTGCCTGCAGGCACCCTGTGATACATTTTGTAAGTAGAGGAGCTCGGACAGGCCCGTGGCACAACTTGGTATGACTCAGTGGGCTGAGGGCATGGCACCCCCAAGAATCTTGGGACAAAGTATCTGGGAAATGTTCCATAAAGCAAAAAAAAAAAACCAACTAAGCAAACTTTTGCCCCCTCTCCACATGTCCAATGACCATGCATGGTTGCACATCAGAGACTCAACCAGTGCCTGCCACCACCTCCCCTCTCATGTCCCCATGCTCCTTCCACCCTACCAAGCAGACAGCACAGGAGAGACATGGGGTGGCACAGAGAGGTTGGGCACAGAAAGGAATAATCTGCATTTGACAGGATAAGCTCTAACCTTTATGACAGGACAGCAAGAAGAAGATGGCATCAAAGCAAGCAGGGCATGAGACTCGGGAAAGGAAAGCACCAGGAGAAGCAGCACTACAAGCAATACTGCCAGGCAGGGCCCCTCCTGGACTGCTCCTGCCATTACTGAGGATAATAAGGGAGTCCAGGATAAAGCTCTGATGCAAAAACCTGTATTATGCAGAAACAATAGATACACGAAAGGAAAGGGACACAAGACTGCAGGCAGGAAAGCATGACAAAGTACATCGGAAACCAAAATCAGCTGAGCATCAAAAAGCCTTCCAGAGAAGATGCTACTGGATCTTTGCATGCAAGTACTGAGAATTATTCCATTCACTCTGACACCAACTTCTTGGTTGAGAAAATAGTCTTTCTCCTGTGGTGGCAAGACATATCTCTTAAAAAGACATCATTATCAAGATTTCATAAATAGAACTGGCACTGCCCATCAATAGCTGGGATCACACACAGCTGCCTGTGTGACGGTGCTCACACAGCCTTGGTTTCTTACAAGTTTAAAGAATTTCTGTTTCCTCACAATTTAATTCATGTGAAACGTTTTGTTCTCAGACCCTGTGTACTTCAAGTTTGCTCTGGCTGAATGCCCCCATTCTGCTGCCAAGCTTATGCGATCCCAATCAGCAGGATTGCTGCCCAAACAAAACAGTCCCAGATACAAACACCCTCCAAACTGCAGGGAACTTCAGAGCCAGATGAGAACTTCATGGCTGATCCTCCAGCATTTCTCTATCATCAGTCAAACTAAACCCCAACCTAAACAAATTTAAATATACAAGAAGACCAAGTTCCCAGTTTAGTCACAACTGCTCAGAACCTAAAGCCTCACTACAGAGAGCCACATCTGAGCAGGAAGATATTTCAGGACACTCAAAATCATGAAAATAAAATAAGACCTCCCTAAGACATGAGTGAAGGAGGGAAAAAAAGTCACAGTACCACAATAAAATGTTCTTTCATCGCCCTCTATGTTACACACCCTAAATTCCCAGGTTAATATCTCAGTGGAAATTAGGCATGTTGGATAGAAGATGAACATCTAAATATATCTGTTTAGATTTGGGCTTTTACAGTTGTTTACGTACTGATGACTGTTAAATATATTTTGAAATAAGCTGTAGTTTCCAATGCCTGGTGTTCATGGCATATATATTTTATAATAGAACATTTTTCTAGCATCAATAGAAATAAAGCATAAACAACCTTGACCAATATCAACAGAGCTGCGCTCATCAATAACTACTACCAAAATTTTTGTCCCAGAAATTACTGTTAACACTGAAATTCTAATAACTTTGTCAAAACCGAACTAGTTCTGGAATTTTAAACTAAATTACACTTTCAAAGATACCAGATTTTCTCCGTGGAAGCAGAATTTATCAGCTCCAGCATTCTTCAGGACAAATGGCAGTCAAAATACAAGTCAAAAGACAAGGCAAATAGTTTAAAAAAAATAAAAAGAAAATGCAGAAATAAATTAAGAAATAGGAGCTGACAAGAAAAGAAAGAACAAAATAGAACACGCAGCAGCATAGATATGTCAAGTTCATTCACTCTGATTTTGAGCTGACCCCTAAGCTGCTTTCCAACATATTTTTCTCCTAACATGAGTTTCCAGTACATGTATTATTTGGTATAGTTGGCCCAATATTAAAACAATGGAATCCTGCAGCATGAAAGCAGCTGTTGCTTTTTCAATTTGCCCTTGGAGGCTTTCCAATAATATCTGTGTCAGAGGATACTTCTAAAAGATTTTTCTCCTCACTCTATGCCTGGCACAACAAACCCATCTCAGACAATACCTGCCAGCCACTGCATTCTACAATGCAGCCCTCCCAAAACCAGTGTTTCACTCTGCCACTCTTCTCCTTAATTTTTTGCAATAAATCAATAACTTGGTAAGCAGTTATGTAGTTCAGTGACACCTCT
Source organism: Dicaeum eximium (assembly GCA_013396995.1). Classification (NCBI taxonomy): domain Eukaryota; kingdom Metazoa; phylum Chordata; class Aves; order Passeriformes; family Dicaeidae; genus Dicaeum; species Dicaeum eximium. Next base: position 1,570,257 of record VWZP01005658.1, read on the forward strand.
CTTGCCTTGCTAAGACTTATTTTCTGGGACAGGGATCGGGGCTGGGTAACAAAGGCACGTGCTACAAACAAGGAATCTGCCGTGATTATTTGCCGCAAGTAACACTGTTTAATACTGTGGAGAAACAAAGTGTACAAATTCTTGACAAAAAAAGGTTACATATTGCTAAATATAAATCAAACTAATTCTGGTCTAATCAATTATTGTATTTACAGCCGCAAAATAATGAGAACTCCATTCCTTCCTCTAAAGCTATTTTATCACTGAGTCCTTTGATGCTAGTGTACAGCACTGCCTTTTCCAGGTCAGAACCACCCCCAAGATTCAAACCTGGCATTCCTGGGCGTCTCTGGGGAGGGGTCCTCCTATTTCCCACGGACACAAGCCACTTCCAAGGGAATGAACCTGCACCTTTAGCAAGTCAGCCTTTTTGGGAAGCCTGCATCAGGGTGTACCTCCCCAGCCCTTGCAAGGGATGAAGAAGAAGCCTGCTGGCTTTAGCCTTCCCTCCCGCCACACATCCCCATGAGCACCATCAGGACCTGCCCCAGAGCATCCCCAGGGAGCTGGGTCTGGCCAGCACTGTGTCCCATCCCAAGGAACTTCCCCAGCCCTGACTACACTCACAGGCATTCCATCTCCTGCAACACTACTCCCTTTCCCACCTCCAACAGCAAATTATTCATCATGGGGGAACTCTGCCAGGATTTGTAGCTATACAAACCTTGGAGCAGACAATGCAGAATGTAGATGAAAATTGGGTCCCACTGGAGTGCAGATACACAGCCACTACCCCAGGGCAACTGCACACAGTAGGTCTTTCCACTTCTTTAAGCCGTGAATAAAAGTAGTACACTAGAGAGCCTACATCAGACATAAGGGATTCTACAGAAAGTGATCAAAAATACCTTTCTACAAAGTGCCTCATTAATTCAGCAAAACTTTAGAGTTGGATAATTGACAGGATTTGCACCAAGAAACCTTTACAAAAGAAAAATCACACCAACTCATTTACATTCCTATTTCTCCTGCAGCTACCTTATTTGTTGAGCTGAGCCAAAACAGCCAGATGCAAAATTACTCTGCTTTGTCCAGTTTAGAATGAGTCAAGTAAAATGGCTGAGGATGGTGCTCACCTTTGTTAAGGCCAACAGGGCCCACAGGCAGGACAGCCCTCCAATATCCACATCCTCCAGCTATAAAGTTTAAATCTGCAGTGTTTTCAAGGTTTTTCCAAACATAATTAATCTTTTCTGATGATTCAATTTTTCTGGTTTATAAAGAACAATGCCTTAGTGCTTGACAAGACAGAGATTAAGCTTTGGACTTCTTGCAATTTAGTCGTTCAAACTCGGAGATACCCAAACTCCAGCTTCTCTATAAAACCTCAGTTTCTTCCTCTTTACTTGTCAGCAAAGTTCAGATAATTCTGCAGAAGCTTAACTAATCCCTCAGCTGAGTATTAAGTTTCAAAACGCTAGTGGTTATACATATATATACATATCTACAGTTCTAAGAACAAAGAGGGGGGAAAAAAACCAAGGGGGAAAAAAAAAAAAGCAAATCCCTCCAGAAAAGAAATAAAATATGCACCATGAGATTCAACCAGATGCCCTTATCCCCTCAAGGCATGGTTAATATACTATCTGCCAGTACATATGGGACCAATTAAGAGCTAACTCCTCACACAGGCGCTGCAGCGTCACTCTGGAAGACCCACAATCCATTAAACAAACTCATTCCAAGTAATTCCATTCTGGAAACACGTGCTCATTCATAACCAAATCCCAGTCTTGAGGAATCTCATATGCCATGAAAAAAACAACCCTGCTTCCACAGACATCTCTGGGAAAGCAATCTGAAGTTCAACAGGAACAGAACTACCCTCATCTTTACTGCTGCCTCCCATGTGCTACTACCTGCACCTACGTGAAGAATTACTACCACTTCTTAGAGAAGGAACTGTCTTGGTCTTACACTTCAACATTGCCAATGAAATTAAGTGCACTGAATGATGGAAATAATGAATTGTTTAACTAAAGGAAACAGAAAAGTTTGAAACTATCCAAATGTTCCCTTCCAACAAGACCAGCAGAATTGGAAGACTTCAGGCATGTACAAAGATCATCATTCAACCTCTTTACATTGTGAAAGCTACTTCCTCTGTTTCCAGTAATTATACTCTCACTTTTGTCCAATCTGGTCCAAACTTTGTTCAACACAGCAATGACTTACAAGTTTCTTTACACAAAAGACCTATGGAATAAAGAATTCCACTCAGCACCAGAGGAACATCCTTATTCTCAGTACAGTCTCACCTTTCCTCCCCCCTCCACTGACTGCTCACCAGCACAAACATGATCCATTCTCAGCCACTTTACAACCTAAATAATTTTGCATTTAAAAATCCTGTGTTTTCAAGTTTGGGCTCAACTTGGAGAAATGAAGCTGCAAAAGAAGCAAGAATGTATATGAGAGGGTTGTTTGGGGGGGAGGAGAAGGGTTATTATTATCAAGTGTTTGTTCATGCAAACCCTGCCAATTATGGCAAGCAGTGTTTTAAAATGTTTTAAGCTTAGAACTAATGAAGTAATATAGAACATCAAGAGCCAAGGAAAGGGACCTGGGATGTTAAAGCCCTGAGCTTCTCTAGATGGAGATCTGAAATGTATTCCTGTAATAGAAGATGGAAATATTCTGAATACCCACTACATTTACAGACCTCTGTTTACCTGTGTCAGCCAGCTAGTTAAACAGATGTGAAAGAACCAACAAAATTAAGATAAATTAAGTGCCTGCCCAGCATTTCCCTACTGTCTTCCTCCTCTGCCCCATTCAATTTAACTTCGAAGCATTGGTGATGCAGTTATTCCAGCAACCCTCAAAGAACAGAGCTGAAGTTCTGCAGGAGATGTTAACAAGGTGGCTTTTATAAAACTTCATGCAGCTGAAATCTAAATAATTTACCCTGAAAGAGAAGGGAACAAAAGAATTTAGGGGCCTCTGATAAAATATTAAAGTATTGAATCCTGTGAATACCTATTAGTCATTCCTCTGAGGAAAAAAGTATCAAGATATATATTTATTTTAATAAAGAAAAGGCATATATTTGGCTGAAAGAAAATACTCAACTCTGATGCAAAACCTTTGAGCAGCTTTACAAATTCAGTCCCTTGTAATTATACAAGCCTGCTAAAAATTCCACTTTCATAACCACCACCACCACAAATATGTGTCAAAATAAATCTAGTAGATTATCATGCAAAAATGTATCCTCTACAGCTTAATCTTGAGATAATGGTTTTTACAGTATGTCTTTCTGCCCAGATTTGCAGCTTTTGTTACTTGCATTCTGACCACTAAGCACAAGGGTATTCAATCTTATAATTCTTTTTTTTCATTAAATTCTTCATGCTGCAGCCCTGCTGATGGCTTCTCACCTCTGCTTATCTAAGGTATTTGCATATAGAATGGCCATACAGCTCTCTGAAAGATCTCCAAGCCATACTCAGTGATGTTAGGGACCGTAATTTAGCCCAAAAAAATAGAAAAGAAAATAAATAACCCAAACATTTAGAGGTAAACTCTAAATATGAGGCAGATGGATGAACGTACACAGGGATTCAATATGTATCTCCAGTGACACTTCTCTATTGGTCAGCCCCACTTTTGCAATGAAAAATTCACAGAAGATTTTATAAAAGATTCTTTGAAGTTTCCTTCTTCCACAAATACTTGTAGGAAAAGTAACTCTCTAGCTTCAAGTGTTGAATGCAATTTCTTATGTTTGGAAAGCAAGGATCAGTTAGAAAGCAATTGAAGTGAATACCAGTCCATGGCTGGGATGATCAAGACCAACCAGTCTGATGGAACACCCTCCTCAGAAGGGAACCACTGTGGAGAGCCTTTATCAGCAGAGCCATCCACAGCCAGGGCACACCGTGACAGCTCCACCAGACTTGTGCCTGGCACCACGCACTTCCCTCAGAGCTGCACTGGAGCTGCTGGGATCCCAAACACTGCCCACTGCACAGCTGCTCTAGCTACACCCTAACCAGGAACATTCAGCACAAAATGCTCCATGTGGGCACAAAATCAGGCTTTGCCTCCAGGTCTCCACTTGGGAAGTCAAAAGGTATTCAGAGTTGAACACTCAAAATGAACATTTCTCTAGCTGAGGGGTAATTCTGAGCTCGATGACAGATGGCTGTTTTTTCTGCCTTCCAAGCATTACCATTATTTAGAGGAAAGTCTGTAAAAATGTTTGTACTGTTGGTAAGTTACTTGGGAGACCACCACAAGTAAAATATTTTCATTTTTAAAGAAAGTATGTCATTTCAGTCCAGAAGCAAAGCTTGAAACAGATAACCTCAAAAGTGGAAAGTCTTGGGCAAGTTGTTAACTGAAGTCACAGATTTTCAGAGGGGACTTTAACTCCACATCAATTAATCACCACTAGTTCCCCTCCTACAGACCAACCTTTAATCCAACTACACTATTTTTAGTGTCAGATGGCTTGAGGAACAGAAGGTATCCTTGTTTGATTTCTTTCAATTTTGGATCCCAGGTTGTCTGACTGGAACAGATTTTCAGATGACATTAGAAAAGCCTCTGAAATAACATCAGTCAAGTTTTGCATGCACAGCTATTTGCACAAGCCAATTCCACAGTTTTACAAGACAATCTGCTACATAAACATCTGGCTGCTCCATTCCCAGCAGCTGATGAGCAAAGGGGACCTTTGATCATTCAACAAAGCCAGTTCCCTCCTGGGTACAATCCAGCAACCACCACAATTCAAAGGCTCCAAGTTTTGCTGTTTCCCTGTCCTGAAGAGCTCACTGGCTATCATGTGCATCTCAGTGCCATCCACAGCACGACAGAGAAAATCAGAGGCTGAAGCCACAGCGAGTCCCTGCAGAAACAGGAGCCCAAACTACCACCACTGGCTGTTGCTCAAGCCAGGGGAGTGTGTGCTGTAGTTATCCACACAGGGTTTTGACTGACACACACTGAAAAAATGTATGACAAGGGCATCTGCCAAAACACAGATTTTTTTAATAATAATTCATTTTAAATGCAGGTTAGAAATCATGGTTTGAAAACCATGATATTATACAGGGTGCTCCTTCACTTTTATAAAGATTAAAAGAGAAACTGCTTCAACCAGCACATGAAACAGGGCTGTGTGTTATGATCTATTTTCCCTGTAGCATCTGTAGAAAGTTGATTAGTTACAACTCATGCTCAACAACATGAGCACTTCCACTTTCATGTTTTATCACCATTATAGTCAGAAATTAAAAGGCTCTGGTGGCTGTCTCTGATGTTCCCAACCTGGAAGAGTAAAGCCATTCCTGAAGGAGATTTGGGACTGCCTTTTCTGCTTACACAGTAGAGAAATCACAAATGCAGTTTACTGTGAAGCTGCCAACATTTAATAGTGTTTAATGGGGTGGTATCTGAGTGGAAAAAGGGCACAAATGTCTATCTAGAGAACAAATTACTCCATCAGCTTCCATCGAGTTTCCCTATTTGCCTTGGTCCCTGAATGTGTGCTGCTGGGTTGGAGTTGAGGGGCTATTTATTTGCTGAAACACCATCTCAGAGATGATTCTGGGGAACAAATGGGAAGTAATTCTGAAAACAGAGGCAGCAACATGCGCACCATTGAAGAAATAACGTAGGCAGGACACAGGGGAAAATCTCAGTGATTACTTGGCAGAGCTACCCATGGCCAGGCCGGAGGTTGCATAAAACACCCCGGGGTGCTGCTGCCCTGTAGCAGGTTAGGCTGTAGCCAGCCTGACAGACCTCCACAGCTGCTTCCCCATCAGTTCCCACAGAGGACGGCTGCCTTTCCATTTCTTTAGCTCTAAGTGCGCATGCACAGCAGAAGGAACGAGCAATGCAAGGTTCATTTTGGCCCAGCCCATTTGGTTTGGAAGATATTCCTCTCCAGTTCGGCACATGAAGTGCTCTGGCTTCAGCCTCTTTTCTGTTTGGCACATGATCAAATCGTGTTTAGAGGAAATCCAATTCATCTATAAAAGTTGCATCTCAATATATTGTGACTTACCTCTTTTCCCTATCCCATTCAAAGGGAGAGTGCACTGCACAGCTTTCAAAGCCATTCATTTAAACATTACTTTTCATCTGTACATTTTTCAACTTCCAAAACTGCATTTGGTATGAAAAAGGAACAGCAAAGAAGGAAGGTTGTCTTACTGTATTATATTCACTTAATAATCATAAGCAATTTCTCAGAGAAGTCCTCCAGGCACAGTTTTAATGTTAAAGCAATTCCTGCTTCATTTTAACCATCCACTGATGCAGAGCTGATAGCCCAGCTCATTAAAAAGTACAGGGCACTATTTCAAGAAATGTCATAATTATCAGGCAGAGTTAAGTCACCCTGCACACGGCAGGCTGGATGCACAACACAACGGCCTCTGACACTTTCTGAATCCAGCTCTGAAGTCTCTCTGCTTTGGGCTCAGCTGCCCCCATTGCATGAAGTCACACAGCAAAGCTTCCTGCTACAGTGTCATCTTCTTTTTCAAGAGGCTTAGCAACATTTAAAAATGCATGAATCTCACTTGAGTGACAACCCATTTAACCAGCTATAAAAATCTATAGAGGAAGAATGGTTGGAGAGAAGATAAATATGGCAAGCATTTTTAAACTTAAGCATGGAAAGTCCCACATTAGGTTGACTAAGGAGTCCAAAACAGCGACAGCACTCCCACTTTGTCCTGTTGAACATCAGTTGTTGGTCAGTAGATTTGCCATAGCAGTGATTAGATCCAACACCTTCACTTTGCAAATTGTAACAGGCAATGCAAGGAATCATTACCTGGGATGAGGTTCAATTTATCCCCCAAGTTATTATTTTGAGGGACTGTGTTTCTATTATCTCAAGTACCCCCAACACACAGGAGATATTTATTGATCTTTGGACTCATGTAAGGTGGTAATGAACCACCTCCCCTGCCCACCAGAAGGTACTCTTCCAAGAAAATGGGCATTAAAAGAAAGCAGTAAACCCATGCCAAGCCCCTGTCAGGAAGGTGTGTATTTGGGACTATACAACATACTGGAAACCAAGTGTTGACTTTATCAGTAAATTCAAGTGGCTCTGTTGAACTAGGTGCTGCACCCAAGAACCAGACACTGCAAAACCAGAGTACCTTGCTGATCCACTCTGACTCTGCAAATATCACACTGCTCTGCTTAAGGGTTTGTGTTGCTTTCTGGAAGAAAACCTTATTTTTAAACTAAAGCCCACTAAAAGAAGATTAACTGCTCTTAAAAAGTACTTAACCACCTCTTTGCTTGTTATCAAGTGGCCCATACATATCTGTCAGATGAGCACCATAGATGATAATGCATTAAATAAACACTTCTGCTCAAAATACATAAGTTACTTATGAGTAGTTTGAGACACACAAATTATCTACAGCTTATTCAGTTGAAGAATCCTCTGCTCTCAAGATGTCCATTCAGCAGCCCTGCCAGATACTGTTTCACAATACTACAGGCTCACTTATTCATAAACAAATCATTAACATTCTTGACATAAATCCATAGTGTACAACAAATTCCATCTATGATAGTGTTTTACTACATTTGCTGTGCCCATCATGAATGGGAGTTCTGTTTTCACTAAAAAAAAAAACCATTCTCAACAAATAGAAGGCAAATTATTCTCTGCAAGAGAACCACTAGGATGAAATGCCTATGCATGGATTACAAACTAATTATCAAGTTCATACAGTAATAAACCTGGTATTCAGTTAGGGAAAAGGGCTGCCAAAATTTATGCCAGAAATTTTCTTCCTAGAACTCTAGTGGCTAAGAACCTCTGAAGGTAAAACACACCATTACAGGCCTTTATATTTTCCTCAGCTACCCAAGAAACCTTTTATACATCCCCATTTCTCCACACATGGGCAAAAGAATCATCTGAGAAGACCCTTCAAAAGCCCTTCGGCTTTCACTCAGTGCCAGGGGTTTATTTAGAGCCTTGGATCAGAGGGCTTCAGCCAAGCCCAAAATGATCAAAGCCATTTTTACATACCTCCACCACAACTTAAATTAGACTAATTAACAAGAATGGAACAATTTAATGAATGCATCAGGACCAGGCTTCTTGTTCTCTCTGAATATACCCCACATAGATGACAGCACAGGGCAATACTGCCCCAAAAAAGTCCGCAGGTGAATCCTCTGTAGGTACCCCAAAATGTCTCTGTCATGCAGGTGGCATCCCGCTGTGCTGAGGGGCATGGAGGGCACGGCAAGATGGGATTCCCTGCTCAGAGCTGGTGCACACAACAGGGGACGCTCCCACAGCACCTGCCAGGACAAATCACACGGCATCCAGCCATCGGCAATGGCCAACCATCAGCAAAGCTTTGGGTATCACAAGGTTATAAACCCTCTACCCTCAATTCACTAATACCTTCCTCACCATATTTAAAGAATTAAACTCTTCCCTGAATGGCCATATTTAAGTAATTTAAAAAAAAGAGGGTGGAAGATAGTTAAGTTACTAGTGATGTTCTTGGCAGATGAGATATACGCTCACAAGAACTGGACTTCTCCCCGGGCTGATAAACATAAAGCAGACTGCCTTCTGTGCCGGCTGCCAGCTCAGCCCGGGGAATAAAAGATGTTTTCAATTCCGGAAAAGATCCATGTGCATTGAAACACTGAACACTCAGCAAGGCCTCAGTCCCTTACTCACAGTGCACAGGCCTGTGGGCGCTGGGGGCTGCTCAGAGTACCTAAAAATACGCATATGGCAAGGTTTTGCAGAAATGAGACCTTTGTTATTGTAAATACATGCAGATTTTCATAGCAATTACATTGCAGCATTTTTAGGGGCATGACTCCTCTTTTTATTATTTCCATTGGCATGGCTTTTCCATTTCAGCTTGCTTTAGTTCCAGTTCTGTGATAATTTCATGGCAGTACACTCATGTGTGAATACATGCAGCATGAATGGCTCACCGTTTTTAGGTGTGACTACTGAGGATTGTCCTGCAATTCAGGAGAGCAGGTTTACAGGATCTATTTATGGGTCTCACTGTGTACCCAGCCTTTGAAAACATTTCAGATCTATTTTTGCCAGAGAACACGGCTACCGAAAAAACCACTGGCATTGTCTAATCTGGCTTTTGGTATCACAGAGCTCACCATCCCTAAAATCGTTGCTTTCACCCCTGATCACCTAAAGTTGTAACATGTCCATTAGTATGGAAACCATCACAGCTGAAGGAATTCAAGGGATGAATAAATTTAGGAATCTTCTCACTTGCCTCCAAGTGAGGCACTTACCTCAATCACAGTTTTATATGTTGTCTGCAACAGTAACAGATAAAACCTAACTCTTAAAAAAGCAACAATTTAAGACAGAAAATCACATGTAATCACACATCTATAGTAAATGAGGCACTACAGAAATGCCAGACTATGGAGGAGGTCAGACTAAAGTGATACATGATTTGAAAGAAGGCAAACAGCTCTGCCGGGAATCAGCAAGGAAACCAGACAAGTTAATCACTCATTTGCAGTATGATACAACAGCCAAATGACACTGAAACCTCAGTGTCAAGTCACCCAAGGAAACCACCACACTACAGAGCAGCCCGGGAAGCCCCTGCTTAGGAAACACACACACAGCCTTGCTGAGCAGTGCTGGGAAACAGCAGGACTGGAAACAAGTAAGCAGTACTGGAAAACGCAGAAGATACTCATGATCTGAAATAATTTCATCCTCCTGAGTTCCAGGTAGATCAGAGAGCTTGCAGGGCAGCTTGCTCAGAGGGAGTGATGCCAGTGAAATGCCGCCTGCAGAGTGTCAAAAGCCCCTGTGCTGGCCCGTGAGAACTGCAACAGGCAAAGCCAGGAGCCAACAGCAGAAAGACCTGAATTAACAGGGAGGCTGAGCAGAAATCCTGAGGACATAAGCATTTGGCACTTTCCCATTTTCTGGAAATATCAGTATCTCCAACCCCACCTTTCCTTTGCTGACCAGTAACAGCACAAAAAACATTAAGCTCTGCAAACAAACAGCTGTACAGCACCTGGTACTGCTAACAGTTCTTCACTAACCTGGTTTAGAAGCTGAAATAAACACTACACTTTTGTTTCTAAAGGCAAAAGCTGGTCATCAGAACCCATCTGTCACTGGCTGTGCTCCAAAACACATCTCATGCTGAACCCCAGCTTGCACAAAGCACACCCCACCCAAAGGGCTCCAAGAGGCACACTGACCAACCACTTTTCTCCTTCAACACACTAGTGCTGTGTTTTGCCCACTGATCTAGTTCCTGGAAAAGAAAAGGGGAAAAAATAAAAAAAAGGCATGACCCCCTGGCCCCTGATCCAGCAGCAAAGTTTTCAGTATTTTAACAGTGATTTCAAACAGGAGCGAAGCCAAGCCTGCATCCTCAGATCACCCTTTGCAAAACCCTAGCATCAGCATTAGCAAATGAAAAGATCAAGTCACTTGGCTCAGACAGACAGTAATTTCTGTACCTATATTTATTAACAGTAGGTACATAAAACTGAGGAAAAGAAGTGCTAGAAAAACACACAGTGATGTTAACCACAATGGCAAACTGAATGTACCGATGCTTTCCTCCAGCCAGGAAACACTTCCAAGCTGTTTCTTTTAAGCTAGTCACTGGGTAGGAAATGCTTTTTAGACAGAAAAATATTTTCTTTTCCAGAAGACACCATAAAACCCACGCACAGAGCACAGTATATGTTTTGATGAGAATTAATTACTTGTTTACTGTGGTAGTTCATTACACAGCTAATCCCCACACATTGTCTAAACAACTTATTTCCTCCAGTGAGTGAGGAAAGGTCAACATAAACAAAACAGTTTGATTTTTTTTCTAAAGAAGAAGATGCAGAGCACTGGCAACACATCTGCAGGGTGTAAAAAGCTGGAGAGCAACATTAGAGGATGTCCTTTGAGCACCTTCCAGTTTTTTCTAAGTGAAGGTATTCCAGAATGCAATGTTACCAAATATAATGGAATTGAGATGTTCCAGCATACAAAAATATTGTTCTAAACCAAGACCCATTAATTCTTCAGAGCTGTGGGCTGTAGTTTATCATCAGCATCTAGAAGTGAAGGATGGTTATAACAGTCAATTCCATTTCTCCCCAGTGACTAAATCATGTACCAGCTAAATCATTTATGAATGTCAAAGGGTGACAGTTTTCAATTAAGATAATGAGATTCTAGAGGCTCCGGCCATCTGAACCCTGTTTGTGGATTTTCCTGCCAATTAAGAAAAAAGCAAAACAAAACAACAAAACACAAAAGGAAGCAGTCTGACAAACTGATTTTACTTAAACTGGGTACTAACAATTTAGCATTAATCCTACCCCATATCTGCTAGCTACATACCAAGAATCAATATTTATACTAGTCACCACATGCTGTTAGGCATTAACACAGGGTTAAGATGTTAATTGAATCATATACGTTGGAAACTGAAATAATTTTGCTCCCCTTCAGCTCCTCAGGCAAGGACCCAGCCTTTGTCCACACAGCATCTCAGCACATGGACACACAGCATCCAAGGCCTGGCTGCTTGAGGACAAGAGGGCAAAACAGTCAAGGGAGAAAAATCAAAAAATTCTTCACTTCCACGGCAGCAGTGGGCAGCCTCCTGAACATCCAAAGTGCCCTGCTGATCCTGGGTCAGGTCCAAATGAGGACACATCCCTCCAGTAACAAACACTGCCTGGATGTGGAGATACAGATTCCAGATCTTTGTAAACATGACCCCTGTAAGTGAGCACCCTACCCACTAGACCCTTTACTGTTAACTTCCATGGAGTATCTATAATATAAGTGCTGGTAGCAACAACCATTATTCTTTTTTGCCATCTCACATCCACTGTTCCAATTCTTTATATTCACCCACCAGTTTTCAGAAAAAGAAAAACAAACAAAATAATCAAAAGAAACCATAAAGAACAACAACTACACAATGAAAGTGAAGATAAGCTTCTCAGGGGAAAACTTCAAACTCCCCCAGAAGTTCAATAAAGCCAAGTCAGAAAAGTAACACCACATTAGACTTGTTGGTTCAGACATTACTAAGCACCGGCCAGACTCCATGCTTTCTCGTTTTATTTTACTTACAATTAGCTGGCAAGAGATGATGATTAGCTAGAAAAACCACATTCCCTTTTGACCTCCAGGTGTACAAAGCAGAACAGCATTAAGTATTTCCCAAAGCAAAGCCTGGATCTTTAGGCAGTGTGCAATAAGGCTTCAAGCAGCCAGAGCAGCAAGTCACCACACAGTGTTTATGGCACAAACTCTCACTATGGAGCTGTTAGCTCCTGGTCACATCTATCAAGGCAGGCTCTGAGTGTCAGGGCAGTGTCAGGCATCTGCCTCCAGACTCTCTTCCAAAGCCTTGTTCCAAGGCTGGACCTGTACAAACAACTGCACACATGAGAACTTACAGAGGACAGGATTACAGCATATTTTTGTAGAATGGTGGGCACTGCCAGCTCAACTGCCTGTGCCACTGCAGATCTGGACTTTACCATCTCCATTCCCAGTTCATACCCATACTCAGGAAGAATTAAAAGGGTCAAAGAGTGCCAAGTATCGTGAATCACCCAGGCAAAGCAAGGGGTGCTACTCTGGTGCAAGCAGCTCTGTTCACCAGGGGAATGTCACCATACAGCACACAGGATCCAGTCACCTTGGCATTGCTGGCACTGAAACCATCTTCTTCCCAGTGGAAAAACTGATTACATTTAGGAGGTGATCACATGCTTCAAAGTCATTCCTCCCCACCTCCAAGGGATGGACAAATTGTGCTGTGTCAGTTTGTTCCTGTTACAAAACAGTCCCCAATTCCCCTGGAGAGCTCCCAACAGCTCTGTTCCCTCCCTGGCCAGTCCATCCCACTGTCACTCCAAAGGGAGCCTTTACCTGCTCCTTTAGCCACAGAGTTGCAACTCAAGGGCTTTAATAAAACTCTATCTTAAATAAAACTACTGCTGCCTGATGAGACCTACTAACTGGGATACTACAAAGACCAACTTTTCTGGAAACTGTGTTGCATAGCCAAAACCACTCTGCACTGAGGCTGTGCAGCACAGCTGCAACTGTTAGCAGTGACTAACATTGTTATCTAGAACTCCTCAAACTTACATTACCAAAAAACCAGCATGGGAAGTCACATATGGTGCTGGCACGACAGTATAAGGTCATTTTAAAGCAAATACCAAGTTACAGAGCTCCGTGGAGACCAGATTTAAAAACCTCTCAGGAAAGTGTTTAAAAATTAAGAAAAAAATTTTAAAAATGGACAGATTTTTGGAAAATGAGGAAGAATATGACTGCACATGTACGGATTTGAGAGTAAGAACATGTTGGAAACAATGTTTTCTTTTCCCAGGATGAGGTAGACTGCTCTTTAACTTCAGTTTTGTAATGATGGCTGCTGGATAAGAAACATTTGTTTGTTCCTGAGAAACATTGAAAAAAAATAAAAAGCAAAGCAGGCATTTTTCACCCTTTGAAGAAACAAATACATGACGTTTTCACAAGAAAATGTGAAAATAAGAAAAGATCTCAGAAGCAAACTGGACCCACAAATAAGAAATACGGGTTTTGGCTGAAAACAGAAAATATTTCCTGAGGCTCTGGAGGTGTGTCAGGCTCCTGGCTGTGCACCAGGGCTAGTGATGCTCTGAGCCCACTGCAGGCAGCTGCCATGGCCCTGCTCCGCCCTTCTGTGAGGGACCCACACTCTCTTTCCCCGCACAGAGGGGAGCAACTGGGTGTCTGTGAGGGTTCTCAACATTCCAGAGGAGCTCTGCAGAGCGGGTTCCCCCAGCCCCGAGCGAGCAGGCGGTGCACTCGCTGCGTGACCCACGCTCCTCTGGCAGACACAGAGCAGCCCCTTATCCAAACAGCATTAGGGCCTGCTCCAGGATGACCTCAACAACACACACTTTCCAAAAAGAGTCGTACAGAAATGTTTAATTCAGCTCTCTTAGACATTAAGTCTTGTCTCATAAGGCTACTCTTAAAAAAATCAAGTAAATTTCAGACTTTTAAAAAAACACATGAAGTTTCTTCTCAGTTGTAATAAAAGAAACATAGCTTAACTCCACTGGCATTAGTATTGGCACTTAGATTTATACCAACACTCTCAAAATCTGAGTTTGGACTAAAACCAAAACCCACATATAGACAGGGGCAAAGTTTATCCCCAAGTGAACAAAATAACATCTTTTGTAGACATTAATGGCTTCTGAAACTCTCTAGCTTGATACAACATTAGTGATTTAAATGCCAAACCACATTCACTCTGTTTATCTTGGGAAGCTGCACATCCATGTAAGAACACCCTCAGACCATAACAGAGGAATGAAAGGTCAGGCTCTTACTGACAGAACCAGTGCAATACCCTTAAACAAGGTATGGGCACTTCCCTGCTCAGTGCCACCCACTGCAGCTGGCTATTTTTTCAAATATCATGTAAGCAGCATTAATAACTTCTGATACAGAGAAATAAAAAATTCAGCTTGAAAAAAACAATATAAATACACTCTGAAAGTAATTTAAACCAACCAGAAGTGAGGTATTTTAGTGCAAGACTTCTGCAGATGTGGTTCCTGGGCCATGCCAGGCTGCTCATGGACCTCCAAAGTCCCCAGCTGATGACCTGCTCCTCCCACTCTCAGAAGCTCTACACCACTGTACAGCACTTCATCCAAAGCCTACTTAGATTCTGTCTTTCTGACAAACACATGCAGATATCTTAATCTACACAGAACTCACTGCCCCACACAGCTGGACCCTGCTCTGCCCTGCTTAAGCACAGTCCCAGGCTCAGAAAATTCGAGCTTGACCAGTCACAGGGGTAAAAACCCTAAGCTGCAGCTCGGAATGTCTCTTTCCAGTTGAAGATCTGTCCATGACTCATTTCAGCTCACACTTGCAGCTCAGTATTTCTTCAACTTTTCCTTAGGGGAGATGAGCTCCACCACTTCTGTAGCCTGAAACTTGTCAGCATTTTAAATGTGAGCAGGATGGGGGAGAATGGCTTCAGGAAAGGAATTATTAAGCGCTATCTAGAATTTATTACTACAATAAGTGAATATTTTTCACTGTGTTCAAGTGCCAGGGCTTTTCACTACCCTTGATTACAAAAGGCAGCCATCTCATTCATTTAGAGATGGGTTTCAGGCTGGCCATAATGCCCAGACAGGCTGCCCTGTGCCGTGGCAGACCCTGCAGCAAGACTGGTATTTCTGACAGGGATATCTCCTACACCAGGTAGCCCCACTTCCCACTGGACACCCCCAAGGAAATAACCTGAATTCTGTGCATGATGGCCATTGAGGAAAACAAAATCCCAAGTCTTCACAGCAGGTTAAGTTCTGGGAACTCTGTGTCCTGTTCCCAAGCTAGAAGCTGCAGGACTGTGAAGGGCAGGTACAAGGAGTCACACATGACCTCAAAAGCTACAGGAAAAAAACTGACTATTGCAACACCCATCTGTGGGAAAAGGCAACAGCAGCACCTACCTGTGCTTCTATAACATTTCAAACTGGTCAACTCCTCCTTACATAGCAACTCTGTATTTTAGAGGTACAAGATTAAAACACTGCTCTTTGAAAATGTTACCTGTCCCAGCACCAAGCTTCAGACTCTTTAATAAAAAAAGAGCCTCTAAACACCAGATCAAACCGAAAGTCAGACACAAACAAATGCTTCCTAACAGTCCTTATAAACCACAGAAAAGTTACCTTGCCATCTCAAATGGCAAGATAAAAGTTAATGGATTCAAAGGCCTATCCTATGCATCGAGATAAGGCTGCATGCCTAAATCTGAGTGATTTAACACTCGTTTATCAAAGTGAACAGTCCAATCTCAGAAAGTAACATCCCTTCTGCAGCCTTCAGCACTGATGCTCCATCAACAAGAATGTCACATCATCCCAACAGGTAACACTGCCGATGGCAGCGCAGCACAGCCTGAGGGGAGCCAAGGCCACAAATCCACAGCTCCCAGGGCAGCCCAGATCAGCAGGGATGAACCTCAACCCAGCTCAAGGCCTGGCCAGTCCCTATGCCTTGTCCTTGGCTGGAGGATCTCGGGGCTTTGGGTGTCTCAGAAATCACTGATGGGCTTTTTCTTTGCTACCCACCAGAAAAAGCAAGCACCCAGCACTCTTGAGCAGCACTGCACATCCCTCCAGCAGCTCGTTCTAGCAGGAGGCACCAAAGCTGTCTTTACTATCAGGATTTTCTCAAACACACAGCACCAAGCTCAATAGGCCCTTTCAGCCACACTATCAAGAGGCCAACATAAAATTTTCAAAATATCCTTCCTTCTAATTCTAATCCAAACAACAGAGCACAGCTGTGAAAACTGAAGCCTGTACAGATCTGCGCTGTACAGGCTCCTTCTTAAAAGCACTGGGAAAGGATTCAAGCTTCTACATATTCTGATTCAAATTTATAGTCAGGCACAGAAAATTCCCAGGGACTAGGGAAAAAAGAAAAATGCTTAAGCTGACAATTTTCTGAAAGATGAAAAAAATTCATTGCTGTCTTCTGCTGACACACTGTGCAGCGAGCTGGGACAGAGGTCCACACTATGCCCTGACAACCAGGCAGCTCAGGGAGCTGCCAACTGGTGTTTGCTTAAGTTCTAAAAGGTACTTTTCTGGTCAAAAACCAGAAAAAATATAATAAATGCCATATGGAAAAGCTAAAATTGGGCAAAAGGTTCGGTTAAATAAATAGCCTCAAATGAGGGGGAAAGGGATTAAAACACTGTTTTTGAAGTCTGATGTATTTTTTTTCTAACAATTTTGCTGCTTGTCTTTTCACTCTCCAGCTCAGAGCCAAAGCCAAAACAACCAGCACACCATAACAGAATTCCCAACGCTCCTCTCCCCAGCAGAAGAGAATACTAGAAAACCAAGGGCAA
This sequence comes from Dicaeum eximium, assembly GCA_013396995.1. NCBI lineage: Eukaryota > Metazoa > Chordata > Aves > Passeriformes > Dicaeidae > Dicaeum > Dicaeum eximium. The sequence goes on from VWZP01005658.1 coordinate 1,587,260, forward strand.
AATTCCTTAACACAACATTAGAAACCAAGTTCAGCATGCTAATTTGGATGGGACAGTTTTGATGAATAATAACAGAAATTTGGTTTGCCTATTTTTCTTAAGCAGAATGACAGGGAAGGAGGGAAGAGTGATTTCTCTCCCCAAGAAACTACCATTTTCAGGTCAGTGTCACCATGATCAGTCCAGAAAGCACAGATTAATCCTGACAGCAGGAAAGCTGGTCCCCAGCTAGAGGAAGGCTGCAGAGCAGCTGAGACTCACCCTGGAGAGCATCTCCCTGTAGCCATCCAGAGAAGGAATGTTGTATACAACCCTCCCTCCTGTCCCTCAACACCCAGATTCAGGGAGGGAAAGGAGAGCTAGAAACTTGCAGGTTCAGAGGATGTATTTCATGATGCCTTGGCCCCTCACAGACCCCAAACTCCTGTTATCCTGCCTGCCAACCAGCAGAATTACCCAGGACGCTCCACAGCAGAGAGAATTGTTCATTTCAAATGAGACTATACAAACCCTCTGGATCTCCTGTAACAGCCCAATGGATGGGTTTCCTGCCCTGCTCTTGAGGCTCAAGGTTGGTACTGACCCCAATGAAGTCTGGATCAGATCCCACTGCAAGAGCTTCAAAGCAGTTACTTCACTGGTGGGACCAGACTGAACATCAGCTGTCCTCTCCAGACACTCAGTGAGTGGGAGAGGTTTCACAAGAGCACAGTCCACCAGGTAAAACACTCTCTGGAAAAGACTGGCCATGAACAAAGCTGAATACAGCCTGCTGAAGACTTCTAAACTTACGCCAGGGTCATTCTTCAAGCTTCGCATGAGATGTATGGAACAATCATCTCTCAAACCCAGAGGGAACTTGGCGTGGGAAGAAAGAGGCAGCCACAAATCTGAGCTTCAGGACACTTAATTACATTTCTATCTGCTCTCAGTGTTCTTGGCAGCTCCCATCAAATACATCTAGAGAAAATGCTTTCATGTGAGGAGACATTTGAAAATTGTCTGGCATAACAGACACCCAAGGCCACAAAGGGTGATGGTGCAAGGGCTCCAACTGCCCTGGTGCTGTCCCAAGCCCAGCAGCACTGTGCTCACAGCAAAGCTCCATCAGTAAAACTCACCAGCAGCAACTCAGGTTAGAAATGTTCCTGCTCACATTGTCTGGAAGCAAAACCAGCCATTAATCTGTGAAAGGGGCATTTATTTAAATGGTCCCATGAAAACACTTATGGAGGTTTTTCAAAGACCAACACTCCTGAAGTCATCACCAAACTTCCAACGTGTCAGCGCTACGAGACCAACTTAGTCATTCTGAGGCTATGTGTAATTTTGTGGAAGCAACATTATTAAAATGATATTAAATACTGGCAATACACAACTTTTCATTTTTCCTTCCGATTCTATACAAAGATTTATATTTGCCACTTCATATTTTCAGGATGTCAGCAGGAAGAACAAATAATGAAATGATTCTTCTGTCCTTCTCAGGACACTTGTACAATCACCCACATTTAACATCTTTGGTCAAAGAGTTCTGATACACTTATTCAGAAACAGCTCAGAAGACTCAACACTGTCACCTGTAACTTGTCCAGCTATTATATGAAGTGCCAATAAGTTCAATTACTATACATGAAAGCACTACAGGGAAAATAAATTTTGTAAGTACTAAACATTGCTTAAAGGGACTTTTCAGCTACATATTTACCTGTCTCTGAGTAATCAGACTCTCCTCTTGCCTGCACACAGCCACATCAAAACACAGTAGTGCTGTAAGGGTGAAGACACCTAGCCCAACACCTCAGCACCAGCCCAAGGCATGTCTGCTGAAAACACAGCTGTGCCTGGAAGGAAACATCTGGGCACACCACTGCTGACTGTCCTGTCCTGCTGCATGACACCAGGGACACACAGAATCTGAAACAGGCACTAAAAATTCTGAACTAGACAATGCTTATAGCTTGCCTTTCTTCAAGGAAATCACTGCTGAATTGTTTTTTCTTGGTCAAACAGGCTGGCAATTTCATAAACAAAAACTAGTAGTACACTATAAATTAACCCTGAAGATCATTTCCCAGGGGGCTTTCCACAAGGTGCTCACTGATTTTGATTTTCTTTTGGTCATAGAATGCTTCCCAAGAGACATTCATTTTCTACAAAGAATAAATAATGTAGGAAAAAAAGGAATTGCCTGAGCTAAGTGGTGACAGATGAGCCTCCTGGAATCACGGGGCTTTGTTTTAAAGATTCCTGATGCTGTAAAGCCATAGCAGCAAACGAGTGCCAAAGCTCTGATGCCTTGAAAGATATCCCAAAGCTACACAGTACCAAAACACCGGGCTGTGAGACTTCAGACATTTGCAGCCACATGACTCAGGATTAAATTTCAAATACTTATCGTTTTTTCCTTCTGACATAATATTTAATGAAACCAGAGTTCAGTAGTAGTATCAGTCCTGCTATACATGTCTTGCAGCAGTTTCTGCCTAGACAGCTGTTTGCATGCTTACAACTAATTTGTGTTTGGTTTAGAAAGGTTTTCTGTATGCTTTAAAAATTGGAAAACTATTGTTTCAACTGACTGTATGCTGTATTTTTAACACACATAGCATGCAAACACTGAAAAGGATTAGAACCTCATTTTGAAAGCACCAATAGCACCTAAAAACAAACTACATCTGAACACATGCAAACATTTGTCACCAAAGCACAGCGGCTGTGATCACCTAGAAGCCATCACACACGTGTAAGTCTACCCAGAGCTGACTTCTCTTTAGTGAAAGATCTTTTCACTGCTCCTGATATGGGAAAGGCATTTGATGTGTATACCAGTGGTAGTGGATGCATGTAATGTACATTAATTTAGCAACAGTCTACAATCACAAAATTTAAAAGTACGTTGAAGATGCAAGGCTACAGGTACATTGACAAATTCCTGTAAAACAAGCAATATGTTTATGAGGCCTTGGAAAAGAGTGCTCACAGCCCAGCCCAAAGGTGAGCATCAACACTCCAATACTGCTGCTTTCACTTTTTTTCACTTCCATTAATAGCTATGCTGTTGTTTTACTGCTGGATCATAATGATGTGGAAGTACATTACACCAGCCGCTCAAAGACTGTGGTAAAGCAACCTTACACAATCTTATTTCTCATGGACTTCAGAGGAGCTGCACAAGTTACATGATGGCAGAATTAAGCCCTGGGGTTCAGGAAATCAAACTTTCCCCAGTAAAGCACTTGAAGCTTCCTGCCCTTCATCACTCGCTTCACTTCATCTCATCTTGCCCACCCGCAGCTCTCCTGCACAGTATTTCACAGCACATTAGGAGAGATGTGGAACTTTACTTTATGAAAGAAATAAATTCTAACATTATGAGAATACACTACAGCCATCCATTATTAAATCCTTGCCCAAAAATGGCCCCAAACTGTGGGTTTCAATCAGAATACTGAACTTCCAGATGAGCAGACAAAGAATCACCAAAGTCCTACTGTGAACACTTGGTTATCTGCTTGGCCCTATGAAGTTAAGCAGTGTCCAGCCCAAAGCTCCACGACACGGCACCCCTGTCTGCTGCCCTCTGCCTGGCCCCACTCATGTGAGCCCACCCATTGTACCACCCACAGAAGCAGAGACCTTCTCTGAAAAGAAGGCTCATGAGCATGGCTCAGTTCAGGGATGCCCAGCAACACAGCACGAGGCTGGGCAGCACCAGCACCGCTGCTCCAGGGGAAAAGCTGCTTCAACATGGTGACCCCTGTTACCCACATGTGTCAAGAGAAGCAGGAAAACTTATGAACAAGGCTTACAAACAGCACAACCTCAGAAACCAGGCACCCACTGGGATTTATTATCTAGAAACAGTGTCTGGCATCAAGCTTCCAGAAAAATTTAGGTTACAAAGCAAATAGCAGCCACCTCTCAGGTTGTGAGAATACCTTGCTTGTTTTCAAACTTCACTTCAGAGTCCTCAAGGGAGCATCACTGAGACCATCAGCTCCAAAATCCCAGCTCTGCTGCCAAGGGCTGCTGAACCAGGCACAGAAGGCACATTTGGAAATAGTTTTAAAGAAAGATTTCACAATACTTTCAGCATCATTTCAACAAGTGCCACTGCCACAAACATCAAGCCACAAATCAGTGCCCACTGCTTATAACCATTGATAAGGTCTGCTGCAAACATGGCAAGGCAAATCAGATCAGGCAGGCAGAGCGAGCTTCAGACTGGAGTCTCCACATTCCCAGAGGGGGGAATGACCTTTAAATACCTGAAACAACCTTGGCTGCTGCTCCAGAGAAGACTGGGAGGTATACACATGTTCCATATGCTCACCTGCACTTTACCGAACACAAGCCAGGAATGCCACCACAAAAATTAGACGCGAAAAGGTCTCCAAAAGAGATACAGTCCCAGATCACCTCTCTTAAATTAAGTGTGAATAATGCTAATCCCGTATTACCTGCAAAATCATGATCTTCTTACCATATCAGAGACTTGCTGATCCCTGTGGTATATTCCTGCAACATCCCAGATGTATGATTTCACATGTAACTGCCTGTCCCACTAACTTTGGAGAAAACAAACGAAACTTCAATGTTGCTATAGGTGAAAGAATCATAAAAAGTGAAAGGAAAGAAACATCAAAACGAGGCTTCGCTGTATTGTATTTTCAAGAAGAAAACTCAGTATCTACATTTTTCTAGGTTATTCTTCTAATCCATTTAATTCAATTCTACATATCTTCCAGAAACAGAGAGGCTTCTTCATTAAACGGCAGCATAACAGGAAAAGCTTCCATCAGAGGGAAGTAGAGAACAGGCTGACAAAAACAAAATAAAACAAAACAAAAAACAAACACAAATCAAAAAACAAGCAATCACAGCTTATTCTAGCAAAGCCAGAAACCAAGGCTCTGGGAAGGGGGGCACATTTTAGCAGTAGATGAAGCTTTCAGCAGGAAATGGCCACAACTGCAGTGGGGACAAGAGCAGTTCATGGCCCAGCTCACTGTGCTCTGTAACCCAGCTGCTGATGACACTCCATTCCTATTGCGTATGTGTGAGCTTTGCTGCTGACCTCACTACTGGAATTGTACCCATCCAGTCAATGCCAAAAACTCCAGCACAAACTATGAAACTTGACAGGACTGAGCACATTTGGAACAGAAGTAGATTTTGCATGAACGGCAACGGACCAGGAATGTGCAGTCTTGTCATCCATTGTATGGGACTGGGAAAGGAGGCCCGTGGGCACTGAGGGCCATGGCACAGTTTGTCAGAACATGACAGGAGCCTTCACACTGCAATGGCCACTGCCATTTCAATTAAACATACGCAGCTTGCTTTAGCACTGATGGCAGGACTGACCCATACCAACAGGCATCCACTTCCAAAGGCAGTTCATACTTTCCCTTACTGAACCAGGCCAAAAGAAATACTCTGAGAGATGAAAATATTTTCTTTGCCATTTTACTTAGTACAGAGCTACACCACGGACTAACAACAGACCTGCACTTCCCCACAGCTGGGTATTGACACAAGATACATCTGGGTCAAAACTAAGTCACATGCCGCGCACACATTAGAACATCAAGAAAGCTGGGCCAGCTCCACACTTCTTGCTCCCATACATCAGCCTGATGTAAATGACAGGGCTGTGTCTGCCATTATATGTCCCCTAAATATCCTACAGTAGTGACTTGGCATAACTGTAATCCCAGAATACATTAATACAGACCATAAGACGTCATCAATTCTGCCCAGTGACCACATACCACCCTGCTTCAACCAAAATCCCACACCCAGAGTCTCATAACACTTGCTTGTCAGCCAGAGAGAGCTTGTGATGCTGGGGACAAGCAGAGGGCCCCCCCTTCAACACCCCCATTTGCACCAACATCTGTTTCACTGCAGTTACATGCCAGGAGGGAGGGAGCCTGGGACAAAGAGAACAACAAGGGACACCTGAAACTAAATTAAGATGTTGAGGGGGAGGAAGAAGGGAAAAAAGATGCATTTATACTGTGCACAAGCTCTCCTTGGGGGGCCAGACAGCACTGCCAGCAGTTCTGGCCAGGCTGATGATTCACATGTCAAGGGGAGATCAGACTACTTGAAAGAACCAGGCTTCAAGGGTTTTTTGGAGAAAAAAAAATCAGAGGGGTTGGGGGTTATTAGATAGTTTATTGCCTAGGTAACTCTAGCTCATACTTATATGGATTAGGATTGAGTTTTCAGTTACAGGATCTCATCCTAGTTACCCCAGTATCCTTCCCCTCACTGCATTCATTTTGTCCACAATTCACTACATTGTTATTTAGCCCCTTGTGTGAACACAGAATTATTATGGGCTTCCTATGACTTTTCCGAGGCTTTACCCCATTTCAGGAGCTGGCACAAGTTCAAAGCATCCTTTAATTCTGAAATTTTGAGTCCCCTTGATTTCTTTATTTTTTAGAGCACCTACAGTTATTCATGTACTTCCCCAAAAACTCCTGTTGGCAAAAAGTGCATTTCCAGGCACTCAGCATTTTGATCAGCTCAGGATGCCTGAAGACTCCAGCCAGAGGCAACCAAAGTACATTTGCACAAAGTCAGTGGCCACTGCCGAGAACTTTGGTGCTTGTGGCTCCCTTTCAAGAACAGGGAGCCCAGGCTCCCCTTGCTACAGGCTTGGGTTCTGCTGCAACAGGTCAGTGAGAAGCCCAGTGATCAATTATCCCCCCTCCAGACAGCCCTGGTTCCCCACAGGACACAGCCATTCCCACCTGCCCCCTAAGGCCAGACCCCAAACAGTGCACAGGATACAGCTAAACAAGGCTAAACAAGGTTACACGCACAAGCTTATTCTGCAAAACACAAGCATTTGGTTCTCTTTAGCCTTGCATGCTCTTGTAGGTAGTGTCAGATATTTGTTGTAATAGTACCTTGTTATTTTAACACCTCCCTAATTCCACAAAGGGGACACAAAGTCATTCTGTACAACCCAGACCAGCACAACAATACTAACCTAGGCTTTCCCTTTCTCCTTCCCTTCTCTCAGCTCCTCCTTTGTCCCCAGCCACTGGTGCAGCCTCACCTGAGGTCTGTCCCTGCATCAGCACCTCCCCAGGGACCACCCCTGCCTCCACAGCGCCCAGGACCATTAACTCCTTCACTCAGGGCATCCTCCACTTGTGTCTAGCAGAGAGGTTTCTGACAAACACAGGGAAAGAAATAACTAATAATATGCTTACATAGTTTTACGCTGGAATCCATCAACTATGTATGTGGCACATCATTTCTATCCATTAAAAATCAAGCTTTTTATTGTAGAGAAAAAGATTCCTGGCTTTTTCAGACCAGGAATTATTCCCATTACTGTCTGGTGAAGATTAAAGCTCATGGATCTCTCAGCTTGGCTCTACTATCCACTCCAATCAAACTGCTGAATTTTCTGCTTGATGATATCAAAGCAAATTCTCATTTTGAATTGCAAAAGTAGTAATAACCTTTTCCTGTCATCCGCTGTGCCCATTGATTCTTATTTAAGATGTCCAATTCTCTCTCACTCGACACTTGCTCTGGAAAACTACACGAAACCGACGCAGTGGAACTACAAAGTGAGTTTATTTCATCTCAGGCTCTCTGCCTGTCTCGGATTTCCCGGACTATGGAACACGCACACAAACCACACGAACAACGGCAGAGCCGGCACCGCACACCCGACCGCCGCCGGAGGGTGCGGCGAGGGGTTCCCCGGTGACCCTGACATACCCCGACCTCCGGCCGTGGGGTGCCAAAGGACTCCCACGGGACTGCGCATCCGCCGAGGGACGCTCCCGCTGCCGCGGGTCAGGCAGGGCCGGCCGGGGATGCCGCTCACCCGAGGGACGGCGGAGCAGCCCCCGAGCGCGCGTCCCCCCCGAGCCGCGCCGCCGCCCGCGACCGGGACCCAACTCCGCCGGAGCCGCCGGGCAGCGACACCCGGGACGCCGCCGGGGCAGCGGCCGCCGCACCGCGCGTGTCTGCGCGTCCCGCGTCCCCGCACACCCACCCTCCGCGCCGGCGGGGGGAGAAGTTGCCACAAAGTCCCGGTACGGGGGTGACGCTCCGCCGGCCC
>VWZP01005658.1:1595452-1716456 GCA_013396995.1 Dicaeum eximium
CCGGACACAGCATCGATCCCACCCGGGCACGGCACCACCCGGTCATGGCATCCATCCCCCGGGCACGGCATCCATCTCCCGGGCACGGCATCCCCGGACACAGCATCGATCCCACCCGGGCACGGCATCCATCCCCCGGGCACGGCACCACCCGGGCACGGCATCCCCGGGCACGGCACACATCCCACCTGGACAGCTGTGGTGTCCAGGATAGCGCCTCCCTCCAGCTGCTGGCACATCCCGGCGTGTCCCGGCCCCGCCTGGCCTCTCGGGCAGCGAGAGGTGCCGGTCTCCCCACTGGGAGGGTGTGGGGGCCCCCCCAGAGGAGCCTTCCCCAAGGGACGTTTGCTTCACCGCAGCTGAAACTTTTTCCTCCGATTCTGCAGGTGGTTCTAGCTGCTGCCAAGCACGTAGGACGTGCCATGGCTCTGTAAGGCCGCTGCTGCTGGCAGTGCGGGGTCATGGAGCACGATCCCCCCTGCCCCGTCAGTGCCGGGGTGGGCCCCTGAGGAGCCAGCACCAAACCAGCATCACGGCCACATCCAGCTGTTTCACAGTGTCGAGCATCCCAGCTGTGCCCAGCATCCCAGCTGTGCCCCAGCACCCACAAGGACAGACACACACTCTAGAGGTCTGCAGGCACTGCTCTTCTCTGTGGAGGCCAGAAATGCCACAGAAAAGTCTCTGCAGTCTCCAAAGCTACACCAAGGAGCATTTTTGCCAGACACAAAAGTTGCCCCAGGGCCTCCCTGCTCACCTGAGGCTACCTGGGTAATGCCTCATGCTTGGATGCAGGAGGATCTGTTAAAAACCCAGAGGAGCCGGTGTCGTACTTGTCCCAAGCATTGACCACCACATCCCCCAGGCTGCAAGCCAGGCTCAAAATGCATTGTGTGTGGCCCCAGGGAGACAGGGTATCCTTTCTGTGTCACTGTTTTAAATAGCTAGGAAAAGCAATACTGAAGGGAATCTTCTCAAAAAAACAGGCATCATGCTCACCTGTGGACAAATCATGACGTTTGGCAGGGCTGCTCTGCCACAGGATCCATCTCAAGGACCAACAGAGCAAGATTCAATGAACATGAACTTTTAGATTGTTTCTGGAAAGACTCCACAAGTTCGTCCCTGGGCAGTGATGGCCTAATTAAAGCAATTCAAGTGTTGCAACTCCATTTACTGATGCATCACCCACCTTCCTTCCCCTCCAGGAAGGGGAGCACTAATTCTGCACCAGCTCTTGGCTGAGATGCCCACTAAAGCTCCAAACACCATGTCCCTGTCACACCATTGTTTCTGTTAACTGGGGCCTACACTCCTGCACAAGGGCCTTTTCTAAAAGCCTCACTCTTCCTCCAGTGAACTCTGGAGCAGTTTCACCGACCCTTCCCATACGGATTAATCCACCCGCCACCATTTCCTGAACCAGCCAGGAGCTGGCACAACCCAGGCTGTCAACAGCAGGGCACACAAAGGAAGTTCAGGATCTGCAATTAGCAGGAGACCAACCCTGGGGCTGGAGGCGGCTTCTCTCTTAGTTTACATGACTTTTATACAAACTAAAACAATTGGGAAGGGAAATCTGCATTTGCTATGAAATGGGTGGCATATTATGAGAACAAATTAATCACTTAATTTCAAAAAAGGATATGAAAACAAGAGAAAATGAATGCTGTAGGCTTCAGGCTTTAGTTGTATGAGAAGAAGGTAGGAATACGCTCACACATAGGGAGGAGCAGCTCAGCTGCAAAGATTTGAAATCCAACTGGTTGATTAAAAAGCAATCTGTAACCCCTGAGCCCCACCAGCATCTCCCCAAGCTTACCCCTCACCAAGGCAGCAAAGTGGCACTGTGGGGACAAGAGCACTATTGAGCCCTTCTGCTCATGTTGGTTTAGTCTCCAGGTGTGCTCTGCACCATGGGCTGGCTCAGGAAATTCAGCTGGTTTGCCTTTTTGGTCGTGCCCCACGACACCTCTGCAGGAAACTCGGTTTTCAGCTGGCCAGGTGCTGCTGGGGTGGTCAGGCACCAGCCAGAACCTAGGTCCGGAAATTATTCATTAAACTTGGGTGAGTTCATGTCACAATCTCACTAAGATGAGGTCATTTCTACCTAGACTTTCTAATCTTTTAATCCAAGCATCATTTTTTTATTTGGTATTTAAGCTGTTCTGCATTAGGTAAGGTCCTGCTCCAAGCCAGTCAGAGATCTTTCACTTAAATAAATAGTGTGAATTCCTATTTCTAGGATGTACTGTGTCCCAGAATGCGTCTGTAAGAAGATAAAGGGGTTTTTTTCTATTAATTGTCCTTCTACTGTGCCAAATGGTGGAGTTTCTCTTCTCAGAATGAGTTAAGACAATAATTTCCAAAGACTGCAATACATTACACAGGTTGGTCCCACTTCTCTCAGCCTCCTTCATTTCAGTGATCACAGGACAGAAATACTGGAGCCAGGGGAGATCTTGCATTTCAAAAGGGAGTATTGGATGCAGGAGGACCAATTTCACTTTTATTCAGATAGTAAATCTGAAGCATTTCCTGTGACTCCAGGATATTTTGTGTCTTTCAACGGCTTCTAGTTATTGGGTTTGTCTTCCTTTTGCACCATCTCATCTCCTAATAAGGTTTATTTTATTTAAGGTCTTTATAGCAACATTGCTCCTCTGCATTTGAAAAGAAAAAGAAATTCTTTTGGTTTTAACCATAGCATTGCCTTTTTAATTAACTAAACTCATCCAATTGCTGAGCCCATTGAATTATTTGACTTCAAAAGCTCAATTTAGCTTTAGAAGCACTATTATTTCTCACTGAAATATGACTAGAAGAGTCATTCAGTTATTTAAATGCTGCTTCCCCAAATATTTTGCAGACTTTGCAAGTCCTGTTTCCAAGATCCTCTTTTTGATTATGCAAGTTTACAAAGCATACAGAACTCATTAAACACATCTCTTTTTTTTTATTATTAATTCAGTTTACCTTGTATTTGCTTTTGTAGAGTAAGTTTGCCTAATTAGCAAATTTAATGTTCTGTAAAGTGCTGTAATTAACAGTATACTTCCAAAATCTAAATACACTTGTTACTCTTAAACACTCTGTCAAATCACTTGAAGCAAATGCAGCTACCCTGCATAGATGGCACCAGACACATCATCTGAGCTTTCCAGTATTTCTCTGAAAAAACGTTTAGTGCCTAAGCAACCCAAAATACACCGCCCAAGTAATCCAAACTGTTTTCTTTGACAACTATTACATTTTAACATCCAAGGTAACAATAAACGTATTTTTGTGTAGAACTTCATCTCATGCAGATAACAAAGCTGGCTGGGATGGCACGACCTCAACTTTATGTCATATAAATATGGCACAGGGAGCACCCAAGTTAGAGATTTCCAGTTCCCATGGCACATCTGGAGTCTGAGCATGGGGGAGCTGGAATGATGGCATTACCTGGGGAGGACACAGTCAGGCTGGAGCTCCAGCACCACAGCTGGCCATGGCATGCAAGCAAGGGCAGCCAGGGGCAGCATCAGAGCACTGGCAACTTAGAAACACTGACAGCAGAAACTTGGGGTTTGAGGGGTCTCAATCGTTTGCAGAGTTCAGAGGCTGTTGAGAAGCAACTTCAGTGAACACACAGTGACAGATACACCCCCTTTGCTGGCAGCAGCAGCATCTGAAGGTCTGGCTCTTATTCCTTGCCAGGGATCTTCTCAGGCATGGTCACTGTTAAACTAGCAGCAATTCAACAGTAAGAATGTTTCATTGAAATACTGGCAAAGTACAGACCACGTTATCTTCAAAGGCCCTTGATTTCCTTTCAGTATTGTGTTTTGGTATTTTGAAAGGGAAATTTATTTACATCCCTGCTTACTGTATAATTCCTAATGTTATTTAGTAATCATTTTCATTCTGATAGTGTAGGTGCATAGGGATGATTATGCAGACGTGGGAGTGCAGCTCCACCAAAGGTGGTTCAGCTGAGGGCACTTGTGCTCCCAATGCATCTGCCTCATATCCCCTTCACAGGTGTTTTAAAATGGCATCAGGAGACACTATAACCTGAAGCAGTGTGGTGTTAATGATTTGTGAAATTGAGGCAGCAGTAACTATCCCAGTCAAGGGAGATAATTCAGGTTTGGATATACCATATTATCCCACCCATCCACATTGTGCTTGCCAGGGATAATGAGGTCCTGATTTCCAATTTGTTGGGGAAGCTCTTGCTGGAGTTCCCATAGCGACCCGGTGTTTCATTACCTGTGCTGCTGCCAGCAGAGGTTGTGTTTCTGATTCCCTCTTCAGCTTTAGCCACCCACCACCTCCCCCAAGTACCAGGACAGCTACCTGTCTTCCTCTTCCAAACACTCAGTTTTGGAGGTGGATGCACAGGTAGTGATGTATTTGGCCATGTTTATGTGATATCCCTTTTTTCTTCTCACCTCTAGAGGTCTCATCTTTAGAAAGGCAGATAGATATTTGGTCTTACTTTTCCTTTATGTTGGCACTGTACTGGTCCTGCTCACAGCAGCAGTGAAAATAAAGCACCAAAGCCCTGGCAGGTCAACAAGTGCAGAAGGAAGGTTGTTGCAAAGGTCTTGCATACATTTAAAAGGACACAACACTTCTGTGAAGGACAAAATACACGATACTGAAAGGGGGAGCAAGTTTTATTCTGCCCCTGCCAGGCAGCCCCTCCACGGTGAATGAGGGAAGAAGGGCTGCCAGCCTCCCCGCAAACACAGAGTTGATCTTTTGGAGATGCCAAGTCCCTCGGGCCAGTACCACCGAGCCTGTTTTTCCCCGGGCAGTCTCGGGGACGAAAGGCCGAGTCTGTGGGCGCTGGCAGCGGCCGCGCTGCGGGACCGCGGCCTCTGGGCTCCGTGCCTGGCGGCCCCGCGCCAGCGGGCAGCGAGAGCCGGCCCGGGGGAATTCAGGCCATGGAATCTGGGCCGCACAGGCGGCGAGAACAGCGTCTGGAGAGAGCAGCAGAGGCGGATGTGATCACCAGCCCCCAGGCGAGGCATCGCAGCCATCCGGGCGTGGGGACGGGGAGAGGCGGGGCACAGAACACGGGAGAGGCTCTGGCAGTGCCCGGGGTCCGGCTGAGGGCCCCGCTGAGGGCAGCGGGCCGGGCACAGGGGCCGAGGGCAGCGGCCCCACAGGGGAAGGGGACTCCGAGCGGAGAGGCAGCAAGGGCGCACAAGGGGAAAACCCCGAGGCTCAGAGCCTGCAGAAGCCAATGCCCAGGGGTGTGGGGGCAGTGATGACATGCGGGGCAGAGGAGGGGACAGGAACGTGGGACGGGAGGCTTTTGTCACCTCCCCAGGGAATGCTCTCACCGCGTCACCACTGGCACAGCTGGGGCCGGGCACCTCCTTGCAGGAACAGTGACATTTCCCAGGCAGCCTCCAACAGCAAATCTTGCATTAACAATCTAAAGAAGCTCAAGTCCAGCTCTTAATGCACCAATTAATCTTGTAAGCAGCACAAAATGAACACCAGAAAATCTTTGGGTTGACACATGCCAGATGCTTACACATTTGTTCTCTCCTAGTCCAGAAAAACTTGAAACAAGACCTGTTAAGACCCCTGTCCACCTTGTGCACCTTTGACTGTATTGTCTTTATTTGTTAATTACCCCTAATGATTATTACGTACTTGTTTGTCTGTGACAAAAGGAAATATGTACCTCCACAAATCCGTACGGAGATCCTGATGACCCTTACACGAGTTTTACACTAAGTTAAATCCATGGCATCTGCACAGCTCCTGATCATGACACTTTTCTGAGTTGCACAGATGTGATTCAGTGAATTGAATTCAAATTACTTCTGATTTTTAACAACATAAGACAGAGAAGAATCATGTCTATATAGACAAGCTGTTTTCAGAGTGAGCACTGAAGAGATTGAAATTATAAAAATGAAGAATGATAAATGATAATAATACTGTGGGCAATTTTACATGCACTAGATATTCCCTCAGAATAAGAAAACTTACCAAGAAAAGAGACTTTTGACAGTGTCAAATCACAACTTTTGTTTGCAGAGCATCATTATAGCAAGAAGAAGATTTGGCAATCTGTCATCTAGATTTCACCATTCCAACTACCCAATTTTATCCATTAATATAGGAAGTTACTAGAAGCCACACTTCCTATTTCAGTGCCACATCCCCAGCAGTTATTCATAGGCTGAGGGAGACTGGTCAGCTGTGTGGCAATCCAGAGGATGTTTCTCCTTCCCCCACTTGAGCATGGGAATGTAAAGCGCTGCTGCAACAATCCAAATTCTCCTGGAAGTGGCTGTGCCCACAAGTATTATTTAAGAGCTACACCCAGGTAATTTTCAAATTCCACTGCTGAGGTGTTCATGGCAGAGTGTGCAACAGCACTGGTGTCATTTGTTCATGCACTCACTGTCCCCCCAGCCAACAACTGGTACCAGCAATACCCTAATGGCTGAGTATGGCCAAGCACATAAAGGTGCAGAAACCCAAGACCACTGTAGGACAAGGGACATGTTAGACTATAGACTATAGACTATAAAATGTGTGAGACAGGAAACAGAACAGAGTCCAAGGACAAAACTATACTTCAGTTCACTCCAGTCACAACTAAGAAAAGGCAGACAGGTAAGCTGGAAGGGGCCACCCTCTTTGTCCCTAACCTGGGCACTGCACTCATTATTGGGAAGGATTTTAACATGTGTCGCTGGGTGGATGTGAACTGATTTTCTGGCAAACACGCATAAAGATTGTAAATAGAGATTTACAAATCATCCAAAAAAGCACAAGAATCATCCTCTTGTATACAATAATTTAGTGGACTTGAGTCCTTTCTAAATTTTTGGGAACCAGAGTGAATGTAGAGCCCTCAAGGAAAGTGTAAGGCTGATGTCATCAAAATTTCACACAAGATTTTACCAAGTTTTGCAACTCAAAGAGTCCATCACATGAAAATGCCAATGCCATGTTGTCAGAGCAGTTTTTGTACATGTAACATACCTATAAGTAATTATGAGATGAATTATTACGAGATGGGATTTGCATTTGTCCTTTCAAAAAGAACAGTCTTTTTAAAGAAATTCAAGGGTTGTGTGCCTCTTTGGTGTCTGACAAAGAAGAATACACCCCCTTGCTGAGGGAAGGGATTTGCCAACTATTGCTACATAATATTACACAGAAAATTGCACTCATAAATCACCCTTGACACTAGAGTTTGAAGAAGAGGGATGTAAGTCAAAGACAACACATAAACAAAAAAGAGAGAGACAATGAATTCTCAGAAATCTCAAGGCTTTTGAATGAAGACCACATTTAACTGTTAATTTGAAGTCTGATAATTCTCTCTCCACAATTTCTGCCCTCTTTGAGAGGTACTGCCTTATGGGGAAAGAGAATATGACTTTATTGCTTATGCAGAATCAGAGCTTCTTGAAAAACAATTGATAAAACATGGACAGTGCCAGGGCAAATGCCAGGGTAGGGCAGTAGTTTTGTCGGGAGTTTTGGTTTTCTCTGCAGATGGCAGTCCCTTAAAGTGAGGGAAAATCAGATAGTATTAACCAGTTTTTACAGAAATTTTGTTGTTTATTGCATGATACTCCAAAATGTTATCAAAGCATCACCATATTTACCATTCAATAATCTAAACCATTGAATAATGTATTCAAAATGAAATCTTTCAAAATTCAGCAACATATATCACTAAGTAAATCACAGCTGTGAGACATTTTGATTTAAACCTGACATGTCTGTCAATACTGCTAGCTTACTACCTCATTTTAAATCTCTCATGCATTAAAGAAAAATATCCCTTCAAAGCTCTCAGGGATTAAGGCATCTCCATGGAATTGTAAAATATTCTCTCCATGGAAATGAAATTAACAAAAGACAGAGGAAAACCAATAAACTCCACACCTAATTCAGCCCTCTAAAAATCTCCTCCTGTCTTTATCTTTATTGCACACAGGCAAGACAGGGCACCAGGAAAGAGGGGAGCAACGTGATGAGTACTGGAGATAAAAATAACTGGTCATCATCTTTCTTATGTAGAACAATATGAAGTCCAAATTCATGGCAAGATGAAAGTAAAATGGCATAATAGGCACATGTGAAAGCAGATCTGTCCTTAGTTACATGACATTCTGTCAGCTTTGTTATGACAGACCTTTCTGGCAAATGCCATACAAAGGCAAAACAACTGAAATAAATATTCAAATTAAATTAATAGGAGGGACTGGTGTCATGTACAGGCCACAAATAAGACATTGTGGACAGCACATTTTAAGTACAAAATCCTTGAATTCAATTATTCTGCATCATGACACGTTACTGGATGGTTGCCTTCTTCACATAACGGATGGAACACAGCAAATCAAACAACCACAGGTTGATCTGTAGAATAAATATCAAGGCCATACACTGGGATCTACAAACACCCTTTTCAGCAAGCTGATGCTGCTTTCTGCTCTCTGTAACCTACCCATATATCTGTCTGTTCTCAGCAGGAAAGAACCCTAACTGGAACCTGTTGTTTGTGCTCTCTCTGTCCCAATACGATATAGAAAATAAGCTTCTAGGAGACCAAATTGCACCAGCAGTGATCACATACCCAACAATTACAAATGGGGGTGAGAACAAAATATTCTGCTCACGAACTAATTAGTAATGCAGCTCCTACATGCCAAAATAACCTCCGTTGCATTAGGCTGTTTGCTTTTCCACAGAAGCTACGTGCATTTTTGTTACCTTGTGCATCTTGTATCTGGCTTATAGGCTCAGATTCCAGGCAGATTTACTTCAGATTACTTCAAATCCATAAGTCAATAAAAAACCGTGGTGAAAATTGGAATGGTCACAGTCATTTCCTTAGTGGTGTTGGACTGAGATCCATGAAGAGTCACATGCAAAATTTCTCACATGGAAACATGAATGGAGTCCACAGTTTACGACCCTGCAGATTCAGACTGTTGTCCGTGTGTGTTCTGCTCCCAGGAGATGGAAGAGAAGCCACAGCTGACTCCATAAGACATCTCTGTTCTGCTGCAAGGAGCTACCTCTGACAGGAAGTAGACCATTCCACAGGAAAAGAAACAAATCAAAAATTTAGGCCGAAGGACATCTCCTTGACAAGACAGCATTGCTGCCAGAGTGCTAAACAGGACCTCTCATGGTCTGTGGGATGCTAGCAAAAAGTCCAGGGTCAGGGAGATGGAGCAGATTGTTTCACTTAGACTGGTCTGTTATTGAAGCAAGCACAGCAGTTCGGCTTATTTTCCTAAATGATTAACTTTGCTGCCTTTTCTGCTCAGCACATCAGATAAAGAAGTTTATTCAGTTAGCTTATTTATTTACATTCCTTTGCCAAAGATCTCACCAAACAAAGCCTATTTGATGATTTATTCTTTGCCAAAGGGGAAGCTTATTTACAATAATCATCTTATCATAAACGTCTTAAAAGGAGGATTTGAAACTGGAATTCATAATAACAGAGAAATCTGACTTTTCCAGAGGGGTCATATTTGTTATCCATTTTGCACTGCAGAAGAAAAGAAGCCAGCTGAGCCCAGATGAAGCTGGATGTGGCATAGCTGCTTTGAACTTTTGTTTGTTTTCACTGGTTGACCCACGTTCTGTTGGAAGGAATCACCTTCACCTACTTGGAGCCGTTCCAAAACATGAAGAGGGGAAAGGATATAGAGGGTTCAGATGCTGGGTGCTACAGAGGGGATTCTGCAGCACTGAGGTTGCACCAGAGGGATCAGCTCTAGTGCAATCAGCAGAGAGTCAAGAAGTGCAAAGACGATTTCTGGGGGTCACCCCTGCAGTGCCCAGCACTTCGGACTGAGGAGGAGCTGAGAGCACATCACACTCTGCCCGTCCTGGCAGCAGGCTCCAGCATTCTCAGGTAGCAGCAGTGTCTGATTGCTCAGACACCAGACGCTGGCTGCTCTCATCTCCCTGATGAGATGTTTAAGATGGACCTAAAAATGTCTCAAATCTGCCTCACACCACCCCTCCTGACCCCACACAACTACAGTGTTTTGGCAGACGCTCAGCCAAAGTCTCAAGGGACAGAAGACAAACTTGCAGGGAGGAGACAGAGCAGATCAGCTGCATGTCTCTTGTTTGGCACCAGCTCTGTGCTTTGCCCTTCTCTCACTGCTCTCCTGCTCATGCAGAGCATTTCCTAAGGGTAATGGATGCTGAGAGAGAAAACAAATTTTAAACAAGAATTTTGTTTATATTTTGTTTTAAAATAAAGGGTGCCTCAAAGCTGTAAGCCAGTGCACATCTCACTCAGCAGGTTTGAAGAGAAGGTTTAAGCACACACTGGACTGCCCTGACTCCCATTTTTTATTTTGGGAACATGTCTGAACTCATTAGCTCTTGATAATACACTCATTATTTTAACTATTCATAGCAGAGCATAGCATGAGAGACTAAACTCTTCCCTGAATTAATCTGGCTTTCAGCTGCTCTCCACAATCCATGGGAGGACCGTGCTTCTGCACTCCCTGTGAGGTCAGGAATACAAAGGCAGAGTACCATACAAACAGCAATTTCAGCCCGGCTGCCCTGAGCCACACATGAACCTCAAAAACTTGGCAGCTGTGAAAAAAAAAGCTTCCCAAAGCTGGTAACACAGCAAATACCCCCCACAGAAGCCAGGCTGGAGGCACCCAAAGGAAGGACGGGCTGGATTTGCATCTGTCTGATGCAATGTGCCTGTCTGCTCTGCAGAAGCTGGGTGGTTGTGTGCAACATGAGAAGGGAATCTCAGAGACATTTTGGACACAGAAGGATTTAGCCACATGAAGGGGAAAAGTTCCCTCTGGCAACACAAGTGAGGAGTGGCTCTTCGATTCCTCTCAGCCATTCACGCAGAATAATTTTCAGAAGTGTTGAGTTTATTCCTCATCAGGTGTTTATTGCTATCAAAGAAGAAACTACACATCTTCAGGAATGTCATAACTGCTCAGGCATTTCTCAGCAAAGCCCTGCTAGAGAAAAGCCATGCTGTTTCCAGAAATGAGGCTGAGACAAGATGAAAACATCAGTTCTGTGACTAAAGTGTCACAACACAAGACTTCACTAAAACAAGCCAGGTTTACTCCTATGGTCTGATCTTTTATATTTTTAGATGCCCAGTGACACCAAGCCACTTCCCCCAAAACATCACACACATTGTCTTTACAATCCCATCGTTTTCAAAGGGATTAACCATACAGAGACTTTCACTGTTTGAGGATGCACTCTCATTCCCCTCACACCAGTGCAGCATTTGGCCACAGCTGCAGTGAAGGGAGAGCAGCAAAATCAGGTGGAGGTTTTGGGAACAGGGTGTTACCCAGCCCTGACTGACAATGCACAGGGCAGGGGGAGCCTCAGGTCCCCTCACAACCTCTCACCTTCCCCACATCCCATCCCCAGCCATGAGTGTTCCTCCGAGCCCATTGTTTAATATACTGACAGGGGTAGGGTTAGAGAACTGAAAACAGAGCTCCTGCAGGCTCAGCTGGGTCAGGACTGCATCTCCAGGCCTTTCATCCTCTGCCTGCTTGCCCACGTGAGGGATGGGGCTGGCAGTGCCCCACTGCGGCTCAGGGCAGGGCCGCTGCTGCCACGTGCTCGTCCCGCCTGGCACAGGGACACAGCGGGGCTCTCGGAACCCCAAGGGAGGGCTGGGCTGCACTCAGCTGCAGAAAGGCCCCTGAGCCCAGAGAGCTCCCCATGGCACAGCCCCAGCAGTGAGGGCATGCTGGGCACACAGCAGGCCTGGCTGGTCTGGAGACCTCATCTCCTTCTCAAGCTACCTGCACCCTCAACAACTTCATTTCTCACCGTGTCTTTGGAAGATGAAGCATGTTGGAGTTAGGAAGGATTGAGAGCCAGCTTCTCCCAAGTGCAAGATCTGTTACCGGACACTGGCTCTGATGTGGGACTGAGGCCTCTCACCTGAGGGTTTGGCAGGGTGTCACCTCTGGAGCCCACACAGGAGGAATGCAGATTCCCAAAGCACCTTCCAGAGACAAAATGCAAAGAGAGGATGAATCTGTGGCAATGGTCTAACTTTTCTCAGCTAAAGTTAGGTTTACACCTGCAGGCTTCAATGGAGATAATTTGTATGGATTTAGCCAACATGTGTTTTCTAGCTGTTGTGCTCAACTGTTCCCTCAGGCCTTGTATCTATGCCATACTGCAGTTAGCCCAACCACATGGACAGGGTCACTGTCTTCACCATTTTGACTAACTTTATCCAGAATCCATGTAAATGATGACATTTTCCTGTTAGCACATGTATCACAACTCTGAGCTATAAAGGCAAATTTCACACTACCCCAAGAAACAAGTAAGAATACATGTGCATGCTTCTGAGGAAAAAACACTCAAGGATGTTTTCCTATTTCCAGATGGAAGAGCATGAAAAAATAACCAAACTTGGAGAGTGTACAAGTACCAGAGACTTGTCTCTGTCTTGTCCAGGAGGAGCTGGAGGCTTTTAGCCCATTGCTAGGGGAAGACTACAAACAATCAGCCCTTTCTGCAACTGGATGAATGATTTATAGGGGAAAAAAATCTAAAAGTGTAGTATATTAAGTGGTATTTGCTATACATCTGTATTTGCTCCCTGTACAGAATAAACCTCATATGGTTGGGGAAAAGGATATAAAATAACCAGTGTCCCCTGCCCACATTCATGTATGTTCTCAGGACAGGATCTGGAGGATAAAGACAGTAACCAACTTGTTCTTGCAGATTCAGAGTTGGGATACAAACACAAGATGGGTCTGTTCCCTCCAGGTCTTAGGGTAGCTCCATCTGGCAGTGCAGTGCCTCACAAATATCTCACAAGTGCATGCATAACATGCCACCAGAGTTCAATAAAATAAATTGGAAGGAGACAAAGTAATTTTCAGAATACAATTCACAGGATGCACAGGATGATTTACAGAAGCTAGAGGCTTCAAGCTGACAGGAAAATAGCTCCTCACAAATTACTTATCGTTCAGGTCAGTCAATTGAGAGAAATATAGGTTGGTCAAGAATTGCTGCCAAGGTGTGATTTGTATGCAGAAAGTCTGCTGCTCATTGCAACATCTCTCTTGTAAAATATGGACTATGAATATGTATGTCCCCTAGAACAACAGAGTTGCTTGTTTCCCTACTTTATATAGATTTGCAAGCCAATATTTTACTGACTGAAAAGGCCAAAAATTCTGAGGAATGACTATTTCCCTTCCTTTGATTAACAAATCAATTACAACAGTGCCCCTTTTCTGCTCAAGTTATCAAAAGTGGTACAGGGTATAGCTTGCTCTTGATTTTTCTTCCTTAAGGGTTCTCAAAACACTCCTAGAAGTCACAGTAAACAAAAGTTTCAATATATTGGTACAACACAAAACTGTACCAATAAAAAAACATCATCTGACAGCCACCAGATGCAAATTTACAACCTCTGTCATAGAAAACCATGCCTGAAGAATGAATCTAGTTTAGATCTGAGCTCCTGAATCCTCTTTTTAATAATTACTATCTTGTTGACAGTATTGTTGAAAGCCCATGGTAGCAGACACAGGATGTCAGGAAAGGTACTCTGGATTTCTGAGGAGCACTTGGCATTTCTGTAATTCAGACACAAAACGGTGTTACTAACCTGCACATCCACCATTCAGGACTGTGCCTTCACTCTGGAGCTGCATTTATCTCACTTTTGAGAGATTACCTTGATAATACAAGCCATTTTTCCCTTTTCAGATTAACAGCTGGAATATCATCTTTTGGCATTATTTATAATGCATCATATGCTCATGTCCTTTCCTATTTATGGACAACATTTCAGTTTGAAATGAAGAAAAACAAGGAAACAGCTGCAATCTTCACTGGTTAACTTTTATTCAGTATTTTCTGAAATAAGCAAGAATTTAAGACGCCCATAAGCGATCAAATACAGCCACAAAAACCCCATACTGATCCTAAATAAGAAGCACTATGAGAAATACACAATAGTTCATGAAACAATACTGTACATCAACAACCTTTAGGAAACAAACAACTCAAACCATATGCTTAATTTACTCACAATATAAAAAACTTTAACCTTTAAAGAAAAATATAGATTCAGTCCAATTGTAGGATCCAATCCCATATCCAGTGAAGTCAATGGAAGTTCTCTCATTGATTTCAATGTTTAAAGGATCATACCCTTACTTTGCCTCAAGAGGCACTTTAATTATTATACAAGGCCTAGCCTGAATAACTATTACAAAAATGTCAAACATCAACTCAAGAGTATGTTTTAGCAACTTTCAGGAAATAATGGAGGAATAGGTTATCTATCCATGCATGGAATAAGGCAAAAGCTAATTCATTCAGATTAGGAATAATAATTTTTACTAGTTTCTTTTTCACAACACAAACATTTTAGACTTTTTTAATTAATGGATATATTATATATCATATTATGCTTCACATTTTCCTACCTCTACTGAGAAAGCTGGCACTGACATTTCATAAAGAATTCCTCATTAATTATTGTTTTCTGTTCTGTAACAACCACAAGAAACTCATCTGGGTTTAGTAATAGTGTCTACCAAGAAAAAAGCACACACTATCATAAGCTTATAGTTTATAGAGCTCAAGGTACATTAAAATGTAAATCATGAAGTTCACAAATTCTGTTTTAAAATATTTTTCCAAACTAAAAGCTGCAGAAAATTGGTTCTTAAATATTCTACAGAAAATTCTGAAGCATCTAATGGTTTAAATTACTTATGCTTTCTTCTTAAAAATATTTAAATTAGGTTAGTAGCCCATCCTTTTGAAAAATAATCCAAAAAAGATACACTAGATTACAAATCTTTTGTCTTAATCAGTGTAACCAAAGGTTTGTCATCTGGGCTGTAATCTTCATAAGCAATGGGGGTTGCATCATACATTGCAGGTCGGGATTTCTTGCCAAACCTGGAAATAAAAGAAAACTTTTGGTGACAAACAGAAACACTAATGAGTTCAAAGCAACAATGCAGTGAGTTATGGTTTGTGATCAGAAAAAGTCAGACAGCTTAGATAAACTCTATATAACAAAAGAAATCACAGGAAAATGAGGCAAAAAATGGTCAAGTATTTTTTCTTATTGACCTGATGCAAAGAAAACAGTACAGAAAACACAGAAACAGAATTATTTATTTAGTCACCCACACTAACGTTTTTTATGCACTTATGAACTATATTAAGCCTATATTTACATTGTGCACACAGGAAAGTAAAATCCAGAAAATTCCGATTTTGAGGATAATATTTAGCACAAACCAAAATTAATTTAATTTTCTTCTTGATGCTATCTAATTGATGACATAAAGGAACACACAAAGCATTTATCAATACAATCTGCAAGAGGCAATGAGTCAAGGACTAATCAATAGTGAAAAGGTGCAGGTTCT
This sequence comes from Dicaeum eximium, assembly GCA_013396995.1. Lineage (NCBI taxonomy): Eukaryota > Metazoa > Chordata > Aves > Passeriformes > Dicaeidae > Dicaeum > Dicaeum eximium. The sequence goes on from VWZP01005658.1 coordinate 1,610,899, forward strand.
TGCTACAGAGTGTGCTAGATCAATTAACTGCCTGCTTACAACAAAAGCATATACAAACAAGTGAATAAAGATTTTTTCCAGGGCAACCAAACACAAGATTATTCATCTAACAAAGAGTATACACTGTGTGGGGAATCCTGGGAAGCACTGAGGGTGGAAAAAGACTGGAGGGAAATTATTAATAATCATTTTAACATTAGTTTCAATGCCATACTGTGAACAATTATGTGCTTGGGTGGGTAAACCATGTAGCAGTAGCACTGGGGAAGTTCTTCAGGCTCAGCATTTAGCTTTGGGATGTCCTTTCGTGGGTGATGATGGTGATGTTCCAATGTGCACATCAGACATGCTTACCAGTGTATTACAATAATACACATCACAAAGATAAACACAAAGTAAAGTACGTGAAATAACAATCAGAAAATACATCTTGCAATGAAGCATTGAACAAGAGAGACCTGTGTAGCTTGAGAGAAACTGAGGGTTCCATGACAATTCTGACAGTACACATTCATTGTAGCAATTCTTGGCAAAAGCAGCTCCATGTGTGTGTGTGTGTGTGACAGACACTGCAAATTATCTTCACATTTGGAATGGGGTCCTGCTCCTCCACTTCCTTAGAACAACATTTCATGAGATGGCTAACTATAGTTATTAACCTCAACAACTCCACTCAAGCAGATTTTTGAGAACATTGGACAGCTGAACCATGAGGAAATGGTATCTTCTGTGGGACAGGCAGAAGTTCAGAGTTTACCCAGAAACAGAATAAAGAAACCAACCACATGTTGCTACTCTGCTCAAAACCAGCAACTGGCAAGCGGAGTCCACAAATAAAATTTAAACAAGAGAAGTAAAAGAGAGACACCAGAAGTCAAAAAAGGGATAAAGCATATTGAGAGGAGGAAGGGATTCTTTTGGCTTCCACACGAGGAGAATGAGAAGATTTATTTCCTCTGCATTATTCAGAGAAAAGGTCAGGTGTGCAAGTGGTATTGTGCCTTGCTTAGAATAATTGAGCTATAATCCTAGAGTTCCCAGAAAATTAACCCTGGCAGAGGATGTATATTAAGCAATTGGCAGTGATGTGGAGACCAGAGAACATGTGCATACGATAACACTTGTACAAAAAGGCAGCTGACAGAGATCTATGCCAGGAAATGGTAAGAAATGAGTGTGTGCTGCTGCTCATCCAATTCAGAAACCTTAGGACACCACAGTTGGACACAGGCAACTCCACAGGAATGGGGCGAACATGAAGCAGAGAGAAGCTGACCCTGCTGGGACAAGAGAACTTAATCAGAGTCTGATGAACCAGACTCTTCAACTGACACAGACAGGACAGATCAGCGCATGAAAATAAAAATTAAATAAACTCCACTGTAAGTGGTGCATGAAGGCTACTGATACCCAGGCACACACAGAACTACCTGCAGCATAGTCTGCCACCAGATAAGTCATGAACTCAGTGTGAATGCTTTTCTAAAGTGAACAATTCTGTTGTAATAACAGATCTCGGTTCCATTTCAATGACATCCTCTGGCTGCCATAGCCAGTGGTCTATTAGCCATCCATTTTATTACACTGTTCTCTTCCAGCTTTAAAATGTATAAATTTTAACATAAAATCAATATTTTTTTACTGTCTGCATAATGGATGCTAAAGACAACTGTGCTTTATCTGCTCAGAAAACTACCAGTTCTGATCTGCTAACCCTAGGAACATTCACTGGAAGTAGACATTTCTTAGTTATGATCCTCAAGCACATTGGCTCTGTCTTACAGCAAGTACCTTGATAAGTAAAGACCAAATTATAAAAAATATTATGTAGGAAAAAATGCTGAGAAGTATGAACAAGTAATTTTAAAATAATTTACTGAATATGCAACAGGCATCCACACCCCCAGACACCTGCTGACTTTACCAGAAACCTTCCCTTTAAAGAAAATAATCTACTAACTTTACCCTTGGCCTCCACTTTCCAAAATTACTAGCAAGTTTTGGTATCTAACTGTGAAAGGGAATTATTTTCAGAAAATGCTGAACTTCCTGCTATTTGAAAGTAGATTTCTTAGATTCAGCAATTCTGAAAATTCAGACCTTCATATATGTAGGTTTAAGAATTTATGCAAAAATAACTATTAAAAAATTGCTCCTTTTCCTAGGTTGAAACTAACAAAACAGTGGTTTATTTCTTTCTGAAGCCAAAATATACACAACAATCTCCACAATAAACCTCCATTAATTACCTGACTCAGCAGCTCTATTTTGGATTTTTATAAGGCATCACATTCTTTGTGATGATTATTTGGAATGAAAACATTTCCTTTGCATGAAAACATTCTTCAAAAGCAGAAATACCTTTTCTAAGATAGGGAAACCCTCAATGGACAATAATGTAATTTCTAACTACATAAAATGGATTTGAAAAATCATCATTAATCTATCCCAGTCTAAGAACTTTTTTGAAGTTGGAACACTTTGAAGAGCTCCTACCCAAAGCTGTGATGTGATGAACTGAGCCTGGGGGAACGCCTCACCCATTTCAGATAATTTTGATGACTTCAGCAGTGGTACAATTTAACCTATTTCATCTTCATTGAAACACAACTGGAGCATTCAGAAAATTACGTGCCAGCAATCACCAAGCAATATGCACACATTTCTCTATGTAAGTGCACAGGAACATGTCTCCCTCAGTTGTTTTAAGAGCATTTTAATGGCAACACACATTCATACTCTGTTGGAATTTGAAGTGATCTTGACAAATTGAAGAAATAGAAAAAAAGAAACACCAAAATGAAAGTTCCAGCCTATTAAGAGAAATGTCAAACGCAGAAGAAACCATACTGGCTAGGAAGCAAAATGACACAGAGTATGAGGAAAAGGTCTAAGAGGTAACAAAAGTATGTCATTTGTCACTAGAAAGGAAAAAAAAAAAAAAAAAAAAAAAAAAAGAAAAAACCAAGCAAGTTTCTTTTTCAGATGTATGAACAGGAATGCCATAAATAAGATGCAGGAGGTGATTACTCAGTTTATTTGGTGCACATAAATCTTCAGACAGAGGACTACTTCCAGCTTTAGGGCCCCCACTTGAAAAAAAAAAAAAAAAGAAAGATAATCTGGAGTGTGTCCCAGGAAGACAATAAAGAGGCTGACATGATCTGGGAGGAGATACTGAAAGAATGGGTTAGTTAAACCTAGGAAAGAAAAAAGTTGCTTTGCTTTGATTGTTTTTATCATATAAGAGAAGCAGGGGAGGGCTCAGCACCTGAGATACAAGTGATATGAACAGTGATAAATTATCCTTCATGACCTTCATGAGCCTGAAGAGCGGTAAGAAAGAAGCAGCCAAGTTAACAGCAAAGAAAATCCAAGTTAGATTTTAGGAAAGCCCTTTCTAGATCTACTCAACTCCTTTGGAAGTTTTTAAACACAATTGTTGGCAGGGAGCTGGGTATATTTAATGCCATATTAGTGCCATGGCTTACACTTGAGCTCTCAAATCCCTTCCACTTCTACTTTTGTATTATTCTGACACTCAATGCCCTGCCTTGCAAGTGCTCCATTAAATTTCAAAGTAGAAAAATTACTGTCTCTAGGAAAGCAAGTAAGAAAGGCAAATAGGAGCACAAAAATTAATGATGGGAAGAGATTCTCACTGAATAATCTGGTAAATTAGTCACAAAAATCAATGTGCCTTTCCTATCTGATCATATTACTTGTCTGTAGCAGTTAAAGAATCCCTACACCCCTAACAGAAGATCTCATAGGTTAAGAACTCTGCATCTGTCCCACTTCACCAGTTAGGCCAAATAAAGTTAGAATAACTCATGTGTTTTCAGGGAGTTTTGCTGTACTGTAACACCCCAGATGAGAACAGTGAGCAGTGCTGGTGTTTTCCCAGCAGAGCAGCCCACTCACTCTGCCAACAGCACTGTGGTGCACGGTGCAGGAACTGAAATGACACATGAGAACAGGTTCTAGGACATCCCATCCCCAGCACGAACCTGGCATGTCGGATGGAAGCGATTGCACTGCTGAATTCACTGTCAATGCTCCTGCAGTTGTAAAACTCCTCGTAGGCTGGCCTGGAAGAGCCCTGGTACTCGATGCGGCTGATGCGGCAGATGCCCACGATCAGGATGATCAGCATCAGGACAAAGGCCACGCACAGCGCCCCGATGATGATGTACAGGGAGTGACGAGGCATATTGGTTAGACTCTCTGCCATATGCCCAGACTTCCACTGCAGATCTGCCAATAAGAAATAAAAGGTTATCATTAATTAATAATTTATATCCGTCCTGCTGAATAGAACTACTTTACTATATTAATTTCAATATTTCTGACTTCTGAAGCTATGGAGAGAGGTAATTTGAACTTTCACAGGCTCTGTTACCAATACACCACCAGGCCTAACATGCTGCAGATTTGAATAGCACTATGTTGAACCTTCACCCACCTTTTTCTGTTGATTTTTAAGATCATATAGGAACACCCATCTAGTTTGACCTCCTGTATAACCCAAATAACAGAAAATCATTGAGTTATTCTTGCATTATGTTACTTTATATTACAGGCTCTCTAAAGGCAGGTAGGTTTTAGGCAAAAGCTTCTAGGAACCAGTCAGTCTTCTCATGCAGTTTGTTCTAATAGTGAAGCCTTCCATTAAAATGTGTTATTTAACATGTACTAAACACGCTTGGTTTTTTATTTGAAACACAGACTTTCTTATACCTATCTCCACCAGACTGCAGAGACTTCAGAATTTCAAGGACAAAAAGGACACCTCATAAGGTCCTACAGCAGGGAGCCCACTGGAGTCTTTTCCCAAGCATAATTTCCCTGAGATTCTTAAAGCAGACCTTAAAGCAAAGCCAATCTGGATGAGGCTTCTTGTATTTATGTATTCCAGATCTTCTGTATAAATGTTCTTGGTTCCCCAAACTGTATCTATGCCAAACAGGTTTTCTATCAATTGCCTACGTCCTCAGATCTGTTTCTGTCTAGCATGGGTCAGAATATTCCTAATTAACCTGTACTTCCCTCCAGGGTTCATTTTTGGCAGTCTTTTAAGCCTATGGTCTCATATTATTTCAAAACAGGAACAGACTTGAATCATCCTGACTACAGAAATGTAGCACTCTGCAAAAGTTATTTCTAGTAGGTGCCTGTTCCTTTTTCAAATGTACTTCTGCTTTGCCCTGATTTAGAAACTCCCTTTACTCAATCACAGTCTGGGAACAGGGCTTCCAAGCATATGCTCTGGGAGGTTAAGATATTCTCAGAAACCACCTCTCAAGGATGCTGATGATGGCAGATAATTCAAGCACCTGAGCTGAAACCTCCAGTTTAGTGGCATTTGTGGATAAAATCTCGATCTACGGTAGAAATACAGGGAATGTACAAGGACAGGAAAAATAATAAATCTGTTTTAGAGGGAGGTGGTGACAAAGCCCAAAGCTGTAACATGTGGGATTCAGCTGGGCAGAGTTTGGAGAAATGGCTGCTCTTTGTCACAACAGTGAGAGTTCTCCTGGAGCACCTCCCAGCTCGGGGGTCCTCAGACTTTGTCCACAATTGTGAGCTGAGTTTAAGGACTGGCTGTTTGTTTCTCTTATCTTCTTCAGAGGTCAGTAAAGTTTTGATCAGCCTGAATAATTCGGTGATTTAATGCTTCTAAAGTGCTATTACTGCAGTTTGCCCAGTCAGGATATGAGGGAGGGAATACAGCTGTGCTCTGTGCAGTTTGGGATGGGCTTCTATTTCTGTTCTGCAGCACATTTGTCACACACAGTGGTTTTTGTCAGGCTGTCAGACTAGGCTGAATTCAGATCTAATGTCTGCAGATATATGGCAAGACACTTCTGATTTAGATTCCATGTCTTCCATCTCTGGATGACAAAGATGAGAAAAATTTCTTCCCTTTTTCCTCACCATATCAAAATATAAAGGTTAACATCTTATACTCCAGAGATTAGAAATAGCATATGACAGCTCCAAATCACAATATTTTCAGTTGTTATATTAATGTTCATAAAATTAATTAAGAATAAGATTTCAGTGCACACCACAGTCTGTACCAGAAATTCTTCAAAATGTTAGTTTTCAAGTAACCACATGGTTTGGCATACCTCAGTAACTACATCAATAATTACAAAAGGTAATGATATTAACAAATAACCAGCAGGCATTAGAGACTTCTTATGAGACATTTGTAAGCATTTTTACAGTGAATGCTCCATTAACATTTTAGGCAAATGCATTTCATTTTGAAAGGAAGAATATCCTCTTTATAATTAAGACCAATTTAATCCTATTTAATTGGAATTGCTAATACTGGTTAGGATCATAAGATGATATTAAAAAATATCAAAATTCATCCAGGCAACATACATCTTGTCTAGTTTGTTGTATACACAGCACATGGATATTAAAAAGAACAGTCTGACAAGAAGATAACCCTGAAATCCTGTTAAAGTAGTCACTTCAAGGAGCTAAACCAGCTGGTGAAAAGTGGGGAACTATAAATAGGGTGGTGCTACAAAAAAGATTAAGTACCAATAGCTTCCCTCATGGCCAGTAACAGAAAATCACAAAGGATAAAATGTGATCTATTTAGCCATATGCCACCCAAACACTAGTGTCTTGATAAACCTGTCTTTGTGTCTTTTTCTAGCATTCAGAGGGAAGGTCCAATACAAAGTCAGTATCCAGTGTTTAAATTTCATTTCCGTCACATTATTACCATTATGCACAAACTGCTGGAAGAATGTAATACATATGGCAAAGAGAACTGGAAAGATGAACAGAAGCACATTTACTAATAGATTCAAACTTCAGAGCTCAAAGAAATCCACTGCACCATTGTCTCAACTCCAGTGAGTTCAGAAGTGCTGCACCTGTTTATAAAAGAGCTGGATATGGCCTTTCTAGATATGATTAGAATTAAGTGCCCATCAGCTTGTAATTCACAGCTCAGGGAAAGACAGTGAGTACAAAGCTCTTCACATGGCTATATGGGCCTGTAGAAGAAAAACCTGCAGATCAAAATACTTTTAAATTCTTTCTGCAAAGTGATTTCTTCAAAACTCAATCCCTCTTTGTTTGAATAATCCTTTACATACACGTTAAAATCCGAGTTCTTTAGGAAAGCTTCCCCAGCTCTGCACATAAGGCACTGCACTGGTTAGAGAGGCTGCATGTCCATGGTTATCTGTTTTGGGGTAGCATTATCTGTTATGCTTCCTGTAACAACACACACTTTGATGCTGTGGCAAAGTGACTTTAATAGCAAGGGAACATCAGATATTTGCTGAAATTAATCTCATTGAAAAAAAGACTGGTAACCCTCAAATTTAAACATATTTGTCCTTTAAAATGTATGTTTTTGTGGCTATATGAAGATTTTTTTCCTGTTTTCATTCATGACTAGTCCAAACCAGAATTTTTTTTACACTGCATTTTTATATTTCCTCTGTTATTGTTATTATTTTATATATGCATTCTATTAGCTACTGTCATTTGTTGGATGAAAAACTCAGTTATTTCAACCTCTTCAGTTGAAAACAATTGACATGAACAAGGTAAGGTTGAATATTTCTGGCTGAGAATCAGCCTTGCAGTGTTACTAATGCCAGTTAACATTCAGGTAATTCCTTGCTTTCTGTCATAGCAGTCACAAGATAAAGAACTTTTCTATGGCTGGAAAAGTTATTCCTGAAAAAGTTGGTAAATGCTTGCACACACAAATTGCAGCACAATTACACAGAAGCAGTTTCCTTAGGTAAGCAAGTTCCAAGTTGTTTTGCTGAAACATCACTAGAGCTCCAGGTGCTCAGAAGTCAATACAAGCCTTATACTGCTGTGGAACACACTTCACCCAAAGTGTGCAGGGAGGCTGTGAAGCATGAGCACAATTAAAAGGCAAACTGAGTGCCCAGCTCTGAGACAGCATCCCTGACAATCTACTCTGATACGTCTCAAAGTAGGGTGCCCAGAAACAGAAGTTTTTAACTTTCACAACCACTTTTGAAATTCTATGGCCAAAAATAAAGTGAATGTAACACCATTTTCTTCATTTATATATGATTCAGAGTATTTGTGCAAATAGGTATTTAGAGATAAATAAAAATTTCTTTAATATAATGTACAATTTCTAGAAATGTATAGAGAACTACTAAACTTACGTATTTCACAGTTTGCACCGACCCATCCATGAGGACAATGGCAGGTGTAACCACCAGGCTGATCTATGCAAGTTCCAGCATGGTGACATGGGTTGCTGTCACAGTCATTTACATCAATTTCACATTCTTCACCTTACATAGGAAAAAAAAAACACCAAATCAAAACCAAAATTATGTAGGGCAAGTGCCTGATGTTGCAAGTACATCCTCAGTCATTTAACTTCTCCCTTGCTGCAAAACACCTTACAGTGCAATACATCTTTATCCTCAGATCAAAAACATTCCAAGAAGGAAGTACTATCCTTATTCAACTAGATGAAAATAAAGCCTGAGGACTAAGGGACTTGACTAACCTCACACAGACTCCGTCTCATTTCTCTAAATATAATTTCCATCCCAAGAATTTGTGGTATAGCAGCCGATCATGGATATTCCGATATGCTATACAACAATGCAGATAATCAGTGCCTGAGAAACTGACACTGTACAATGGGAAACTAATTCTTTTCCAGAGAACGTCCTTTAATTAGAAGAGATCAAAAAGCACAATTTGATCTATAAACCAGCTATGAATGGGGTTACCTATTACTCTCACATTGGATATTATCTTACATGACTAACAGAACATCAGATTGTAAATTATCTTGACATCAGATATTTGGATTACACCAATCACGTCAGTCTAAGTATGAAGCCAAAAGATTAAATTAGTTTCTTACCAGTACTCTGAAAGTGTAAATTGATTCATAATAAGCACTTTAGGGCTTTTAGCAATTGCATAGTAAGATAACAGAATAAGCTGTTTCTTGAGCACACAGTAACTAAGGTCACTGTTAAAACATTTTCCAGTTTCAACAGTGTCCAATTAGTATATTGGGTACCTGGAAATCTTCAAAATAACTATTTTTAAAATGCAATCTAATCTCAAGTAGCAAGGTCATAAGCCGTGCTAAATACCTGTTAGCTTTGTGAAGTTGCTTTAATTACAGGCTTTTTTTTTTTTGCTACAAAGTTCAAAGCAGATAGTTTTTCATTCTCACTAGACTGCTCACAATACAGCAAAGCCCAAATTAATTCCTTTCTTGACAAGACACAGTCTTACTTGGTATTTGTCTTCCTCTAGACATGGTGAACAACAACTAGATGTTCTGTGTAACACACAAACCACTTGCCTGCATATCCAGGTGCACAAATGCATGTAGCATTTAGACCTTCGCTGTCACAAGTGCCACCATTCTGGCAGTTGATGTTAATACAAGGATCTTTGTATAATTCACAGTGCCTTCCTGAAAAGGAAAAAATCAGTAATTGCCATTGACATGACTGATACTGGCAGCATGGAATCAGTACATGTGATAACTTGACTTCTCCTGAATGATTGTGCAGACTCCAAACCTGTCCTGGCTAATGATGTCACAACACTAAAGCCATGTGATTCATGCTGGCTAAACTTTTTACACATGTGCCCCCTCTGTGCTCCTCCCACAGGCCGTGGGCTAGGAGAGGCAGGGCAATTTCTGCTTAGAAGAACTATTGAATGTCTATGAAAAACCATATAATGAAACAGATCAGTTATCTAAAATTCTTCATAAGATGTCAACAATAATTGTCTTGACTAAGAATTTTATGTAATAGCTTATTTAACAACATATATAAGCATTCTGATGCTTCTCATTACCTGGTGCTGGAAATGAGGAATATTACTAAGGTAATAAAAAAAATTATTCAAATGTATAGTTGAAACTAAATAACTGGCTCTACTTCATGTCACTACCTTCACCCTTTCATGCCCAGTGTAGGTCTTGTGAATCCAGCAGGTTTGCCTTGCAGAAGACACTGCAAGCTGCACCTGGCATACAAAACATATAACACAGCATATTCCCACCTAGGGACCAGGAGAGAGACTAATGCCACTGCTACATGCATTATTTTCTTGGGGTCTATTGTTCAGATAAAACTTATTTATATATATATATTTTATATGTATACACACACACATATACTCACTACCAAAATCCCTTTGCTGACATTTGCAGTGTTAGCAGCAAAAAGCAGAGCACAGGTTGAGCATCCTGTGGGTGAGGCCCAGCAGAGGCAGCAGCCCAGGGGTTCCTGCTGGCACAAGCCCCAGCCCTGCCCAGCCCTGAGAGCTCCTCTCTGCCAGCCCGGGGGTGCAGGGCAGAAGGGGCACTGCAGGTGGGCAGGTCTGGGTGGCAGTGCCAACACTGAGGCCTCTGATGGCCCCCAGCATATCTCGAGCTGGGTACCTGGGGTCTGTTCATTGGTGCCACTGAACAGCTCAAGCACTGCAGTGATGGGAGCTCAGGGATCAGCAAAAGCTGCTCACAGGACCGGGTGCCTTGCCTGCATTTACAGTACAACGTGCTGTGCACACAGCGCTTCCAGCTGCACCCACAGCTCAGGTGAGAAGAGAAGATGAACATTTTGGTGAACATTATGGTTAAGTGCTGCTTAAACTGGTATGAAAAGCTGAGGGTCATTTCCTCACCAGGCCTCTAAAATGATGAATTCTGTATCTATAGTCAAAGAGCAGTGCAATCACCAGTGTGAAACATATTTAGCCTCAAGCAGCTGTTAAGTGAGTGTTACTTATCAGCACAGATAAGGATTGATATGCTTAATGAGAAAATGCTGGAGCAATGTTCCTTAAAACAGTCATTCTGTGTAGAATATTTATTTATTTATTTGTAATCCTAATAGCATATAAAATTACATTCTCACAGCACGATTCAACACAGAATACACTAAAAAAGTATCACTTTAGCCTTCCCCAGAAGGACTTGTCATAGACCAGTGATATGCATTAATTTGTTTACAGCTGAAATCTACTGTGAGAGAAAAGATTTTTTTATAGCCAGACAAACACTATTCTCATCTCTTTTATAAATTACTTTAAAAATGCCAAAGATGGATTCCATTTGAACACAGATCTGAGAATAGCTGCAGTTAACATGGAAAAGCAGTCACAGACCTACTACTCTCTCTAGCCTTTACAGTCTTCTAAATGAACAATCAAGATAAAACTTTTCTTTCTACTCCTTTGTGCTAATCTATTTAAAATACTAGTTTTTCATTATTATGTTTTTAGCTCACTTCACTGGAGAAAATGAAAAATAATTTAAAAGCTCTCTGTGTAAAGGCTCCAACAACAACTGATGAGAAAGTCTATTTAACAGTTATGGATTTTTCTGAATCTCATCACTTTCTAACATATCTTAAAAACAGCAGAAGAATACTACACCTGAAAAGAACAGAGAAAATCTGTTTGTGCCCAGACCAGGACATGCACTCCTCACAGAGGAGCTAAATCTTAACTATTAATTTAAATAAAGATTAAGGGATTGCGATCAATACTGAAGTTTGTCTCAGTTAATTTTACGTGAGGCATATATTTCTGCTCAGGAATGGTAATTCTCTGTTTGTAACAGAACCTACCATAAAAAAAGCAGAGAACAATTGCAAACCCCAGCCTACCTTCGTATTCAGCCAGGCACACACACTCGTAGCTGTTGACGAGGTCTCTGCAGGTGGCTCCGTTCTGGCAGGGTGCAGAGAGGCATTCATTATACTCCTCCTCACAGTAAAGGCCATGGTAACCTAAATCACATGAAGAGGGAATGAAAATAGTTATGAAACACTTGGCAGTAAAAATTAACAATTAGGCAACTATAGACCGTGGGCAGATGCTTGCTAATTTAAATATATTGTGCAAACTGATATATGTTAAGACAGATTTTTAAAGGTGAAAATTACCAAGAAAATATTGAAAGCACAGTATTTTGAGAGAATTCCCAGCTCCTGTGATAAACCACAATAAGGTGTAAGCATGGAGGCTGGTGGCAGCGGCCAGAAGCAGCAATATGAATACCCACACTCTGATTGTTAAAAGAAATACAGGAATATCAACTATCTCCCAGCTCCTTTGGATCCTTGCATCAAAGCCACTGTTCATCAAAGAGGTGATAATTGTGTAACAGTAGTTAGAATGGTGCCATGTTTTAGCGTTAATGCTGCACAATGTCAAAGCACTGTAGAAGCATTAAAGTACTTCCATCTGTACGGTATTTCCAAGCCAAAGGCAGGTATTATGGACTGATTAGGTAAACATATAAAGCAGAAGCAGAGAAAAGCTACACAGCCTGCTAACAGCCACTGCATCATTTGTATTATGAGATAAGAAAGAAGGAGTTAATGCACTTGAAAACAGCACCTTTTTCATTACTTAGTGTGCTACACAATCATTAGTCATAACAGTAGTTGAAATTACAGACCTAGTGAAGTCTCTGATATAATACCATGCACTGGAAAAGTGTTCATGTGTTTATAAAAGCTTGATTTCCTCATTACATTAAAAAAAAATTAAATGAATGAACATACAATGAATAACTCTGCAATGGGCATGAACACAGATGCCAGGAAAAAGGCCTAAAATACTACCTGTAGATTTTGCAGTGCGATTTTACTTCTTAAAGTAATCTCTAGTTAGTAGCAAAACTCATAGATATGAAAGGAGAGTATCTTTCAGGAAGAAGAACCAGAGGGACATATTCTCGCCTTAGGAAGTGGCAATCAATCTATATTCAGTAGCTTGGTCTAAATATTCCCCAAAATTCTCATAGAATAATAGAAAATAGGACAAGTGATGCCTTCAGACAACATTTGCATTCACCCTCTCCCTCCCTATTATGGATAATTCAAAACAAAATTTTTTGAAGATACAACTGTTAGTACTACTCAAGATATATAGACAATGCCATCTGTTGTGATTCTCAAAAAAAATTGTCCTTTCATAGGAAATAGTTGGACTGGTAAGGTATTAAGAAACACTTCAGAACCACGTTCTCCAAAGCTGTCAGACAGGCAACAGAGAATTAATGATGCTAAATTCTATGGGTTTTCTTGCTAGCCTACAGTGAAGTTTATCTACCTTATGAGTATATGAAATATCCATATGTAGTGAGATCTGTAACCAACCTACAAACCACCAAAATCAGACGGGAGAATCAGAAAGAAAAACAGATGGGAATTCCCAGTGTTTAACACCGATGTAATTAGATATTCTCAGAAAAAAAAATGTTTTCCACTTCTCACTTTTCCAAGAGAATCAAGGGATTTGTGACTAAATAGCTGTCTGGTTTCCAAAATCAATATGAACTCTGGTATCACCTCCTCAGGCTGCAGGCAGCCCACGCTGCCAGACGCTGCACACAGCCAGGCAAAGATGTTTCCTCTCTCCACGAGAGGGCAGGTCTCACCCACACACAATTCACCCTCACCCTCCTCACCCTGGGGCCAGCAGCTCCCTTCTGTTGGACCTGCTGGGATGGAGAACGTTCTGCTGTGGGGAAGGCATGCTTCTCCTCAAGGAGATGAGGTACCTTGTCATTCTTAATGAGCATTTCTCCTTGTATTGCTGCTTTTAAATTATACTGATATATAAACCCTGTAGTACACTGAATTCATACATATATCTTCAAAATAATTTCTGCATTTTTGTTGAAGAATTTCGATTGAAACAGGAGCATTTTTCATAAATAACTTCAGAGTAATGGATTCTAGAGTAGTTGCTTCCTCTCTTTCTAGTAGTGTTACAATTCTGCTGCTTTTATGTTGCCAGCCAGTGCCAAGTGCAGCTCTTTGCATCTTTTGTGGTGTGCAATATTTCTGTGGATGTATTCAGAAAGAAAGGAAAAATACCTACATTAATAACACTTCTCCAGCTACTGTGTCCTGAACAGGATTAAAAAATCCCCACAGGAGACATTGCAGCTTCAAAAAAGGGCAACTTTTCCAGGCCACGTGAAATTGGAAAAGCCTTTAGTAATCTAGAAAAGAATCTTCATGAACTCAAGGAGTACCTGAAAATGAAGGTTCGATTCTGATGTGCTCTCTTCAGAGGCTGAGGAATAGACAGGGAACCTAAAAAACTGCTAAAATAGAGATGTCCCTATGTAACCCCTTTTCCCTCTGAGTGACCATCCCACTGCTACCAGTCTTTACAAAAGCAGAAACAGATCTCTTGCCATTCTCCTCTTGATCCCCAAATTCTTCTTTCTCTTTCTTAAGCAACAGGTAGGGTGCCTCGAAGAGAGCAGGTTATTTTCCTGATAGAAATAAAATCTCATCACTTTCTAACATATTTTAAAAACAGCAGAAAAAACTACACCTGAGAAGAACAGAGAAAATCCATTTGTGCCCAGTCATGGCCTTCAGTTGAAGGCTGAACTGCCCTGTCTTTGCACATGACTGTTAAAAACTGCAGAAGGAGAGAATGGGAAAGGGAGCCCACAATCTGTGCCACAGGGGCTGAGGAGAAGAAGACATGGGGTTTGTCAAAGCCTTCAAGAGCAAAAGATACAGCAGAGTAATCTCTCAAGAATATCTGCACTATCAGGTTAACAAAAAAAGAGGCAAAAGCTTACTCTCCCTTTAGAATTCAATAAAGAATAAAGCTGAAATCTTTTTAGCCTTTTTAGACACTAACTCCTGAATAGTGACTCCCTGGGCTTATCCATACTTAACATTTCACCCAATCAAGGCAGCAGAACATAAAGCCCATCTTTATGGGAAGGCCTGAAGGGGTACAATGCAAATCAGCTCTATTTTGCAGGGAACAGCATCAGTTCATACATATGGCTGTTCACTAACACAGAGTTGCATGCTATATATCCAGGAAATAAATGTGCTCAGGTAAAGTCTGAGCTTATACAGCAATTAAATAAGAGAAAGAGAGAAGAATGCTCCAGACGGCAGGAAGGTAGGAAGCCATGTTCACCAGCCATGGCCAAATTACATGGAAGGTTGTCTTAATGTACAATTGGAAACAAGATGAGGAAAGAGAAGCAATAATGGGCTCAGAGACAGTCAGGAACTGGAATTAACCTGAAGTCACTTCTTCCAGAGCTCACATACCCTGCCCCAGTTCCAAAATGCGGGAAGGGAAAAGAGAGAGAAAAGAAAAATTGCAACTGCTGCAGCCAAATGTTGCTCTGGCCTCTGCAAAGGCACTAAAATAAATCTATGCTTCTAGAACTATCTATTACACTGCATGAGCAGTAAAATCAAGGGAACATACTCCATGGTACTAATGCTAGAGTTGCAGCCACTTTTTATACCCTGCAGCACTTTTTCTGAAACTCCTATTTTCTTTTTTTTCCCCAAATGTTCTATATATGATGGCATATATATTTATATAGAGGGCAGGTGTTAATGTCTGTACATGTGCTGTGCAGTTTCAAAATCAGTGTCTTTAAAAAACTTAAATCCAAAACTTTGCTGTGATATTAAGCCATGCAATTTCTAGCTATGTTTCTCCACTTTGGACCAGACAAACCTAAAAATACTATATTAAATATTTGCATTTGAAATTTATAACGGTAGCTGTATGAAAACAATTGTTTATAAAGAGTAAAAAGGTTTATCAGGAGGAAGAAACTGCTTTGGGATCCAGGGACTAAATAAACATTCTACAAACAGACACAAAGGGGTCCCACTAGTTTCACCTACCAGACTTTAGATGAGAAAGCCAACAAATGAGCACAATAACTTTTATTAGAATTAGTTGTTTAATATGAGGGAAGAAGTAAAACATGACACAAAGTCTGAATCTAATGTCCAAACATTAAGTATTTCTTTGTTGCCTGTAAAGGGCGAGGTGATAAGTATTGATAATTAGGGTGCATAAGCATATAAATAAAGATTTAAGGAAAGGTTTCATGTGCAATTGAAAAATCACAAACACAGTACAATTAGGTATGGTTGCATAGGCCTGGGAGTTCCACAGTGCCCCTCAGCAGACATTTGAAATATGTTCAACTTGGAAATAACTTACACACTTTTCCTTCCACTCTGGAAATAGGAACATTCTAAATATTAGACTGCTTTCCAAGTTAGCTTATACAAATTAGCTTTCCTCTACAAGCTATTAGATGAAAGCCCAGAATGAAAGCCAACACACACACAAAAAAATTAGTAGCAAATGTCTGGTTGTTCATGTTCTGTAAATTGTGCAGCTATGCAAGTACAACCACTATAATTTATCATTCTTTAAATCTGTACACTGGCCAAAAAAACAAGGAAGCCAAACTGTCTTCCAAGCAAGGAGATTGCACAGACCTTGGACTAATGGGAACAATTTAAAATTCCTCTCTTGTTTAATTTTTGAGGCAGAAGTAACACAGATGAAAATCCAAAATACAACTGACACTGTAAAATGGTGCTTGAAGGAAGGACAGCATTCAGGTCACACATATAAGCAAAACTCTTAGGCACTTTGTTTCTGTATTAGAAAATTATATCTTCTGTCAAATACTTTAAAAAATATATAGCATCCTAGAGCTAACACAAAATTTAAGTGACAGATTCCAAACTTCATAAAATTCTTTTTCAGACATGTCAGATAATCAATACAGAAGAGAATTCTAAAATGTCATTTAAAAACCTTTCCATTAAAATACCTAAAAAAATAATGTATAGGAATTCAGGGATATGTTGAAAGCCCCCTGTACAAAGAAGCCAATGGTCTAGGAGCTGTCACACTGATGCTGAGAGCCTATAAGGCAGAAAGCCTCAAGGTCACAAGGCAGAGACCATTTCTTTCCTGGTAATATCTTTATTATTAACCTTTGATAATGCTTCTAAACTGTACACAAATTTTATTCATTCACTTTCAAGTAATGTAACAGATACTGTCCGCGTCTCTTCAGGCAAAAGTGTAAATAGAACCCAGCTTCTTAATATCCCAGAGACATAACTGCATTACTCACCAGCTCTAGCAAATGCTTTTTGATAGAGGTACCAAAAATGTATTAGGCTATGATTTGTAGTCATTACTTTAGTTTGGGGTTTTTTTAGGAATTGTAACATAGAAATCCTCAAGTTTAATTGCTCTTACCTGCCTTACACTCAATAATTACCCAAACCAAGGGAAAAGTGTATGTCATGGTGCCTCCTACATGCTGATCAACACAGAAGTTGACTGCCATTTATCTATTATCCTTTTAACTCATGGGGAAAATATCTGAAAATAATTGATTCAAGTTCTGCTGCTATGACTTAATAATAGCCCATAACGGTATGTTCGGAACAATGAAATGGTATAAAAGGTATAAAAGAAGGAAACATTCTGTCTGCCTCTATCTTGCTGTCACTTAAGTGCAATTCTTAAATGGCCTTTTGAAATAAGTTACCCAAGTTCTTCAACTATTGACAGATTAATGACAAGCTCACTTAATTTGGCCTCTAGTTCCACCTCTATGTGAAGCAGGTAATCTTATTTTTAAAAGTGAAGTTCACAGCAGCCTACAAAATGTTTGGAAAAAAATAAATAGTTTTTTTTAATGCCATACATGGACTAACACAAAGAGTTCAACTAAAGTGCCACATATGGTCCTGGATGCAACCTCTAAGGTTTCTCATCTCTAACTTTTAAAAGCATAAATATTGTTCAAATAAAAATAAGTTTCCATAACATGAGAGGTCCAAGACTACTTTTAAGTCCTGAGAGAGACAGAATAATTTTGAAAAAAAACCAAACCATGGAATTCTAATCAGGTTTAGGTGACAAAGTTCTGAAAAAATATTTCATTTGACCAAGAATATTTAACTAGCTTTTCTTTGTTTGAACTACAGGCAAAGAACATGCTGAAGAAGATTAAAACTTCCCTGGGTTTCTTGGAAAGAGAAATGTTTAGTTTTTCCTTCTATTAATGACAAATGCTGTCAACAAATGCATTATAAGGTAGCATTACTGTAATATTGTCTGCATTTCACTTTCATATTTTTCTCCTTTATAAAAGCGTATGTAATTTAACTATAAATCTGTCAACTCCAACTACAAATTTCCATAGCTTCTGGTAATTTGTGAGTAACTCCCAAAAAATTTCTGATGGTCCCTTTCCTGTCTCCAAACAGCAGATAAATTCTGACACCACTTAAAGTGCTGAATAAGTAGATTTCATTACAAAATCCCCATATTCACAAATATCCACAAATAAATTGGTGAGATACATGCACATCCTGAAAACTGAGATGGAAGAGATGAAGAATTATGACTGGTTTCTCACAAAACAAGGAAAAGCAGCAGAGAGAAGGTATTCCTCTGAAAGGAATGTAGAACAATGAATGTCACAGCTGAGCTACTAACTATCAAACATTGCTCCTTAATTTAACCCTTGTACACTGGAAATTCATTTTATCCTTAATTTCTTCCGTTTTCAAATAATTTCTTCATTTTATAGCTTTACAGAAACAGACTAAAAAAAGGATGCACTGGTTAGCAGACATTTTAACTGCTACTTCACCTACTAATTATCACTGCTAAAATGGATAAAGGGAGCTATAAGCACCCCAATATCCTGTTATATTGGTACAAGGGTGAAAAAAATCTGGAGCTAAACCAGTTGCTCCACAGCCCCCATGACTGTCAGGCTGTGCTGTCAAACAGTTCCCAGCTGAGTCTCCCCACTCAACTCACCTGAGCAGCCCTGCTGGATCTTCTCTAGAAAGACAATTTTTGTAAACACAGATGGCAAAACTAAACCCTTTGGAATAACCAATATTTGTCCTTCTCTACCTTTGTTCAGCCAGCTTGTCTGTTTTTCCCTAATGATCAGTGTCACATTTTCCGTTCTCTCTACTGAATTTTGTAATTCCAACAGTGCTGATGCCTTGCCTTACAAAGATTTATCCTGCAGACTACAGTTTTGTAATCCAGCTGTAGAGTTCACTCAAACCATATGGATCTCAGTGGGTATTTCAGTGCTCACTCTGCAATTTTTGCTTTTCCAAGAGCAATGTGTAGATTCCCATCATTGCTCTAAACAGAACATCTGCTCGATCTGTTTCAAAGATTGAGAAGAAGAAAAGGAAGTCATTTTAAGCTATATATGGAAGCTACATATAGAAATACTGGAAGATTTACAGAGGATGTAACTGTTGGTACAAACCAGGGATACAGAGGCATCTGTAGCTGGTTCCCACGCTGCGGCAAATGCCGTGGGCACAGGGATTCAGAGCACAGAAGTCAATCAGCTGAGCACAGGTAGGCCCTGTAAAGCCAGGACTGCAGCTGCAGGAGAAGGCAAGTCTGTCTGCATAACAGGTTCCATTGTTCTGGCAGGGAGATGATGCACAAGGGTCTATTTTGTCCTCACAAGTGGTTCCTAAAAACCCTAAAAGAAATAAATGAGTTTGATAAGTAAGCATCCTGTTATGCATACAATTTTAATAACTAAAGCATGTTAAAAGTAAACCTTTGAGAGATCTATAGTCCTTTCTTCTTTAATTCTATGAATATTGTAAAAACACAGACTTCTTACACAATAAACTCGAATTTTGCCTATTAACATTCTATGAAAAGAGATGCTTCAGCTAATATCATACTATAAATAATTAAGGCAGTGAATTGCAAAAATTTGCTGAAACTGACAGTGTTTATCTGCTTTCTGAGTGAACCTGGCTTGAAAAGCAGAAGAGATTTTCTAAAGATCAGGAGCTGGCTAGCCTAGGAAAACAGTGCCCAAACTGACCTATTTTTCCTCTGTTAACATGTATGTAAAATGTAACAACCTTTTAAACATAACATGGGTTTATTGAGTTTCAGTAATTTAAAGAATATCTTTTACAAGAACAGACTTCTCATTAGCAGGAGAGAATGATTTACTGAAGCAACACCATGACAAAAACAGACATAAGGAAAAGGATATTCTTACAAGAGAACTTACAAAGGATATTCTTACAAGGGAAAAATAATCTATTAATTACATTATTTTTTCTATATTTTTCTTTCCATAAATCTGATGTAAGACTTATGGACATCTAAGGGGGATGTGGCATTGAAAGTCATTTGTCCAACACCTAATATTTTGAAGATGCCCCTAAAAGCCTGCTGCCAATTGCAACCAAAAAAATCCAAAAACTCTGAAACCCACAGAGCAATTGTGGCCTCCCCATTTTTAGTAACTAGAAAGATGGAAAGAACCTACAGAATGGACTTTCAGGTTTTGTCATACAAACTCTGCAACAGACCAGGACAGAAAATCAGATCTGGCAGGGCACAGATGAAAAATAGGCAAGAGCCTTGTGTCCTCCCCTCCCCATTTTGCTATCATGTGGCTCCAATTGCTTCATGGGCTTTGTCAGGACCAGCTGCTCA
Organism: Dicaeum eximium; assembly: GCA_013396995.1. Lineage (NCBI taxonomy): Eukaryota > Metazoa > Chordata > Aves > Passeriformes > Dicaeidae > Dicaeum > Dicaeum eximium. The sequence continues at coordinate 1,631,266 of VWZP01005658.1, forward strand.
CCAATGCTGAACAGAGAGAGCCTAAAACCAAATACCGTGGAATCCTATACTACAGGTCCCTCTGTAGATGAATACAACCATCAGAAACTGCAAAGAACAGAATCCCCAAGAGCAAGGATGTAATTCCAGCAATGGTTCACTAGCAAATTAAGAATGCCTGTACTGTTGTAACAAAATCTTGGTCAGATTTAAAAGAATCTGCAAGGACTTTTAACTATTTCCAGGAGGAGATCAGCCAGTGAGCCCAGTGAAATCTCTCAAGTAACTCTGAAACCAGATTAAAAAGGATCAAGGAGATCTGAGGTCACACAATGACACTAATGCCTGCTCACTACAACCTTTGCAGTAATCTTCCCTCCAAAGAGGAGGTTACTGGCAGATGGCTAATGTTCCAAGTGACAAAGCACTTCAAGAACATATGCAGGTTTAAAATACACCAAAACATGTTGCCCTTGTGCTATCTTTGACTGCACTGTGAAATGCGTTTAGGTGATTCTGGAAGTTCAAATCTCAAGCATGAGTCAAATATTTGAAAATGCTCAAAGCAGAAAATGTGGAAATCTATTGTTCTGGCATTTCTGAATGTACATTTAAATCCATTCCAGTCCAATTGTTCAAACCAAATAATGCAATTAATAACTATAAAAATCAAATTCAGAGGTGTATTGACTGATCTTTCAGTATTGACTGAAAATAGAATCAAATTCCAGACAAAAAAAAAATCATCATTGTTTATCTGCAGAAAAATATCCCCTGAACTGCTCTTCAACCAGCTAACATGGACCCAACCCTGCATGTAGGTCATTGCTGGCATAAAAGGGACATGACTGAAATGCAAAGTCTTGTGGTAATTTGAAAGATCTGAATACAAAATTTACCAAGGAATAACACAGAAGCTAAAGGGGAAAGGCAATAATAGGAAATATTCATACTGGTAAAACCCAGAGTACAATGTCTGTGCTTACATGGAGAGTAATTTGGCTAGTAGTCAAGAAGTACAACAATCCTAAGTGAGGTGATACGCTTTATAAATTGCTACAGACCTCCTGGGCAGTGATAGAAACTAGATCAGAAACATGATTTCAGAGACAGAAAAGCTCCAAATAAAAGCCAAATTTCTCATCACAGTGAGATTTTAATTACTTGGCTACTGAAAGCAAAAGAGCCATGTGCAAGTCAAGGAAGTCAAACATTTTCTGAAGACACCAGACAACTGCCTTTTATACAGCTTGTAGAACATCTAACTTGTCTGAATGTTACATTATACCCAATTCCAAGAATTACAAGCATGTAAAAAATTAAGTCTGTGAATTGCTAGGGCTCAGGATTACAAAACCTTTTAACTTTGAAATGCAGCGATAAGCACTAAAAGAAATACAAACAATTTATTATTTTCCCTATAGAAATTTGTCTTGTGAGGAAATAGAAATAAATGGTACTTCATCAGAATTCTGTAAAGAGAAAAAAGTTACTAATCAGAAGGATCAAGAAATCATTAAAACACTGTAAGATTTTGATTGAAATTCACTCTAGCCAAGTCTTTCTGGATAAAGATGAATAGAGGCTAAACCCATTCAAGCATCAAGGAGAAGTCTATTAAAAATAAGAGCAATTTGGAAAGGTGCCAGGTAAAAACATTAGATTAGTGGAAAGTACCAGAAACTAAACAGCCATAAAAAAATTTAATTAACAACAAAATGTTCTTCAGGTAAATTAAACTCTCTTATGGTAATATGAAAAATTCTGCATTCTGATCACCAGTAACCTTGGGAAATCTTCCATATGCAACAGCTGTGTGACCCAGTTTCCTACAATCCAGACTGTAAATAGGTTTATTCTATGTAAAACTAAAGAAGTTAGAATGACATCTGCAAGATGTACTAGAGAAAAAGGCTTTTACATGAACAACGAAGGAGAGAAAATAGTGAAAACCTTGAAACTTAAGCTATTCTAAGTCTCGGTAAATAACTTCTGTTCTCCCAGCCAATTAAGATTCATGGTGACAATGTGCATTTTCTAGCTGCTATTGCAAATCAACACATATGAATCACAACTCAGCATCTTCTATAGCTGTCAAACTCTATTTTCTAAACCACAGAAACCATAATAAGAGCATTCATAAATTTATTGCTTTCCAGTATTTTCAGAAATGCCTGCAGATATTTCAGGACACTTTTGCTCAGGGTGTTGCCAGCAGTAGTAACCTGCAGCTACTCAAATCAAACTGTCAAAAGTAAAACAAAATCAATGCTAAAATGTGAATTTCAAGTAATCTATATATGTTTAATTCTTCATCACAGCATAATTTTCGCTCTGTCTTCTTTTATTCTACAGGATGACTGACATCCATTACTGCTAATGACCATTTTTCAAAAATATATTAACCCAAATTAAAATATTTCTGTCCCTTCTGTCCAAGCTGGTGACCTCCACATAAAGCAGGTAGGAACAGCCCAAGAACCCAGGCCAGTTTGATGGGGTTGGCCAGCTGAATGCAAACTATTTTTATCAAAGATTAATGTTTTCCTATAACACTGAAGGCAGTTAATCTGTACCTATCATCAGGACATTAAATTTGCAAGGAACAGAACTTCAGAAACATCTTGCAACAGAAGTTTATTTCTGTATTATAACTGATCTGCACTTTGCTCATTACTGCTGAATTTGTTCTAAACCATAGCCCACTACTAAATTATTTTAATATTATCATATGAGCAAAATTCACAAAGGGTCTCCAAATCTTCAAAATACGTAAAACAAATGCATTCAAAAGTACCAAGTCTATCATTCTATCTAATTTTACAAAATTTGCTTCCAGAAGGAATGCATTTCCTCACCACACAATCAGGCCATTTCCATACAGTTCTTTTTTTAAATTTTAACTTTTAACAAAGATTTCTGTGAATTTGATAACTACATAAATCAGGATAACTAGCTTCAACATCTCTAAAACTTATGTTGATTTCTTTAATAGTATGTGTTTATTAATTTAATGTAATGACATTTATTTGTTCCAACCAGAAGTTTTTTATGCTTCCAATTATTAGTAGTATATTTAGTTCCCCTTCAGGGTGTTTTGGAAATACACATAACTTCTCAGAAGTTTAAAGAAAATGGAGTAACCCAATTTGTAAATTGATGAGCAGTACCCCAATCAGATTAAATAAAATCTATTAATGTTACTGTCATTACAATAGTCTGTTATACACTACAGTAAGTGGAAGAGAATGAGAGGAGATATTTAAGTGATAAGGATGGAATTATTCTGAATATAAATTTCAAATATTCATTTTCAGGTTGGCATGTTTACTATGTGTAGGGTTTTAGAATGACAAGAAGTTCTTTTGCATCATCATTTGAAGGTACTTGCTGATGTATGTTTATTCACATAAAATTAATAAAATAACTGAAGATTGTAAGCAAGTACATCTGATGGTAAGCAAGTACAAGATCCAAACATTACTTTGAAAGTAACAGTGTCAAAATTTTAAACCAATTCTTTGGTCTTTAGTATTGCTTAAGCTTCTTCACAACAAATTCAAGTATAAAATCCAATTTTCTCTTTACATGTGATTCAACAACTTCATGTAAGAGTTTTCTGACATATTTTGGATATGAAAACCTACAGTGCATCCCAGAGAAAATGGAATCTGTAAGCATAATGAAATTTTCTTTACTAAAGGACTCTTGAGACAGTAGAATTGTCTAAAAAATCATCATGAATTGCTCACATCTGAGATAGGCTGCTTTCTCAGTGCCTCAGATCTGGCCTTCTGTCAGTTATCACGTGCTTTTTCATGAACCACAGATCTCGTTTCTAAAAAAAAATGCACAATCTCAAGATCATTCTTCATTGTTTCCATCTCATTCTTTTATCTGCCATCTTTTTCTTTTCCCTGTGTGATACTTGCCACATTTTCTTATCCTTTTCCAAGCCACATTATATCTGCAGACTGTAGTTCCTGCACAAACATAAGCTCCTTGGTTACCTTTCCCCACTGTGCTGAATTAGCACTACAGAAAGAAAAGCCTTTTCTCTACAAGTGATTACTGTTAAGCAGAGCAGAATAGCAGTGGAGCAAGAGACCTCACTTAAATTTGAAAATCGGGGGTTGGTAGGCAAATTTGCAAGTTGCTGCATCTGCAATTTTCAATTAACTACTCTTTGTTGTATTTACAAAAATTACTGAATCTCTTCAGAGAGTAGAACCCAAACAAAAGCTCCCAAATTATGGTCTGTGAAAGGATAACACCTCAAAAGATGTAAAAATGATCAAGGGACAGTCATTAGTAAACTTAGACAACACATTTTGTTAAATCAACTCTTTTTTTCCTTACACAAGCTATCTGAATTCTTCAGCTCATTGACATTAGACCTTCCTGAACAAAATGAAGAGGCAACACTTTATAATTCAGCATGACCCTGGGGCTACTCCAGAGCAGTAGCAGTAGATGGGCCCCTGCAGACAAGGCTGTGCCACTGCTGTGCCAACACCTGCCCTCCTCACAGGTACAGCCCAGCTGTGGAACTTCGTGGGCAGCACCCACTCCTTGAACCACCAGCACCTGCCAGGGAGTCAGGGAGAAGCTTTGGGATTGCTCAGGAGTGAGGCTGACACAGGAACAGCAACCACGCACACAAGAAGTCATTTGTTTCTACAAACCTAAGAATTATTTTCTTATGTCCAAGGAATTAATATAAAACTAGTTTTTCTAAGACAAATAATCCTGGCTAGTCCAGAAAGTGATTTCTGAAACATTCTATCCCCTCCCAAGGCTTTTTCTACACTGGAAACCATGCAGGTCAATGTACAACACCTGATTTTAACAGGAGTTGTAAGCACATTTCAGAAAAGTCTTCTTTCTTCTTTCTTTTGTTGCCCCAGTGCTTTTGAAAACATTTATACCATGTTAGCATATGAGACATATAAATGAATAACCTGAGTAACAGCTTTTCCCCCAATTCCATCTTTGCTCTCCAACACAGCTGTTGTCAGAAATATAGAAATAATACTGGAGACCAGAACGGGTAACTCTGCACAGAAAGTTCCAGAAAGATGACCCAAAAAGCATGTTTGCCTATCAACAAAGCCTAGCAAAGACGCTTCTTGAAGTCCCTAAGAAACTGGTTTGGTTTTTTCCTTCCTCTGGAAGGGCCAAAGATCACATTGTGTCTTTAAGGCAAGTCCAGAAACCATAGAAAACCTCAAGACTCCAAGCAGAAAAAGGGCACAAGCTTGTAGCACATAACAAAAACAGAAGTGCCAACAAACAAAAATACCTGAATACTGAGATGATACCAATGTGCCTAGCAGGAAAAAGAGCAATGTATACAGCCTAAACACTAAGATAGTACAGTAACAGTGCCAAAATTAAACCTAAAGCAGAGCACAAAACAGAAAAATTTGGAAACTTATCAAACACAAATATGGATCAATGGAAAAGAAGGGAGCAGAAGATAAACATTCAGGGAACAAAGCAGGCAGCAAGACTGAGGAATTAAATCCCAGTTGCTGCTCTTCCCCATTATTGGAAAGATAATTTCCTGCGCTGCAGCCTTAAAGATTCTTGAACAGATTTCTTAAGAAAATTGCAAGTAAATTATAGACCTACTCTAACACCCAATATTTTTCTCCTGAATTTCATTACTATTTATAAGCGAAACAATTTCCAAAAAATTTTCCACATGCAGGATCTACACAGTTGTCAATATGTCAGTCTGTGTTTCAACACAGCAGTTAAGTGTTAAAGCATAGCACTAGAAAACCAAGGAATCAGCCTTAAGAAACTACAAATAATCTTCATTATTAAGCAAATAGATATTACCAGAGCAGTTATCAAAGACTTGGACTCTTAAAGCAAGCATTAAAGTGCTGGCAGAACAAAACCAACATCCACAGATCAAGGAAGGACAGAAGTATAATTAGTTCAAAGTTCTAATCTTAATTATAAATAACTAATAGGAAGCTTCATAATTGAAAGCTTCCACTCACGACAATTTTTTCATGCGCAATTTAGGGATCTGTCACTGCAGTCAGCACAGTGTTATGAAAGCACACTCTGGCATTGGGGTGTCCTTGTTTCACATTTACAAGGTTTACCAGTGAGAATCCGTGAGAAGCTTTCATGTCAAGAAAGAAATATGTCCAGATGGAAAGGAGAATTAATTAAAAACTTTGGAGGATTGAAATAATTCCTTTAGTTATTACTTTTACTCACATTTTAGCCAACCAGCCCATGTGCAATAAAGTGCAGATACTACAATGGAGGCATCTTTTTCTCACACATTTAGTGGACAACACAAAAATCAGATCACACCTGAGTCTCCTCAAATTCACCTTTCTCATCAGTACTGGAGCCTGATTTCTACTGTAGAATTAAAGAACATTTCTGCACCACATATACTCTGAAACACCCAAGTCCTACAACACTTCATATCCTGTTGCTGATTATATCAAGATTTCTCACCTGATTTTCTTTTCTGCATACAATTACAAGCTAAGGCACAATTTAAAAAAATTAAATACACATAGCTAGATGTCAATATAATTGAAAATTTAGAGTAAGTACACCCTGAAAACCAGCGCTCTGTACGAGGTACTAGAGAGGTGTTTGCTGGTTACCTTCTGGGCACTGGCAGCTGAATCCATGGAGGTGGGATGAGCAGGTCCCGCCGTTCTGGCACGGCTGCTGCATGCAATGATCGATCTCTGACTGACACAGCTCTCCAGTGTAACCTGCAAAACAGCTCACAATATTCAGCAGATGGAGCAAAAACAAGGGTTTACCACTAAACACATTGCTTGGCCATCTAAATAGTCCCATTACTTTTCTTGAATCAAATTAAGCAATATAAGCAGCAGAATCCAGGACAGTCTCTCATTTCTTATAAAATGAGATTCCTAATTAAAACGTATACTTTACGGGAGAAAATAGCAAAATATACAAAAGTAGCAGAATTCTAGAAACTACATCCATTGTATTTTACCAACAGCAATATTCTGACATCACTAGTCAACTGGCAATAGATATTGGGTCCTCATTGGTACTCATATAACCAAAAAACTAAAGTCATTTTGGAATGGTTTTCAAATGCAACTTGAATCTCAAGTCAGTAATCTTTAGCAAGGCTTTAAACAGAACTTAACACTATGAATTATTTGTGCATATGCTGAATGACTGTCATTTGCTCCTACTTCTGGGCTTCAAAAAGAGTGTTTATTTTAAGTGGGAGCTGTGAAGAACTGCTCAGCACAGTTGCAAACTCTTCCAAATAAGCTTCTATAAGTTCACAAGCTACAGATTGTGTGTACTGTACTGTTTGACCATAAGCTTGCTTTGTTCCATATGTCTGATGTCTGTAATACATCCCCAAAAAATGAACAAGCTTAAATTATTCTACGCTCCATACCTAAATTTTGTAACAAATACCACACATTCCCCTTTTCTAATTTTTAATTACTTCTGAGAAAATATCTTGGATGCATGAGTGAAGAAAAAACTACATGCTACACACAGCCACATCTTATTTTTTTAAAAGGAACCCTACAAAAAATTATCAATATCTTCCATAATGAGCATATTTAACCAGATGGCTGGTGTTAAAGGTGAGTGAGCTTTGAACTGATGAGCACTGCTATGAACAGGTATAGAAGAGAAAGACCCCAAGGTGAGACAGGGGACATACACAGATAGATTTAGCTGATGCAGGGGAGAAAAAGGAAAAGAGGAAAAACCTCCCAAATCAAATAATAGTGAGGGAGAAATACCCATGGTTTTATTAAATAATTATTTTTAATACACTCAAAATCAAAACTGGTATTTTTTTTGCACTGTAATACCCATACCTGTTTAAATTTATGATGTCACAATAAAAGAGCTGTCAACACAGATTATTAGAGTTCCTACAGCACTACTACATAAAAACATCTATAAGATTTTCTGTGTACCTTGCACTTTTATATGCTATATAGAGCTAAATTATAAAACTATTCTCTGCAATGCAAAACCTACAGTGCGTGTTTTGTCCATCTGAAAGAGAATATGATTCAGGCACAGCATCCCAAATACTTTGCAGGGACTAGAAATGCAGAAATACTAAACAATCACCAGAGAAAGGGGAGGGAAAGCAGGTTTTTTGTGAGATACATGCTAAGAATCTTTTTCTTCTATCAGAATTTGGGAAACATGATCGTGTTCACATATAATTGTTTCTGAAACTTGCATATGGAGACATATGATTAAACTCTTACCTACAATTTTCTTTAATATTTTTCATATGAAATTAGTATTTTTTAGAAATTCAAAGTTAAATGAAAACAGTTCATTTTCCAGACTGTTTTTAGTGTGTGGACACAAATTTTGGTGGATACAATAATTACGGGTAGAAACACAAACCACTAAACTTAACAATGCTTGAACCATTTGAATGACATTAGTGATTTGATACTAAAAAAATTAAGAAGAATCATTTTAAAAACCCAAAAAGCTAAACCTAAGCTTATGGTGGTCACAGGACACTTCTGAAAAAAAAATAAAAAGCTGCTATAAACTAAATTTTGCTCCTGCAGTAGGTAAAGTTCCACTAGTTATTATTAATTCCCTGATGAGGTTAAGATTCAGACGTGTGCTCTCAATGGCATTTTTCACCAATGAAGAGCCTTCCACTGCCCTTATGTTGTTGTTGCATTTTCTGTCTGTTCTGGTATCAGAAGTTGCACACTTCACTGCTCTGCAAAAAGAGATGCACTGAATGTCAAGCAAAGCTGCATTATTCAGGAATCCAAAACCTACCAGGCAGGCAGCTGCAGGTGAAATTGTTTCTGTCGTGTTTCTGTGCTACATCAGTGCAGGTTGCGTTGTTCTGGCAAGGTTGGCTCTGACAGGCATCAAATTCTTCACACAGGGAACCCTTATATGCATCTTCACACTCACAAAAAAATGTTGCCTGAAAACAAAGAGGATATGTACTTCACAATAAATTTTCCAAGATGATGTTTTCATTTAATACTTCTGAACAAAGATGGTTTGGTTTTCCTGTTCATAACAGCAGCAGTTGCCATAAATACATCAACTGAACAAAGTTACTCCTTGAAATACTAAAACTGCATCAATTCTTCAGCTCAAATTTTTAATGATGTTGGGTCATTTCATCAAGACAAGAAGTCCGGGATGTGATCCATAATATCTAAATCATGCATTTTTTCTTCCATTCCAGAAATTAGATTTATAGGCTGAAATAACTGTCAGAATCAATAATGTGCAGATTTACTGCAGCAAAATGCTATTACAGATATGCACTTTTTACATGACAGGCTCCCAGAGTGGTATTTCAGCAGTAACACCCCTTTCAATTCAGTTAAAATATGTCTTCTTCTGAGGGTATTTATCACCTTTTCCCAACTTAGCTGCTTAATAAAAATCAAGACCTCTACACCTCTTAAAGGTTTAAAGTACCTACAGGAGGCATGATATGGCACGTTTTTCTTGGTAATAAAATAATTAAAATCAGATTTTAAAACTCTTTAGGTGACTAAGATGGTCAAGGAAGCCTCCAAGAAAAGAAGCAAGGAAAGCTCTCTCTGTGGAAAGGATTTAGATGGGTCTGAATCTTTGTTCATCAAACACTAGATGGCAACATCACTCACTCTCCTCCATTCCAAAGCCAGATCCTCAGTGCTGGAACGCAGCTGTCCCGTGCACAAACACGGGAATGCAAAGTGAAGGACACGCATGGAATGAGAAACAAAGAGATGGGGGCTTCTATCTTTGCTTGGGTTTGCTTCATAATAATAAATAATTACATAGCTGAATAAACAGCTGTGATTTAAGTAGAAAGTAATCATCTTCACCTAAATAACAAACTTCACTCAGTAAACTCCAGATTTCACTCTTCCTTACAAATATCCCACTGGTAGAGTTATACAAGAATAAATATGATACATCTTCAAAACTCAAAACCATGACTGTGTGGTTTATCAGGAGTGCCAGAAGCCCTTCTTAAGTGTACAGTCTACACATGTTCTGGAATTTACCCCTGCCTCTTCACAAAACAACTCTCAATATCTCACACATCACCAATGACAGGTTTCCAAACAAGGCTGAAGTTCAACAGAAAGGAAAGATAGTCAAGCAAAACAGAGCCAAAATTATTATACTCACATAGAACATTTAGTATCTTTACAGATTTATCCAAGAGTTTGATATAGGGATCGATTTACCATAAAAAGTAGTTAACAAAATGGGGTTTGAAAGCTGCAAAAGAAAAGCATTGTAACACTTCAATCTGAAATATCTAATGGCAGGTAACAGTTCTGAGATGCTGACAAGTTATTATGTTATGATGAGGTTATCATCACTTACCCCAATTAATACTACTTTTTTTCCTGAATAGATAACATGTACTAGAATATTTGAGCAAAACTGCGTCAAGAAGCAGCTCCACACTGCCACTATGCCAGAATTAATGCCAATAAGAACTCCAGAATTATCTACTATCAATCAAGACAGCATCTGTGTATTTTACCTGATTAAGTGCAAATCTATTGTATCATTTTGGATGGCTATAATTTAAAAAAAAAAAATTGCTATTATCCAACCTGTACTGTATTATAAATATGGCTGGGATATAGTACTTTTTTGCTATTCTATTTAGGAGAGTAATAAATCCTTTTTTTACTATAGGAAAGAAGTTGTTAAGATGACCAGAACAAAACTAAAGTCTACTCTCTCTTGCTGAGAAAGATTTTCAATACTCAGTACAACTCAGAGTGAATTACTATAATATTTGAGCAAAATGTTACATGATAATTACATATTTTGGAGCATACTGTACTTAGGAAATAAGTCCATATGCAGGACAGCATACCTTCAGGTACACATGAGAGGTTTTAAATCTGCCTTTTTAGAGATTATTATCAAAGGGATCTATCCCAAAACATCCAGCCCACATAGAATACATGGAAACCATTGATATTCAATTCAATGTATTATTTCTCAGTGCAGGCAGAGGCCAGATATTTTTGTGTAAATCTCATGGGTTCTAAATCTAGCAATAAAAATTCATCTTTAGACAGTCAGCCCATCCATATTTTATATGGAAGAGGCAAAGTTATGGAACAGAGCAATCTGTGAGAGAAACAACCTCCTGTGTAAGCAAAATTGTGACACTCACAATCAATGGATTGCCCAAGTTCACTTCAAAATCTTACATGAAATTGGAAATTCACACCAGGCAAATCTCTCCCCTTTGTGTTATCAAAACTTTTCTCTTCCATTAAGATGAGTGCTTCCACTGCTGTTAACTCATCCCGGTGTAAACTCAAGTATATGAATGTGAGAGTGGTATTTGTATTGTGACAATGCCAAGACCAGTGCTATACTTGTGATGCATTCCTGTTTCCCTTGTGGACAAGTGGCAAGCATGGCAGCAAAACAGGTACAAAGCTCATACAAAGGAAGGAAAAGGCATCACTTGAGCTCAGCATCACCTCATTTCACAGAACTTTGCTCAAAGTGATGAATTTTATCTTCTGTTCAAAAGCAACAATAATTGAAAACAAAACTTTGCATTACAACTTTGCTTTTCGTAACCACACTCTATTAAAAGCATCTAGCTGAGTAGAAGTCAAGTTATAGATCAGCAAAGAATGAGTAAAAACTGGCCAAGACTCCCAGGTTAGACCAGAATTCATTTATTTATAGTAAATATAAATATTTATATTTATATGCACTCTGTACATAACAGCAAGTCCTGTGCTTATATCACAGCGGATTGTTAACTACATTTAAATTTCCCAATAGGCAGATGTGTTCCTACATTCTTGTACATTCTACTAGATTGGAAATAAAACTGTGAACTACATAAAACCCCAAAGACAACCATTTATCTTCTTGGCACTGGAAGCAATGACTACAGCCAGCAGAGCTCTGAGCTTCCTCATGGCATTGCGCCTTTTATGCATTCTTCTAAGAAGTTGCTTTGCATCCTGAAAGACTAGATTGTGCAAAGCAGAATGAATTATGGATAAAAACAAACAGCAAATCACAAAGGGTGCATTTTAAATTTAAATAAAATTAAAGTTTAAGTTCTGCAAAAAGAAGCGTGTAGTGGGAAACCGACACAATGGTTGTCATGTCGAGTATGCAATTTTGGCAACTGCTTGCTCCATCGTTAGGGAAATCATCAAGATATTTTAGAGCACATCTCATATAATTTGAGTTAAACAATGGCAAAAATATTCTACTTAATGAAATATGCCCTTCTCTTTTTATCTTATGCTGGGCGTGAATCAGTTTCCTGTCTGAAGTTCTCTGATGCACCCAATAGTCTAAAGAGCAAGGAAAGCTCACGGATTTAGAAACACAGCACAGACAGAAAGACAACATGGCATTTGATTCCCCCTGGAGTAGGAGGCTGGATATAAATTAACTTCATTTTGGTCACTGTATTTGATGTTCTAGCAAGCTACCCCAGCCCAGCAGGCACCTGGCACAGGTTTGATGGCATTTGAGAGGATCACTGGGAGCATTCCTCATTTGTTCAAGTTCTAGAAAACTCAGAAGCAGTTTGTGACAGCATAAATAGAAGCAATTGCATTTCTGAAGGTAAAATTTTATTTGAAGATAGCTAAGTATCTTTTATGGTCATACCAATATATTTACATTCATTTTTATATACTTTATTTTTAGACATATTGAGAATCCTGCTATTTCTTGATCTCTGACTGTCATTAATTGACAGATACTCTTCAGAAGTGGATTTTGACATGGTTTCTGTGTCCCACAGCTTTGGCCACAGGGTTTTGGTCAACTACAGCCTAGTGCATGCTATACCAAAAACACTGCCTTAAATTTTCATGTTACTAGGTTTAGAGAAAGAATACTGGAAAAACATGAACAATCCTAATTTTTTCTATTCACTTGCCAGGGAGAACAGCAGCCTGCATGTGCACAAGGCGGGGCTCTCTCACCACTCACTGTTCTGGTTTTAACATATAAAGCTTCCAATGTCAAGATTACAGGTAGGAACATACAGATATTGGTTTATCTTTTTTTGAGTTAAATTATTGCTTCTCTTTCTTGCTGTGAAGCCAACCCATCTGTCTTTTTTAGAGAAAATTTTACTATATTTGCTACAGCTTAAAAGATTAGTAACACAGATAATTATTAGAGGCCATATATGCTTTTCCCTTAATACAGAAAAGCATTAATTCTTCTGCATAGATATAGGAAGCAATTTATTTTTATTTTCTAACATGACATGCAACAAAAGAAAGAAATTAGAGTCATTAAATTGGACAAATTACATTAAATATATTAATGCAATTTGTAATTGGACAATTACATTAAATATATGAAACAAGACAATCTATCAAAATATTTAACTCTCAAATTGACAAAAAATGAAAAAAGACAATATTTTGATATGCTGTTATGCATAGTAAACTTGAACATATTATTTATGTAAGTCAAATTCAAAATACCGAATTTATAAAATAAAAATTATAAATACAGTAAAGCACAAAAATGAAACTGGACTATAAAATAGAACACTGTATCTGAATGAATAATTTATTTGGATACCAGCCAGCTGGTATAGTAGAGTAGCATTTATTTCTAAAGTCATCTTGCAATAATTGTGTTCACACATTACCTCAAGCATTTTACAAAATTCATTTTTGAGAAATAGAACAGATAATTATTCCAGATGTTAGTACTGCCACGTATGTATAGATTACTGTGGCAATTTAATTATTGTTGTTACAATTCAAAACACCACTTTCTATCAAACGTGCTTATTGAGAATTTAAATCAGAAAATGGTAGCAGATGAACTAAAAGTGAATTCACTCAATATGCCAAATTTTTTGTGCTCACAGCAGGCTCACAGCTGTTAATATTTACTCAACAGTTACTACTGCTTTTATCTCCCAAATGAATGTTAATAAAACCCAAGATTAACTGTGCATATTTGAGCTGTAAATGACTTTTAATCCATGAAATAAAAAATAACATGTATAGAAGGTAACAGAATATACAGTATCTAAATCACAAAAGCCCAGTCTGGTTTTGTAAAAGCAGGATACAGACTGCAAATTTGACAGATTTGGTTCTTATTTTCTTATGTTGCTAGATCCCACACAATCCCCAGTGTCCAGTGGAATTGCCATTGTAATCCCTCAGTGCAGTATTATGTAAAGGACAAAGCTGTACAGGAAACCCAGCAACCACTACCAAATCACTCCATTCTGTTTCTTCTCATAATTATGGTCAGGTAATTCCATTGCACTGGCCAGTCTATTCTGAGTAAGCAGTTATTAAAACAAGGAGAGAGAAGCTCTAGGTTAAAGCTGACCTAAAACCTATGACAAGGTTGAGAATTTAACAAATCTGAGCACATTGGTGTGGAGATTGGAGATCCCAAGTGCCCAAACCGTGGTCTCTTAGAGAAACTTCCTACAGTGACTGGAAGATGCACTACCAATTCCCTTACACTTGATTTGAGCAATTGTTTAAATTGCCAGGGCAGGGTGTGAATCTCTGCATCTCATTTCTGTTGTTACTAAAAGTGCTTGATTTCCAGGTATAGCAGATAAATGTTGTTATTTAGTACCACCTGTGAGCTTTCAATGCCTGTCACGCAGCTGCAAGGTTGAAACACCAAGGACAATTTGCTCTGTGTTTAAATTATCATGGAATTGCCCCATTACAGGAACGTTTCGGTAAGTTGACCTTACCTCATCTGGCTTGGTGATGCATTTCCCTTTCCCTGAACACGGGAAGTTGTCTGAGTGGCTTCCCACAGGCATGCAGGTACTCACTTTCACCACCACGGTCAAGCGTAGAGCCACAATGCACTTGGTAACTGAATCATTCAAAAAACCTTTAAAAAAAAAAAAAGGAAATATTCTTGTTATATTAAAAATCAGCTAATACTGTTAATGCTCTGCAGCTAGACAAAAATAAAACTGATTTGAAATAAACTGTCAACTAAGAATAAAAATTGCTCATACTTAATACACACCTCTCTGAATGCAAGGTATGTAAATACAAATTAAAATACAGTCTGGAGACAAACCTCATTATATTGATTAAAAAAAGGAAGGCAGGATGATGGAACAGATCTACTTCCAGAGCTCAAACCTCCATTTTTTAGGTTTCAAAATTAAATGCTTTCACCTGCTACTTTTTGAAAAGTTTAAAAATATATTTCTTTAATTTCTTTAATGACAAGGAACATTAAAATCAATTTTGTGGAGAAATACATTTAAATGAATTCATAAAAGTTACTTTCAGAGCTAAAAAGCACCAAGATTCATTACATTGGTAAAAGGTGGAGAATCCCCTTGGCTCTGTTTTTTAGGAAGTTTGCAAGAATATACTTTTACCACTTGACAGCATTTCTTTCAGTATTTGCAATACAAGTATTATTGAATGTCTGATCTGATGTCTCTATAAGCTGATATAGCAGGTAAAGATGAACTAAACATGGAAATAGGAACACTGGACAAGGAACAGGAAGATTGATGAATCTCTGGCTAGCACCTGTAATTGCATGGAATGAAAAAAATGATGGTTGGTAGCTATTAAAGCACACTGGAGCATAACAACATCACTATCACACATATCCCTAACAGATCTATCTGAAAAATAGAAGAAGGACAACAGGAAAGATAAAAGGGGGCACATATACAGCCCATGACATATGGGATAAAGTCAGAGTTCATGCCAAATACACAGCCTCTGCTCCTGTACTTCACTGGGCTTGAACTGCCTTGTTCCAGAACATGATTAGACTCCTGGACCACAGCCCTTCCATGTGTGGCACAAATTCATTGTTTTGCTTGGGGAGAATAAATGTGCACTGACACAAAAATGTGGGTTTGGTATACCGTATATGCTGTGTGCAGAATTTATGCATAAAAAACCACCCAAGATCCTTCCATAGACTGTCAAACCTTGACTTCACTATCCTCCATGTAGACAGACTCCAAAGGGTCTAACACTGTAGCACCAGAATGGAACATTGCAGGCACAGAACCATCCTATGATTCTCCTTTACTTTAGAAAATACAGTGAGAATTTAAGCAAAAATTGATCGGGTTTTTTCAAAACAAATGTCCCTCATTTTAAAAAGAGCAACACTAAACAGATGCAGTGTATGACATAGAATGTTTTTTCTTAGACTTTCCACTTCAAATTGCAAAATCCTTTTATAGCCTAAACCTCTAAGGAGCTTCAAAGATGCAGTTCAGCTTCTTGCATTATAGACTGGAGATAGCACAAAATTTAGTCAAGAGAAAAAAAATAGTAAAACAAAATATTTTTAATGAACAGGAACAAACGAAAGTGTCATGAAACAGAACTTCAAGTGAATTCTCTTTCAGAAGAGCTGCTAAGCATTACTTACATTTTGCATATAGAAGTGTCAAGCATGACTAATTCTACAAATTCCATGCAAAATCATATTGAAGACTTGCATTTTTTGTACTTCATATTTCGATTTCTGTTTTTAAAATGCTGCATTCCTTCAGCTATTAGTTGTCTATGATCCCTAAATCCTGCCTTCAAAGAGGAAAATCTCATGTCCTACATAGACATCATTGGCTTGAGTACAGCCTCTACAAGTTAGCTGAATATTCTAAAGGATCAGATTTAAAAAAAAAAACAAAAAACAAAAAACAACAAGACACATGTATTGGGTATAGTTCCAAATGCCTAATGGTCTGTTTTGGCTAGTGAAGATTATTGTAATCTGATGACCTCTTCAAAGCAAGCCAATTTATTCTGGCCTCAATACATACCCTGTTTTTACCCATCTGTTCAAAGATGCAGCCAGAATTTTTCTTTAACAATTGAATGCGATTGTCACTGGCAGTCATGCAATTATATGTGAATGCCTGGAAGAATGTGGCATTTAGAAAATGTCTTTGGGTTCACATTTCCTTGTCTGAAGCAGATTGTTACATATTCTTCAGGACAGTTCCCTAAAGAAATATTAAATCAACCTTCTTTGTACTTTGAATCTTGTTACTATTTTGGTATCAAAAGCCCTTAGGCAAATCACTGAAAAAATCATTATTCTCTTTGGAATGACACACATTTTCCTGCAATTTCTAATTATCTCACCTAATCTGTAAATAACAGAAAAATACAAAATGGGTATTTATTTTCACTTTATAGAACTTGCATATAATTTTCTGAGATCTCTAGGTTTTAGGGCTAAAAGAAGCTTGTCTGACCATCTAAATATAACACCCTGCTTAACTCAGGTCATAGCACTTCAATTAATTCTTTCCCCAACAGCAACTGGGGGAATTCCCATAACAGCAACTGAACTAGAGTGAGTTTTAAGTTCTATTTTTAACTTCTAGATGGGAGAATAATTTCAGAACCATATTTACAGCTACTTTCATCTCAGGTCTGGAGAAAAATATTACAGCAGTTTATACCAAAAGGTAATTGTGTTCAGTTCAACCTTGCTCGTTTTCTAAAGCCAGTTAAAACATAATGGCAACAAAGCATTTTTAGTTGCAGAATTCAGGGTTGAGTTATTTACAGTAATATTACAGAAATAATTCTCAAGCCCAATAAATCATAATGTGATGTGAGTAGCCATTTAGATTGCAGAGGAGGCATTTTCAAGCTTTTTGCACACAAAAAAAAAAGCTTTTTGATAGTCTGGGAAATGCCTGCACAATTTCCTTGGCAGAAAGCACGGTAAAATACACTACAGCTCATTCCACCCTGGCAGTTCCACACACATCTGTCTGGGAGCACAAAGGATGGGTGCTCCTGTTTCACTCACATCAAGAAAGTTAAGAATGAAAAATAAGGAATAAAGTCAAACTAAAAGATGGCACATGTCACCATTATGTCTAGATACTTCTAGAAGATCACATCATGCCATTCAGATTACCAGTACTCAAACATTAACTGAGTGTATGCTTTCTAGACCACACACACTGATTTGCTCCCCTCACAAGCCCCATTTCTGAGCAATACCTTCCTTCTAAGAACAGTCTGGGGTCAGTGAGCTGGTCCACAGTGGGCAGTCAAAACAGGGAAGGCTGAGGTGAACAGACCACAAAGTTATCATATTGCACATAATATTAGTGAAAGGCAAAACACTTCACCAGAAATCACTCACTAACCCTTGGCATGCACCCAACATGCTCTGACCCACACCAAGGCCTTTTGCATCTGGCTCAAATGTATTTCTCTGTATTCTACACAGTGAAGGCATGTATTCCAAAGATATCCACCTCTGGTTGAAACAGTAGATTATCCTTTTAGTTCCAGTTCACAGAAGTGTAGATCTTTGAGTTCACCTAAAGGTTTCTTGGATGAGCGAAAATGACTGCCAAGGGGATTGGGCACTCACAACAAAGTATCAGTCCTCAAGTTTTCAGCTTATTTTTAGCCTGGTTTTCCAAGGAAATGAGACAGCAGTGGGATGTCTATCAGTTTCCATCTGTTCTCTCTTTCTCTCTCAACACTTTCCCACACCAAAAGCTTTTGGGGTCAGTAGCCAACTTCGACATTTTGCAAAGCAGTGAAGTTCTCAAAGACACGGAGTGCCTACAGCTCCCCTGCACAGTAGGCAGCCCTGGCACCAAGGACATTGGTAAGTCAAGGTGGTAGGAAAGCTTAAAAGGGCCCCAGAATAAGGTGATGCAAATTCTCCATTCCCCATGTACAGTACAGTCAGCTATTCATTATTTGGAAAATGGGAAACTGAGATATCGTTAAATGGAAGAAAAACAGATCCTATCAGTCCTTCAGGATGAAAGCAGCAGTACTTGGGGTGCCTGCACTGCATCTTCAGTTCTTGTCATGCAGTAACACAGTGAAGCTATGATACTTCCAGATCAGATTTCAGCTTCTAGAAAAAACACTGCTGTTATCAGAGCATACTGAGCATCCTTTATAAACCTTACTGGTCCGGGGCAGAAGCTCTGTAATTATACCTGATAGTTCATCCACAGATGATGGAAAGTGAGAGAATTAACCTAAAGTGTAAACGAGTCCAGGAGAATTTTCTGTTTGAGCACATCTCTCCTACCACAAAAAACATCATCCAGCAAGCTAAACAAGAGTGTCCAATATGCTCAACCTCTTCTTTTATGGCCATTGAACTTTGCAGACATAAGAATACTTTAAAAAAAGGAAGCTAGGAAAGAAAGAGAACTGTATTTTTATTACAGAAAGAAAAAAAAAAAAAGAAAAAAAAGCCTGAATTCTTGTTCTTCCTTCTAAAATGTTTGATGTCCAAATTTTATCCAAATATAAGTTCATTACATTATCACATGTATCATGTGATACAGCTAACATTCAATACCATGAAAATTACTATGAAAACAGAAGTCTATTCTAATTACCACCATGCTTCAGAGCCTTTTTGGATCTAAGTTGGAAATTTACTTTAACTATACAAACCAATTTCCCTCTGTTATGGCACTGCATATGACAGTCTCAAATAGCTTTCCATCTAGCAAATCTAAGCAAGCTCAATCCTTCTCTTGTTCATACAAGTCATGTTCAACTCATTTTAGAGACCTAACAAATGAGAAAGCATAACAAGATGTTCTCATGATGCATTTAATTCTGAAAATTTACCTTTACATGTTGAAGCAGTAGAGGCCTTCTTTTGATTTACAAATGGACAAACATTTACCCCCCATTCCATGACACCAATGCTCAGGGTCATAAAGGCCCACCAATCCCCTCAGGACCCTGACACCAATACTGTTCTACAGCATATGAAAAATGGGTCAGGAATCCTTTCCTACTTTGCCTCAGGATGATTATCACACATAAGAAAAGGGGAAGTGAGAAACAGGTAATCAATGCCATTTGCAATCTTTGATGCAGTACATCAGTGCCATCAGCACCGTACAGAACATCTGAGATCACTCTCTAACGATGCTGCTAGGCAACACAGCATCTGGGGATACAAAAATACAGCTGCAATAGCAAAATTGCTATTTTGTCCACAAATAACACTATTTATAGGTGCCACAACTCTCCCAAATTCTATATAGATCACCGTGCTTACTGTGCTGTATCTACAAAAGCCTTGGTCAGATACTGCTTTTGAAGGTATATATAGATTTTAATGGGAATCAGTTCAAGAACTGTTTCAATTTTTTTTTTTTTTTAACAAGCTCACATGAAACAGCAATTTACATAATTTTTCCTGGGAGGTGACTGAAAACCTTCTCATAGCATTCATTGTCTTCTCCAAATTGCATTCATAGGCACAGTCAGTTTTTAGATGGATACGCTTTCTTCCTTCACTACCAACAATGAAAACAGCCTGGGCCCCTAAAATCAAACATACACTTTCTTCTCAGGCATAACTACTAAAAGGTAAGAGTGCTGCTGCTGAAGTTACATCCTCAGTAACAACACTACAGTTCTACCAGAGGCAGATTGGCAATGATAGTGTTACACTGGTGTAACAGAAAGAAAACTTTGGGTGTCAGAAAATTACTACCAAAACTTTGGGAAGAAACAGCATACAGCTGCTTTTCAAGCTGGAGCTCAGTTTTGCAGGACTGGTAGTAAAAATATATTTATGAACTGAGCAAAACAGTTGAATTCACTTAGCATAAGTGATGGGAAGGTTGGCTAGGATATATCTGTAGTGACTGGTTCAACTGAGAGGCTCTAGGGTGGCTACCCTACTTCTAAATACACGTTACAGTATGTTACACTACTAGTTGAAGATCTCAAAGCATTTTACAAGCATTATTAAATGCCCTTGTACACTGGTACACTGCACAATGTACCAGTTATGCACTGGTATCTGTACTCCACAGATCAGGTTAAGCAGTCTGCCCAAGATCTTATCATGCAAACAAACAGGTAATCAAAATAAATATCTTGATCTTGATACTGAATTGGTCACAGAAGTCATATTTGAAGAAAGAGGAATCTAAAGAAACAAACCAAAGGTATTTCACCAAACATTACAAATTTGAGTAGATGAACCTCCAAAGACAGACTAGAAAAATTATTTCCTATTGTTACTTGCCAGAAATAGGAGTGAATAGAAATTAATTTTGAATAATTTACTGATTGATTAAAGATTACTTTAAAGACGAAAAATTTTTTAAATGCTAACTTAAAACATAATACAACATATGAAAATAGTAACTAGTCTAATGTTTACATCTACTTATATGTGAGACAAGGTACATGCCACTTGATCATAAAGGACAGGATATTTATTTTATCATACTTATAAAGATACCCCTTCTTATATAGGCCAGCAGCATTCTACAGAATGGTTTGGATTTCAGCTGAATGCTGAAAGGCCATCTTTTAAAAGAAATCATTGAAATTAACACTTCACTGCGCTTTTCTTGCCGTTTGCACTTTGCTGCTGCTGCTATTGTTTACCAAAAGGCCATTTTCTGCAAGGTTAGCTCTTGTGCCCAGAACCCCGGGGAAATGTTCTGCTGAGCACAATGCTCAGATCTGCGGACAATAGGGCCCTTCCAGACAAATTACACACTTCAAAATGAGAGCCCCCCTAGCTGGGGCACTTGTCACCAACTCCCCCCAGCCTTGCACAAAGGGAGCGGAGCGGTCACGCACAGGGACAGAGCTCTGCCCATCACACAGCGTGTGCAGGGCACAGAGATTTCATTAGGTCCTGAGTGAGAGAGGGCTAAGTCAAACACCTGCAATGTGCCACGGACTGGGAGCTCACACAGATGCTCAGCTGACACATGGCAACTTGGTAAAGCTAGACTAACTTGATTATGTGGCCTTCTGTGAACTCAATTCACACAGCTCCTATTATGAAATAAAATTGTCCTATTTAATTTTTTGCTTAAGTGAAAACAATTTCAAGATGGAGTAAACTGCTCTCTTTAGACAGAAATGTGTGCATGTTTTAGAGGCCTGTAATAACAAAAAACACAACATCTCACAGCCCCAGCTACAATTTGCCTCCTAATCTGTATTCCTATTGCCAGACAAAAAGAGTTAGAAAAGACCAGCTTGTTTCAAAATATCTCTCTGTATTATTTTTATTTCACATAGTATTTTTTACTCTGTTTCATTTTGCCTATTCAATATAGCTACACAAGTATTGGTGGTGACTACTCATTAATGCATGATGAGGTTTTGCAGGGAGACTCGTTGAATAATGAAAGAACAACAGAAGAGTAAATAACTGTTTAGGGTAGAGTCAGAAAAAAAAACTTTGTTGCATTTGAAAGGCAGGACAGCATTTTGGATTGGAAAATATTATCTTTCCTGACATAGAACCATATGGCTCTTACACTTATTAAAAAGCAGCAGATATCTTGTACTTCAGAAGCCAAGCATTAATTTTCCTTTTTAAGCCAAACATCAAAAAGTTTTGTGGAATCCAAGCAAGCTGCCTTAGAGGTGTTGGCATTTGAATGGCATCAGTACTCTTCATCTCAGCACAAAGATGCTAGAGCACCTATTTTCAAGTGAGTTTGTACAGCTCCCAATTTTATTTAAGGAAATATTTTTGAAATACTTGATAATTATAGTTTAAAACAGCTAATTATATTGTATTGATCTAAAAGGCTGAGCATCTTGGAGAAAACCAAATGACGTGCCAAGCAATGTCAGCTGACAATTCTACGTCAGTTTTTGTTTGGTGTGATGAAAATAAGCATTATAATTTAAAGGTGGTGCTGGAGGATATATTTTCTGTTCAGATAAAAATATTAATTTATATTAAATGTTAAACTTTCTACCTTATTATCTGCAAGGTCTTGTCTGAGAAATAGCAATTTTGCTTGTAAATGTCTTCCTTTAATTTTATAAGCAGACAATAAGCTAAAAAGCTAATGTAGCAATATCTCATGAAAGCTGCTTTTTAAGCAGCATCTTTCCTTTTAAGAGCTGCTTAAGCAGCACCATAGAAGTGCTAAATAAAGCACAAAGTCTAAAAGCAAGTAGTTTCAAGCTATTTACAAGCATTTTTTTACAATTATATGCACATTTTCTATCATATTACCTATGGGTACATGGAGGCAAAATACCAATGCCCAACTGTTTGTTTTAATATTTTTCTGAAAGAGCTCCCATCTTTACTGCTTCAGCTCTGGGCACACCAAGTCAAAGAGCAATTTTTCCAACATTTTATCATCAAAGCTGATAAGAAGATCTTTTTTCAACAGAAATAATATCCTAACAGCCATGATAAAGACCTGAAAACATAATTTAATTTCTTAATGTTGTTAGGAGAAAGAAAGGAAATAGGTTGCATGCACACAGAGTCAGCACTCCCAGCACCACCTTCTACATTATGCCCAAAACCTCCAAATAAACACTTCTTAAAACTAAGTAATAATCATACAAGAATCATAAAGCATGCAGTTTTGTATTGGTATGAAAAGGAAAATGGCATGGAAGCTGTGTCAGGGGAGGTTTAGGTCAGATATTGGGAAAAGATTTATCATCCAGAGGGTGTTTGGGCACAGAACAGGCTCCCCAGGGCTGGCAGAGCTCAGAAGTGTTTTACAGGCACAGGGTGGGATTCTTGGGGTGCCCTGTGCAGGGCCAGGAGTTGGATGATCCCGATGGGTCCCTTCCAACTCAGCATATTCCATGATTCCATGAATAATTACTCAATCTCCAAATTCATTAAAAAGAAGTGATGGCTGTTTTGTGTCCTAGCTGTTAACTGGACTGTTAAATATGATCTGCTATCTGTACAGCCACACAGGTGTCTGTATTCCAGTTTTCCAAGCAGACTGGAAATGGTGTGAAATTAGACCTGCCTGACTGCAAGTCTGCCAGCCACAGGTGTACCTTTGGATACAGCTGAAGCCCAGAACTGTTGCCTCAGTAAATAGTATATTAATTTTGTGCCAGGGTAAATTAACTGACTTGTGCAGAAGCAGATGGTGTACAATCACTGTAAAACTTATAAAATGTGAGCATTAAAAAAATATTTTTTTTAATGCTTTTATTCTATATTGAATTTGGTTTGTTCAGTATTTTGACAGCAACCACAACCTATGTTCTCAAAATTAATGTTCCAGTTCTCAGTCAGAGTGTGATAGCATGCTTGGATAAAGGAGATGCATGCAACAAATCATAAAGGATTTTTGTGGGAGGTGCCATACAAGCTGAGAATGTCCTTCAAAGTCCTTTAAAGGCCTTTTTTGTTTTTTAAAGAAAAATGTTAATGCATCACTTTTTCTCAAGACAGTTATTATTAAATCAATTCAGTAAATCTTCTGCATTTGCAACAAGCTCGTATAGGAAAATATATACACATTCCAAAACCCAGTATATTATTCCCTGAAAGAGGGAAGTGCACAGTGCTGGGTAGATTAGATTTCCCCCAAAACACACAACAAGCAGCACTTTCAACTCACCCCAGAGATCCTTAGCTGAAACCTATTAGCATTCATGAGAATTTCTGAAAGGCTCCTCCACCAACTGATGGTGCATCAGGGAACTCTTATCTCACTTTTTCAGACTTGTAAAATATATTTCATCTGATTTCAATTTTTCAAGATATATTGCAAGAAAGAATAGGTGTGTGACTCTAACAATGTAAATTTTTGCAGTTAGCTCATTTTCAAATGTTCTAGTACCATTACTGCTAGCATGAATATATGAAGATCCAGAAATAAAACAAATACTGATGAGACATTTTAGAAATATCATAAATAGTTTATGCAGGAATCACTCGTTAACTTCAAAGAACATTGGGACAAAGAGTACGAATCTATACGTCTAATTAATGGAAAGCCTGCCTTTTACTTCTATAATGTTTTTAATGTTGAACCCTTAATTTCCATCTCTTATTTAAAGACACTATTAAATCCCTTCTGCTTCCCTTTTTCACTATCCCTGTGGCCAATCTTGATGCCCGCCCACAGCATTGCACAGAACAGATACTAAAAACATTTCCTGGTCAGAAATGCCCTGGGTTGAACGCCTTTTTTAAAAATCTTGGTTTCAAAAGAAGCATTGTTGCTGCAAATGTGGGCAGAGATGAACAGCTCACCTGGCTAGTCCTACAGACCAGCCACCTCGTGACCACCTCTGTGGAGCAGTCACCTGGCACTGAAAGCCACCTTGGCATGGCCCATGTCCTTCATCCTACTCCTAATCCACTCAACCAACTCACTTCCTCACTTCAAAGCCTCAACCATACTGGGGTTTCTTCCCCACTGGCTGATAAGTACACTCTCCAATAAAACATAACAAATTATTTTAGAAGAGTGGCACATGTTTAATAGCAAATCTTACAGAGAAACTCTTCAAAAATCCTCTGAGCAAAGCATGGAAGGAACGTGTTACAGAACGTCCAAGCCATCCTCTGCTGGCCACAGCTGGGTCAGAGCTGTAATTAAAGCACATAATTACGCTGCACAATCAGAGCACCATCACTCTGTCCCTGCACTGCCAGAGCCTGTGTGCAGATGCAGCAGCCATTTTACAAGCCCCAGTGCAGAGCACAGAGTGCTCTCTTTGGGTGAGCTGTGCCACGCTCTCCCCTCCATCCTCACACAGTGCAGGTACTGTCTCTGGGCTGAACAGCTCCGTGCTGACAGGCTCTATTTTTAGATCTCAGCATTCTTCCCAACCTCTAGACACTGCCCCAAACCACATGAGCGGCAAATCAGCACATTACTGCTGACTTCTGAGTCTTTTCCATCTTGTGTAAACAACTTTAAACTTCTGTCACCACAAGGTAACACAAAACAAATAATATTTCCCTAAATGCTTTATCTTTGACATAAAAAGAATTATTCAGAAAGACTTGCAAGTGGCAATTAAAGTACCTTGCTGAGTAACAAAACTTGGAAGGAACATGGTGAGAAATGACTCAAAAGGGATGTAGATCAAAAAGAGACACACACAAAAAAAGTCAAACAAAAAAACCCACTCAGATCTTCCTCATTTTTCTTTTACAGTTCTAATTAGAAATTTTTCACGAGATTAAAAAAAATGCCCTTGTACAAAATTCACCAATTAAGAGAAGAAACTTCTAAAATCACACTTGAATAAACAGAAAAAGAGTGGGGGAAGGAGGAGGAAATTATATTAAGTAAATGTATTGACTGACATGGTCCACAGCCTGACTGTGTGACTGCTCAGAGAAACCTACAGCATCCTGTGGCCTCCTCAAATCATTCTAGCTTAAATAACATCAATAAAAGCACTGGCAACAGTATTGGTTTTTTTAATATCAAATCACCCACTTTAACTTACTGTACCTTAGAATAAGCTTTTCATGTCTATCAAGAAACATGGAAATTTGTCTATAAGAAAAACTTTATTCAAGTGAATTATTGAAAGCTAAATGATTAAAAACTTGCACGGCACGTCAAATTGACAGACCTCTTCTACACGTCTGGATCAAATCTGAAGTAAAGATCAAATTATTTTTCTATAAGCCTTGGCAGAATTATAGATTTCAGTTGAGTGAAGATAAAATTCATTTTCACAGCAAATAACTGAATGACTTTTTAAGTCTTACACCCAAGACTAACACTTCATTGGACAAAAAGTGATGATGGGAAGTAAGCAGAATATTTCCATACAACTGAGAAGGAAATTCAGAGGCTCTTTCTTAAGCTAAAAAATTAATGCCTTAGTTTCAGCAGCTGGAAAATTTTACAAAGAATTTCACTATCAGGAAATTAAAAAGAAAAACCAAAGAAAGTATTCAAAACCACATGGAAGTAAAGAAAGAGGTCTCAGAATACTTGTACTGCATGAAATAAACTATTTTTGTGAATTCAACCTTGTGCTGTATTCGTCTAGGAAAAGGTACATTTTCACCTCATGTTACCCAGCACACAACAAAAAATTCAAAGTAACAATCCCAGTGACAGAAATTCAGCTATAGAGATGAGTAGGACAAGATAAACTATGAAAAGGTAACACAATACACATTTTAGTTATCTAAATTAATAACCTGTGCTGTATGGCTTGTACAGTCGAGTGGAGCCTTCACAGAGCAACCTGGGCCCTCTGCTCAGGAGCTCAGACCAAGCTGTGCCTTCAGGCATTTTCACCACTGCATTAAAGCTGCCAATTATCCTGTCTTCAGGATACTCTTATCATACATTAACAACCAAAAAGCAAATTCAAAAATTTATTCCAGAGACATGAGAGGAAGGCTTTAACTCTGATAAATTAAATGCAAAACAAGATTAAAAGGAAGGAAAAAAAAGCCTAAAACTAAGTATCTTAGAAGGAATAATAATATTAAAAGAAAGAAAGTGGAAAATTATTTAAAGGAAATAAACATCACTAAAAGAAACCACTGATGATAAGAACTAAATTATTCTACTAACAACCTTCAAGCAGTATCTTTGGAAAGTGATAGCTGAAAAAGGAGAGAACAATGTACTACTTCTATATTTGGGGATTTTCTGTATTAGCTACACACTTGGAATTTTTCCCAGTGTTTCTATAGCAGAATGTTTTTAATTTTACATTTATTAGCATGGTAAGTTTTCAAATAACAATTGGGGCAGCTTATAGTTCCTTTAAAAATATACAGCATTTCAAGCAGATAACAATAAGTGCTTTTATTACAATGATTTTGGTTTCATGTCGTCGGTATAATAAAACATCTGCCCAGAAATCTCAATTTAATTAAGTCTATTGTGTCTATGCAAAAATACAGCATTAAATCTGTGTTATTTCCCATACCCTTAAAATAATACATCAGGCTATTTTCATTATACTCCTTCCACAAAGATGCTTAACATTTAATTGCCGAGTGAAACAAATAGTATATTTCTAAGGTTCCATATTCACAGAGACAACACTAGAAGATAAAAAGTAGTGCAATTAAACTCTGTTAAAATATAATAGGAAATCTGATCTTGTAATATATTTTTTCAATCTTCCTGTCTACAGGCTTAAGCTTCTTCACAAAGCATCCCATGACACAATACCTGACAAAGAAACACCTCAAGTACTCAATTATATACTGCAGCGTTTGCCAAAAGCTTATTAAAATAGAACATATAAAATAACTTGCCTCATCTCAAGGTATCAGACAAAAATGACCATGTAGATTTTAAAGTGAATGGTGTCAATTGTGTAAGAATTTAGAGTAGCTCTTGTCTGGTTTGAATGAACCAATGTCTGAAGCATGGTCCCAATATCCCATTAGGATTTTTCAGCACTTAATGGAATTAGTCCTTTGTTCCTCTAAATGAACATGAGTAAACCACCAGCTGTCACCCAGAGGTGATGGACAGAACGTCAGCATGTTACTCACCAATAAAGTAGTTGTTTCCTAATGCAAGCATTTCTTCAGAAAGCACAAGTCCACCCAGTGCCTGGAGAAGAGTGACACTTCTGCCATCGATAAGTGAACACTGTTTAAATCCAGTGCTTGTGACCTTCCATAGCAGGATGAGAGAAGCAGTAGCATCTTGCCTTATTCTAAGAAAAGAAATTATGAGAATATTTAAACTGAGGGAAGTCAGTGTAATTAGGAAGTACATCACTGTAGAACTGAACCTTAACAAAGATGGGAAACTCTAATCGAGCAAGTATGGAATTAGGAAAAATCCTGAATGTCTTTAGCATGTCCACAAAACTAAAAAATGCTTCAGTTGTAAGATTTGCATAATAGTTTATGTAATACCAGGTTAAATCACACAGAGTCCCATTTTCTGCAGCTGAAGTACATCCAGCCCTGTTGTTTACTGAAGAACATTCAATGTTCGCTCAATACCGGGAGACAGATCCTGGTAGAAATCCTCATTTGTTTGACACACCAGATCGAAGATTGAGGACAGTTTATTCTTGTAAATCAAATGAGTCATGTAGTGCTCCCAAGGTCACTGAGCCCATGGTGCTTTCCTGAATATTGACAAATTGCATGTAAAGTCTACTACTGCATCCACACTGTTGGCTCCATTAGGGAGCTGCATTATGCCAGTCTCTGTACTCGCAGGGCACTTTTCTCCCTACTCACCTCCATAAAGAAACAATAAAAATCTGTCATATTTCTGGTAAGGTCACAAGTATTTGCTTTAATTTCCTATGAAGGAATCCAAAATGAGTTTGAACAATCGTCCAAAACTACAAACACAACTGCATCCAACTGATAAAAACTGGTAATTCTCTCCTGCTGAAAACACACCTCCAAATAGCTCCAAATACCAAGAGATGACGCTCTGTTCCACAATATCCTGTACTGAAATTGTTTCAGTCCTGCTAAAAATACATTTACCAGGCATTTTATCCCTGGTCACTTGTTATTTGACTTCAAAACGAGAAAAGCAAAGTTTTGTAATCACGTGTGACAGAAGCTGAAAAAATCTTGAAACTAGGCATCATGAGAAGCAAATTTTTTACAGTATTTGCACCCTCTTTAAGAACAACCCCAATTGCTATTCCAAAAGCTGACTGTCTCACTTTTAGAACAGGACAGCAACTAGTTTCACAGTTTAGGTCTCATATGACAATCAAAACAAAATCAATTTATTAAACTGAAATTATTTTCCTTTCACAGATAGCCATTGAACCAGGGAAGTCACTTGGGCCTTTACGATAGTAAATGAAATAAAATAAAAATCGATCTTGACTTGCACTAATCTACTCAGCTATAAAACTCTACCAAATATATACAATGTAAAAATGATCAAAACTGACTGTGTACTCTGTGACCTCCTTTACAATGGGGTTTCTCCATCAAGGCTCTTAAATAGAACTTTAGAATCTACAAATGCTGGCTTTTTCCTGATTCCAAGAAAAGCCACTTGTTTGCTTTCAGATTCCAGGCAGCCAGGGCATGCCCACTCCCAGATCTCTTCCTGACTTGGGCTCAAGGCTCATGAATGAGCACAATTCAGAGCCTGGTGGGGAGGGCGGGACGGCCCCCACATTTAACAGTTACTGCTCCCAACTGTCTGCAGCTTCTCTGCTTGCATCACTTTGTTTTTTCCTGTGAGCAAAGATAAGATGACAGTATGAGAAAAGGAGGCTATTTTGGGAAAATGAAAGTCTAAAATTGCGGCAAAGCTGTGAGCCAGAGAACTACGTTGGCAGATTTCTTTTTAGATAAAATTTCCAATAAGAAAATGCCTCATCCCAGCTGACAGAATCAGATCTTTCTAGGAAGTCAGGTTCTGTTAATTAAATGTAAAAAAACAAGTATTTGATCCAAAAAGCGTGATTTTGAAAAGTGAATAACAGAATAAATTCAAATTTCTTGAGAAATGTGTTTTTTGGGACATACACAAAGATTTCACAGCTGATGATGACACTCAAAGCAATAACACAGAAATCAAATACAAATGCACAATATACATGCACTTATATAGTCAACAATAACACTTTCTATCAGTGAGTTCATCTTGAGATTAAAGGGGGGAAAAGTGTTCACTGCACAAAGCAGAAAGGAAATGTCAAATCTCCAAACTGACATCCTGAACACATCTGCCCTAATTTCTAATGCATTATGATAGCCCAGAGACAGTTTACATGCTTACATCTTCTAAAACATTAAATACGTGGGAGAAATTATGCCAAGCAAAGAGCTGTCATGGCTCTGCTACACGCTTGAAGTCTGTCTGAATTCTCTCTGTGTCTTATTTTTGACAAAATTTGACAAATTTGCCCATCTGAAAAACAGTTGTCTAAAATATCTAGTCAAATTAAAATAAAGGTGGTTTTGTATTTCATCACATATAAGAATATTCTCACTTTATTGATGTATTCTGTGGAACTTCAAAGGAGATAAGCCGGCCTCCAGCAGAAGTATTGGAACTGGCATTTCCACAAGCCACATCTGGGGTTATCTGAAAATAAAAGTAACTTTATTTAACAATAAACCATTAAATCTCACCAAAGAAAACATGAAAGTTTTTTTTTTTTTTACAAATGACACTAATAATCCAGCAGTCATCTTCTAAAACTCTGCAGGAACATTCACTGAAACTTTCATGCTGCCAACAAAGATGCTGAAAATTCACATAACCATCCTTTCAGGCTTTTGTTTAAACAAAAAACTCCTGCAGAAAAGTGTGAACTTCTAAAAGCATCTTCCTTTCAAAGTGAACATATTTAGAAAAATATTAATAGTTTTCTGGTCTTTTAGAATAATAAATAATGCTCTAACATTTGCTGCATTCAAGAATAGTGCATCATTAATTTATGTAATACTGAAGGATTTATAGTAACAAATGCAGACATCGCCTTTCTACTATATTGAAATATGTTTTTTCCAAACACGGGTTTCCTTTAAAAAACACTCTCCCACTTGCCCTTTACTAATCTTTCCAAGTAAAATATGCTTGGACAAACAGTGGTTTCAGATGGAAAAAAAAATTATGATCACAGTGAGAGCAAAAGGATGCATTTGCCAAACCTATTGAAGCCCACTAGGCATAAAAATCAGTTACTACATGAACTAGATCCAGACACCATACAAGGTGTCATGCAACACAGGAATCACAGAGACTCCTTAATTATTCAGATCTTCAGAAGTAGTAATTTCCTAAAGACAGTTTGAAAATCATTAGTGTTTCCAAGGGTACATTTATTTCAAATAAGTAATGCTTTATGTGGGATAATTGAGTCTATTGCTTAATATCATCAGAAATTTTAAATAACTTTTCATGTATCATCATCAACTTGCCTATGAAATGTCACACTGGAAAAAAAAAGACAAACCAGTTTAATCTTCAAATTTCTAGGCAGTTTGCAATGCTATCTTTCAGCCATAGAGAAGGTTTGCAAACTTTTTACATCAACCTTACTGAAAATGCAAAAACGCAACCTGACACACTTCCATGAATTAATCTTACATCAAAGCAAAAGCAAGAATAAAATTTGTAAATTTAAATACAATTCAAATTCACATTTTAAATATTACATGAATGTAATGAAACACATGGAAATACATGAACAACAGAAGTCCAGAATATGATGCAAGTGATAATTTTTAGGCCACTCAGAGCTTATCTTGACTCAGGCAAGACAAATACTCAGTATTCACATTTCCCAAGAGAATGATTTCCCAGTGGCTAGATTACTCAATTCATTGTTGAGTTCCCTGGTCTATATAATATGAATACATATAGTCCATGAAAATAAAGTGAGATGCAATTTTATGGTATTTGTTCAAATGAATTTTGAAAATTGATAATATATCCCTTACAGTTTTTAAATCTCAGATGTCAAAAGTATGGACCTAACAGTCAAAGTACAATGCATAAAAAATTAGTTTGGCTAAAACTCTTCCTTTTATATTTGCCAACATTTAAACTTTTTTTTCTTTGAGAATCTGCATGTCTACTGGAACAAGGGGGAAAAAAA
This sequence comes from Dicaeum eximium, assembly GCA_013396995.1. NCBI lineage: Eukaryota > Metazoa > Chordata > Aves > Passeriformes > Dicaeidae > Dicaeum > Dicaeum eximium. The sequence continues at coordinate 1,663,575 of VWZP01005658.1, forward strand.
TTAGTCTCTCTATTCTCATACAGTCTTATACTACATCTAAAATACACTCATTTTTATAGTATTTCTATAGTTCAACAATTTCATGCACCTATTACCTTGGAACATAGGGGGGAAATTGTAATTTAAGCATTTAATTTACCTTAGTGTTTAATATTAGAAGTTTTTAAAGTAAAAGGTATTGACGTCTTTGCAATTAGAATAAAAATGAAAGAATCATAGAAGCAAGAGCTGAACAAAATGGCTACAGAACAAGACCTAAGATTTAACCTTCACAAAATGGGGAAAAAACCAACAAAACAAAAAAAAAAAACTTTCGTTTGCAAACACATCAGAATTTAGGATTACTCAGCAGGAAAAGCACACATAGGAAACATTGCAAAGATAATTAGAAGAGTAAAGGCAAAATGCATGATTTTGACTCTTCTATTAAGAGATCTGTAATGTTCTATGTATTTCTCTAGGAACTCTATTTATAATTGGCCCTGACTTCCTGCTCTAGGAATCTGGTAAAATAACCATCTAAACCAGCAGGATGCTAAACCCAGGATTTTACAACGGCTGAAATTTGAAATTTTTTATATATTAACAACCCTGATATTTGGATCAGACAAAAAACATAGGAAGAAGCAGTAACTCTCATAAGGAAAAAAACGGTCTCAGCAGTGTCCTATTTCAGCCAAGTACTGTGGAGACAAAAAATGACAGCTTTGACACCTGAATTAAGAAACAAATTGCAGGTTTTTTTACAGCTGTGAGAAATTTTTATAAAGATTTTTAAGTGTGTCTCTTTCATGTCTTAACAGAGCGCTCTGCAAAACTACTACTGAAGAATGAGGGCAAAGACAACCAATATATTACAACAATAAAGGACACTCAGAAGATGAAAACAATCTGTAATTTTCACTCTCAAAAAAAAAGAGGCTGCTAGAACTGGTAGGAGATACTTAAAACTGAAGTCAGAGGGAAATACACTTCAGTGATTTTCAGAGGACAAAATAAAGACTATTCCTAGTCTAAAGCACTACAATCTCTGCCTGGGACTTAACAAGACAGCAGTGATTTTGTTAGACTCCCTTACCAGGCCATGGCAGTGGTAGAGAAGAGATTGCAAAGAAAATCATGGCTGGTACCTAAGAGAGCAACAGACTGTTCTTCCATACTAAAATTTTTCAGAAGAAATTAAATAGCATGAGTTAGACAGATACTCTCCTGCCTAACAAAACCAGAATAATGAGATATACACTTAATTCAACAAGTGCTGAAATACATACATAAATCCCAAGGCAATATTTTTACATGAGTGAGTGCCTTTATTACTTTTCTAAGTGCACTAGACTTTAATTCAATAAGGCTAAGAAGAGGAGCATACAGACTATAAGTCTACATCTATGCAGCCTCTCAGTGCTGAAATTAGTTCTCTGAAGATAGCTATTGTATATTAAATTTCATAGTAGATTTCTTGAAAAGTTGAGCAGACATTTGTAATTCTACAAGGCCTTATCAACATGGGCAGACTAATCCTGACAGTGCAAAACCCATCCATTCTGCTGCCATCATACGTTTGCATTTCTTTATATCTCAACCCCAAGTTCATAGAATGGCAAAAGGCTTTCAGTACTTGCAAAATATGCCACACTTTCCTCAAATCTAAAAGCGGTTTGTAAGTAGGATGGCCAAATTCATATGCGCCTTAGGAAGTCCTCACTACCTTATTAACAAGGTTAATAACCTTGTTAACCTTAGATTAACCTTATTTCTTCTTTCATTAGTAAGTATTTCCAAAAACCAACACATAGTTCCAAACAGTGGAGGATATTGCCCAGGTGTCTTGTGGACTTCACATCCTTTGAGTTATTTAAGCCTCAGCTGAATTAAGTCCTGAGCAACCTGCTCTAGCTGACCCTGCTTGGAACAAGGATTTGGACTAGAAAAAAATCCAGAGGTGCCTTCAACCTCACCTACACTGTGATGCTGTCAGTGAAAATTCACCCCATGAGCCAGCTGCCTATTAAGTCTTTCCTGTTAATTGCCATTGTAACTTCAGTGACACCACAGCTTTCACTAAATCCCACTCCAGCATACAGTGAAAGTGCTTCTTTTGTAAATATCCCCAAATTTACCACAAACAAATATGTGTGCATGTGTGTGCACATTCAGGCACACACAGATACCCATGACTCAGGTACTTTCTACCTATTCTAAGAATGTTCTCTGTGGTGAACCTCTTGTTTTTTCATCTCAAAAAGCTGTTCTCCTGTTTTTACTCCTAGTGGGGCAACAGACAACTCTGCATGGTCTTGCAGCCAGAGCAAAGTGGGGCAAATTGGTCTGGAATTAAACAGAATATATGAATGACACATAATTCTTGAACTAAATAAAAAAGATGGATACAAACTCATCCTAAAGCAAAGATCAGTGCTTAAAAATAAAAAAAAAAACAAATTAAAATGTTAAACAGATTTGAAAAGACATTATGTTATGGAAGGAGTGAGAAAACGAGTTTTTTGAGAAAAGCAAGGTTGTGTTCTGGGGTGGTACCCCATGAAAACTGGCATGGTCATTAAGAAAGAAAACCTTTCAGATCTTCAGTAGGACAGAAACTGTTATGACAAATGCAGTATGAGGAATGGTCTTGGCTAGTTCCTTCAGATTTTCTTCCAAGGGATTTAATATTAAATTTCAGTTCAATAAAGCAAGTTTCATAATGTGCAATTTTGGCTTTTCTGAACATATAACTACTTTTCTGTCAGAATAGGGCCTGCAGGATTATTTTCTTCTGACCCTGTAAGTGTGGCAAAAGGTATCCCTTATTTTCTAAGAAATATAACATGTTTGGCAGTTTCCTTATTCAAGGGAAAAATAATATATGAAAGAAATAAAAGAGGTTAGATCCTAACTATAGATCTTGAACAGATGTCGGCAAATAAAAAGTGAAAAGAGAAGTAGGAAAATAAAAGGCAAGCGAACAGAACCATAAGAGAGGGATCTAGTACTATGTACTTACTGTCAGGATGTCAAGCTACAAAGCAGGATCATTTCTAGCACAGAAATTAAACTCAGAACAAAATTCTAAAAAAAAAAAAAAAGGGAAAAAAAAAAGGCAGTCCCAGTACCCTTGCCCTGTAGCACAGAGAAACTTCTGCTTCTGAAAAATCCAGTGTCACTTAGCTTAACCTCCACATCACTGCACTTGTTTCTACCCTCAGAGTTTCAGATGGGACAATGCTTGAAAGAAAACCATAACAGAAAGAAAATCAAGGTTTACTTCTAACATATCTCACCAGTGGGAGAGAAAAGCAGAAGTGTAGAGTAGGAGTAGTGCCTCTCTGAAGAACACCAGGGGGAGACTGACAGACTGCATCCAAAAACAGCATCAGATGAAGAAGGCTTACCGATTACCATAGCACCGAAACCTGGAGTAAGGAAGGCTGCACATGCACCCAGCAAATTCTGTTGCTGGCAGTCTGTTTCTTTGCTCATCTGAGCAAGAGTCACTTTGTAGAGTCAGCAACCACAGCACCAAGAGGACCCAGCACATTCCAGTGCGTGGCAATCCTCCAGATAACATTATTAAAACTGTTTTGCTGTCACAGACTATCAACCAACATCACACCAAGATGCATCAGCAGGCACAGGAGGCTCTCTTACACAGGGACAGATAGATTTCCTAGATTATCATATAAGCAAACTGCCTTCCCCTCTCAAGCCATCCACCAAATTCACTGTCAGCTTCATAAAACATTCAGTCTAAACTGGTTTTGGCTGGTATGGAGTTAATTTTCCTCACAACAGCTTGCATGGTGCTATGTTTTGGACTTGTGATGAACACAGGGTTGATAAGAGGGATATTTTAGTTATCACTGAAGTGTTCAAACAGCATCGAGGCCTTTTCTCTTTCTCAGATTGCCCTACCCTAGGCTGGGGGTGCTGGGAGGACACACAGGACAGCTGATCCCAACTGCCCAAAGGGACATCCCACACCACAGGGGTCATGCTCAGCAACAAAACCGGGGGTGGGGGTGGAAGTTGGCCAGAGCTGCTGCTGCTCAGAGACTGGCTGGGCATCAGTTACTTGGTGGTGAGTAATCAGGGCTTTTTGCATTACTTGTTTTGTTCAGGCTTTTCCTTTGTAGTTTTCTATTTCTCCTTTTTAAAATTATTTAACTGTCTTCGTCTCCCCATGAGTTTTCCCATTTCTTCCTTTCCAATTCTCTCCCCCATCTCACTGGATGGGGCAGTGAGCAAGTGGCTGTGTGAGGCTTAGCTGCTTATCCTCTGCTTAGATCACAGCACAGTCATTCAATAAAGAATGAACTTCCACGAAGAATTAATAGTCATTTATTATTCCAGAGTGTATGGAGCTGTTCTGAAAAGAAAGGTAAACACTGTGTAAACAAGTTCATTGAGCAAAAATTCCGCACAGTCAAATCTTTGCATGCAGTGTATGAGCTCAGGTCACTGGAGGAAAGGCTGGGACATAAACTTCAACCTAAGACTGTCAAGTCAGCTATAGATATTTCTACACCAAAACACTGAAAGGCAGTAAACACATCAGGGTTTTGGGATATTTTTTTTTTTTTCTCTCTTTTCCCCTCATACTCTCTAGGACTTCAAAACAGAATGAGTCCTGAAGGAGTAATTAAATGAATCCAGATACTTTTCAAAAACAGCTCTGGATAACAAACAACCCTGAGCCCCTCCACCAATTCAGCTTCAGAAGAGAAGACCTTCAATATCTTGTAATTGTACTCGCTAGAATTTCTGTCTTAGAGAGTTTTGATTTTAGGAAACCTAGTATTTATGACTATCTATTAAACATGATTTAGTAATGGAACATAATAAACTGAGGTTTATATGAGCTTCACATAAGTTTTGTTTAAGCATATTGAGCTTTTAGAGACATTTAGGGTTTTATTTAGAAAATAAATATAATAAAGAGTAGCACCTATCCAGAGATGCTTACATGAAGTTGTCTGTGAAAATGGTGTTTTTATATAAACAAAAAGTTCCATAAACTAATATTGTAGTGGAGAGAGTTTACAGTGGAGCTACAGATTTATCCTAGAATAAAGCTAATATTATTCTTCCAAAATCTGTGCTTCCTTCATTCTCTTTATGGTTTGTAGAATATCTTTTTCTCGGAGCAAAAGAAAAATTATAGAGATTTCCAAAGCAAACCTTATATACAGTTAGAAGAGCTGTCCTAAGTCAAACCAAAATTACACATATTCCAGCAGTTAACAGCAATAATAAAAGGGAATGCCAAGAAAACAGGATAAGAAAAGGGCAAGCATATATACTCCAATCTTCACCCATTTCCATGTGAAAGCTTTTCCTAAGATGTCATTTTCAAGGATCAAGTTTCTATTCTCTACTTCGCAACCTCAAATAAATTTCTCCTCTGCTTTTGTTCCTCCTTCTGCACCCATAGCATACTTTGACAAAAAAAATGCACAAACATTTAGCAACACATAAAAGTAGTCAAGACTTAAAGGTTCCTGTTTCAAGAATATGCTTAAGGAATAATTCTGCCATTTCACTCTTGGCATTTTACACCTGATTTAGCCACACTCCTAAAGGCTTGCAATTTACTGACTAAGGACACACATAAAACAAATGCTGTCCCCACTGCAAGGGGAATTAGAAGTTTATTGTAGCCTCTAATCATTAGTTCCAAACTCTTGAATCTGAGCACAAAATTGCAGTATAAATAGAAGGTTAGACTAGGACTCACATGCTCAGCATTCTAATTTCTGGCTGTGCACCTGGCAAATCACTTCACTGCTCTGTGCTTCAGCATCTCAGTCTGTAAAATGGGAATAATACAGCTGATTTCCTTTGAAAAGAATTTCAGGTCTATTACGAAAAGCTGTATATAAGAGTACAGCACTGCTATTCTTGTGGTTGATTTTGTACATTGAAACCTTTATTAAATCCATTAAATGACTAGGATTAATGAGATGGTTTCTTTTCCCTCCATTACTGGCTAATAAGTATCTCTTATATGCTGTAACACAAAAGATGATTGAACTGGGGAAATGTGGATTGTTAGTTGGGTCTCTCCTACAAGGGGAACTGGTTGCCCCAAGTAGGAAAAAGAATTATCTTTCAATGGATGAGCACAAAGATAAATTCATATTATACTAAAGAAAATCACGTGAGAGAAAAAATTTTTGCTTATGATCTATGGTTTTAGTCCTTAAGCTGCACATCAAGAAGAGATTAATTTCTTACATGAAGACCACTCAGAAATTAAACTGCATCCAAAAACATCTGTATGTTACCTACTGGTACAGACACTACTGAGACAGTTGATTCTGGCAAGCAGTGCTAAATGTATTCCTGGTATCCAAAGAATATAGAAAATGTGTCCAGCTGTAAGCACACATCATGTCTCTCCTAGACAGCTTACTTCTCTCAGGTGTTCATTCTTTGAGTTGCCAAAACTTCCCAGAAAAGCTTTCATGGAAACTTCATCCTTGCAAGATAGTGAGAGCTTTCACTTGGAAAGAGTCTGGCAAAATTTCTGTCTGAAAAGGGTCTGAAGAACATTAATTCACTTCCAGTATCAGTATAGAATAATTTGGAAAACAGACTGTCTTGGAAGATTTATAAAAAACAAACAACATAATATCAGTATTTGTTGTCCTCTGAAACTCAGCAAAGATCAAAACAGTGCATTTTTGCAAAACCTACAGCTACTCTTCCTTTTAAGAGAGCGAAGAAGGATCAAGTTTTGCAAAGTTCTTACAGCTATGAGGAAAGGTCGTGTTTTTGTTATTAACACATTTGCCTTTTGAAACCTCTGCCAAAGAGGCTTTGGAACACAGACCTTCAGGCAAATCAACTCTCTCAGTTATATAGATCAGATACAATGTCTTGAATCAGCAACTGAAATCTCTTTGTTTCAGGTACCTCTCTGGCTGTGACTTCCAAAGAGCAAGGTAGAAGCTCATTATGCCACACTGGAGAGCTTGTCAAAAATACAAGAACCATCACAGTACATTAAAACAAATCAACACAAGCAATTTAGTAATAGGATAGCAAGTAATCTCCATGCTAGTGTTAGTCATGCAATAGCAATTGATAACCTATCTGTATTTCTTAGGTAACAGAAGACATGCAGAAGGGTGAATTTCAGCTATTGAAATACTCACTTGTGAATTATCTGCTTGACTGAAATTCTTACTGAATCTACCTAAAATGCAAACCAGGCAGAAATGCTCCTTATACAACACCAGACCACAGATTGAGGAAGACACAGCAGGGAAATCTGGTAGAGGGAAGAGCATGCCCTTAATTGATCAGGACATAAGGACCACCCATGCAGAGATGAGACTGCATTTAAACTAAGTAATAAGAGCAGATCATTGCTTGTTTCTGCTTCAGTGCTCTCTCCAAACTCCATCCTTGGTGCCTGACATATGTTCTACTGTAAAATAATAGGTATGGGAGATGGAATTCCAGGAGATAAAGCTACATGCTCCAGACACTGCCTGCCAGCACTCCCACTGAAATGGAATACAGCCCTATAAATACCAATACCTCAGCTAAAATCAGAGTCGTAACACACCAAACATATATTTTACATAGGTTGATTCTACTTTCAGAAAACTGATTAACTAAGTTTTACAGTGGAAACATCAACAAATTTGTTTGGGCTAGCAAAGAGTGATGAAAAATACACTTGTTCCATGATTAAATTCCTGCCTGCTCATTTTCTCATTATGCACTATGTTAAAACACCTCAGGAGAATCAAACTCATTGAAACATTTCAAAAAAGATAGAGCAGACATTTTACCTATTTATTCCTGAATAAACTGAAATAAAATTATATTACAAGGCCTTTCTCCAAAAGAAAAGAATGTCACAAAAATTCTAATTCTTCGCCTACAGAAATTTAAATATTTTTTCAGTAACAAGTTTCATTATTCCTAGCACTTGGTACTAAGCTGATCATTACTTTAACAATAACTTAGTTAAGTTGATAATTTTTTTAAATTTTTGTAGATACTCGAGTCCATGCAAAACATTTAAGCATTACAAATAGGGCAGAGTACAACACAGTGGAAAGCAAAGATCACCTTTCTTAAGGATCATATGTTGTGTGCTTTCCAGATGTAGTTTTACCAGATATTGTTAAGTTTTGACACAGATTTGTTTTTAGGAGTTACAACATTGTAAAATTTAAACATTTAAAAGTTTCCACCACTGTCATTGCATCCCTAGAGCTGTGCCCTGTGTAAGGTATTAACTACCACTTTTAATCCTCAAGTAACTATGTTGTCTTAATAATGCAGAAACATGTAGCAAAATGTAAACAGCATTATATACAAAATTATAACAGCAAATACGAAAAAATGTATTAAAGGTATTGCTTTAACTTTTACCATTTCCTAAATTTATTTGATGTTTGGAGATATGGTGTCCCACAACTGACTGGAACAATATTATCCCATTTCAAAGAAGTATCTAATGCAACACACTGGCCAAAAGTCCATTACTCATAATATGGATCAAATGGGGTTTTGTTTTAATTTCACCAGCATATTAACTCAGGCCAGAGATCATACTTCACTCTTCTCATGAGGACATCATGAAACCACGCAGAAACGACAACCCAAAAATAACACTTTAAAGTCTTTTTGTCAGCGAATTTTCACTTTGACCCAATAGTCTCACCTCTATCTCATCCCATTTGAGATCCACAACCCTCTGTCCCGCCCTTGGCTGCCACGTGGGCAGCGTCACGGTGGCTCTTGAGCGGGGCAGGGCAATGTCAGGCTCCAGGGTGGACGAGGCAGGGCTGCTGTGCCGGGGTGAGGTGGCCTCTGTCCCCTGGGAGGCTGCAGGGCTGTGGGGTGAGCGCTCACAGTTTGTTCCCTCAAAGCCTTCACTGCACAGACACAGGTAGCCATCCCCGCTGGTGCTGCAGTTACCATGGTGACAGGGGTTGCTGGCACAAGGATCTGAAACAAACTGGAAAAAACATATCATGTAGGTCAATTACTGATTATAAAGGATTTATTTCTGGTTTTAAAAATACCATAAAACAAGATTCTTTCCCCCTACTGTAGTCATCTTCTGAATATATTTATGAACCAAACTCATCTTTGATGTATCTTCAAGGAGGTAAATTCAAAGGATTAAAGAAGAATACAAATTAATCTATATTAACTACTTTCCTCAGACCATTTAATGCTAATTCACTGTTCCCACATTCAAGCAAAGAGATAAACACAAAAAAGGAACGTGGCCACCATTTATTATCAGGAATTTTCAAAAACAGACTTAAAAGAGTAACCTATTCAGGGAAAACATCAGATACGTTGGAATTTAAGGGAGTAACAGAAATAGGAAAGGGCACTGCAGTCGTACAGATCAGCAGGTTACAAAGCAGCTCTGCGTGGTCAGAGCTCACCACACCACACAATCCTATTGTGGACACAACTTCCTTTGTGAAAGAGCTGGGCCTTTTACCTACACTTCATTTTGTGGACAGCAGTTTCAGAGTCCAATTCATTTGGGTGCTGAAAACATTTTACCAGGAGTTAGAAAGTAGGGCCTGTTTGTAAAACAGCATTTGTAATAGTGTAGGACAAAGCAAAGCTCAGTGGTGTAGGAAAAATGCTGTCTGAGGCTTGCATGCCTTTAATTTCTATCTTAAATTTACCTACAGCTATTTTGTAGTTTCTTATGTCATCATTGACTTTCAGATTAAATGTCTTCCCTTTTCTATGTTGAATTTTACCTCCATAATGCATTTAACGAATACATCTACAAACTCTTCAAGTTTCCTCTCTGTAAAAATTAGCTGTACTTGCCCCATTTCCTTGGGGAGGACAAGCACCACCCTCCACTCACATGTTCATTTTTGCACCTGGGACTCCAAAGTTTAGCACTGCCTTTTGCAAAAGCATCAATACTTCTGCTCATCCTGGAAAAACTTCCTAGATAATACTGAAGAAATGCTTGCCTTAATGAGAGCTAAATCACACTCTGGCTCACTGTCACCAACCAAGACCATCAGGCAGCCCCCTTCACTTGTCTTCACATCAAGGGAAAACACATAGCTGGAATCAGACATTTCCTCATCTTTAAATGAAAATTTCACCCACATGCTCCAGTCCTAAAGGTTACTCCATTCTTTCCTGCACAATATTCCTGCTTTTCTCTGCATAAGCAACGCTTCGTATTGTATTTCTCAGTAAAGCAGCACACTTATTTATTACTAAATATTTGTTATAATTACCTCAAGAATTACATAAACCTTAAATCGCATTAATGTAAAAAACAAGTATTGGGTCTACACTAGGAATTCTACCTTTCTGTTAATCCAAAGGTCTGGTGTCAGAGACACCAAATCCTAATATAAAACCTCCTTAAATAAAACAATACTATTACTGACCTCAGCTGGAATTCTTTCTTTGGCTCAAAGTTTTGTATACCCCAGACTCTGAAACATTTTTGGACAGAAAACAGAGGAAAGATTATTATGAAAGTTAATTTTGGAGACAGCCAATGGTGAATGTCATATTTTGTCCTGACTGATGTAGAAGGCTTAGAGGCCATAGAGGACAGTCCAAAATATACGGGCTATTAATTTATCTCATGGTTTCAGTTCAGAGTTTTATTTACTTTGCTTGGGACACATCTCATACATAAAAGGTGACACATTAGACATCAGGGTCGAGCCTGACTCTTCTTCATTTTTAACACTCAACTATATGGCAAGTTTATATATATACTTGACATATCAAGGAGGTATGGGGTTTTATGTTCAGAAGGGCTTATCTCCTTAATGTCTCTTTCCCCTGCAAATCAAAAGAATACCTAAGTTCTCAAAGAACAATTTCTAAATCTCTTCTCCACAAAATAATATTTAAGCGACAGAAACGAACAATTTTCAGGAAGGAACTAGTTCTGTTCTATGGTTTGTCAGTTACATTTTAAGCTTGCTCCATTGCCAAGTGCATAGAAATTTTCCTTTAAGAGTATTGAAGATAAAATGTGTTGACATGTGAACAAAGCCCAGTTGAAAAATTGTTTGCAACAGTTTATTCATATTCTAGTTTCTTGGACTAGATCTGAGTTTCAAAGAACTACAGATTTCCTATTGTTGGATAAGCTCTTCACTCATGCTTTCACAATAAATCCAAATTCAAAATAAGCCTATTTTGTGTTAGTAATTCAATTGTTCTTGTCACACCTAAAACGTTAAGGTTATTATCTGCAAACCTAGTAACGAGAAAGAAAAAATAATGTTTTCAATCACAAAGGGCACTTTCCCCATTACTGAATGCACCCATTCACCTTACAAGCACAATAATAAAAAATCCTGTGTGATCCATGCTATTTGATGCAAACTGATTTGAGCTTGTTTGACTGGAAACAGATGTGTTTAATTAATTATTAAGTCCTGCTCAGTGCTGCCACTGCCATGCACTGAAGAACACCTTGTGCTTTAGGAACCCTTTCAGACATAGTCAAAGTGAAAATAATTAAAACAGTTTAGGTTAGATTAAAACATTTTTAAAAAAAAAGATGAATAGGTGCTGAATATCAGCCACAGACTTCCTCAGAACTTAGTTTTATGAAGCACTTCACAGCATTTTATCATCATTTTCATTCCTTAGTTACTAGTAATTCAAAAGCTCATTTGTCTTTCAATAAGCCTATCAAAACAAATCAATGTAATTTGTGCATAGGTTTTCTGTTGAACTAGAGTCCATTTTAATTTTCAGATAAAAAGAGATAAGCAAATAAAATAGATTAATTTGTGTTGACTGTGATGTTTCTGTGGTTTCTGTGGTCCTCACCAAGGTGGCAACAGTGGTTAGCCAAGTGATCTGAGAAACATTTTGACACAGTGAACAGCATGGCTACATCAGAATTAAAGCTAGCAAAATTTCAACGTTTAACCTTCAACAAACTATTGAAGATCAAAAAAAAAAAAAACCCACCAAAAAACCACAACCCACACACGCCTAAACAAAACAAAACCAAAACAAAAGGAAAAACCAAACCACCTTGTCTCATAACTAAGAGCTGAATGTAAGTATACTGTAAGTACACCATTATGAGCTCCTTTTTTAGCCCCTCCTCGTGCAGTTCACAGTATATTCAGAGACTCTTGCACAGAGAAAAGAAGGCAGCAAGTAACATGAATCCATAGAACCCATGAATAAATATTAAATCAGTATGATCACTACTAAAAAATCCGGGGTTGTTTTAGGAACATAATTTCCAGTCACCACTAAGAAAGTATATTTTGTATTTAGGCCTCTTGTTTTCATCCCCATTTTTTCATTTAATAGTCTGTCTGTTTTTATAATACATCCCTTGACTAAATAGGCACAGCCAGCCATTGCAGCTGACAGAGCCTAACTAAAAAGCATAAAATGTATTTGCATGCAATTACTATTCCATATGCTTGGACAATTGCAATCCCTGAAACATTTTTTTAGTAGAATCCTAAGACAGATGCATACCAAGGTGCCCTTCATATCATAATTAATTTTCCAAAGGCAGACTGAATATGGTCTGATACAAACTGGGCTGGTTTAAGAATCACACCCACAAACATGGATTGTTTGCCAGCCAGTCCAATTGCTTCCTAAGGTTTGGGTTCAAGCTGAAACACTGCAGGATGTAAATCTGCAGGATCTTTCTGCCAGTACTACTTGTGATGACACCAATTTGTCAGTTGATGCTCATTCACCTTCTCTTCAAAGTGGTTCTACTTGTTCCACCTGGAGACAGTCCAGGTAGATCCTCCAGAGAGCTTCAAAAAATAGAACCTAAGTCTAAAGCCAAGGCTACAGATGAGCTCCTGAACACTGTGCCAAACCTCTCTTCCACCTGCAGCTCTCCTCTTAGATGTGTTAGCACAAAACCAACTTTTGGATCAGTTTTTATTGCTGTTGCCTGCAGCCACAGACAATATTACACCAGCTTGCAACTTCAGTAAAATATGGGGGAAAAAAAACAGTAAATCCAGTCCTCATGTTAAGAATTCAGCAGATTGTTTAAATTCATTCTACACAGTGAATGTAGTGAATGTTAACAAAGCCAAGCTGCCACAATGATGTCAAAGGCTGATACTTTGCATGTGTGTCCAGGAGCACTCACTACCCCTGAAACAGCCTGCAGATATTAAAAACTGACACAGCCCAAAGTTTTCAACTTCCCATGGCTCCCTGAGATAATTTTTCCATTACAGGGTAAATTGTTGTGGTTCTCAAATGTGTGGAGTTATTCAAGTGGCTGGGACTTCAGTAGTTTCTTCATGTGTTCTGGTAAAAAGAGATCTTAGGAGAAATTTAAATCAGTAAAAGTAAAACTGGTTTTGCACCTACATTGCTGAAGAAATTCCCCAATACAAAAGCAAACAACTTCTCACCTAGATGAGATCATGGGAAGATTCACCACATATCACCAGGATCAGACACACCAATTTCAAGATTTGCATGGTACATAAAAAATTATCAACTTCTGAATACTTCAGAAAGAAATTAATTAAAAACCTACAGTCTAAGGCATTGTCAGCTTTTAATAAAGTAGGGGGGAAAAATATTTTTCCTTTTAAGCCCATCTGAAATATTATCTATTTTTGCATATGCATCAATTTATAAAAGAGATGGACATAGATTTAAATCTTTTACATAGCAATGACAATAAAGATTATCTAAAAACGTAATCTCTTTGAAAAAGATTGTTTAATTATGTTCAAACTATTATTGAAATTTATTTTAATTCAATCCTTCACACAGTGAAGCTGTAAATTCAATTCCATCTCACATTAAATATTAGTGCTAACTATGAAATGAAAAGCAAGAAAAAAAGACAAATTTAAATTTTTAAAAACCCAGATGTTCTAAATAGTATCCACAGGAAAAGCATTGAGGTGAGTATATCAAATAAATGCATTTTCTTCTGTTTTGAGAAAAGACTGTCTTGAGACTCAGTAGGACATAGATGGGCTCCATTTCTGGCTCTCCCAGAGACATCCTGTGTGAGCTGAGAACAGCCAGACTCCATCTCTGCCTCTTTCCAGCTATAAAATGGGGATTACCCTTCCTTTCTCACACTGCCCATGTCGGCTGGTTAGAAAGCAATTTTTCTTCAGGATGGGAACCACAGAGACAGAGGCAATAGGAACTCTCAAGCAGCACTGAAATACAAATAAATACAATCAAGAAATACAACCCTGTAGAGCAAGGCTAAGTCTGTAACCTGTGCCTATTCAGGTTGGTTTCTTAGTCTTTCTCTCTGTTTTGCTTCTCTCTGTGGCCATTCTGCTTTCTTCTGAGCACTTATTTGCTCCAATGAACAGAACTGCTTACAGAATTATTCAGCAAACTTTATAGATCAGAAAAAAAATCCTAAGTTATATTAACTCTTCTAATGAACCCATAATAGACAGGTAAACCATTGGGTTTCAGTCACAATCTTTCAGAAGGAAGGACGTGCCATCGTGATGCTGTTCCACACTACGGGCTGCCCATGGGCAATGAACCAGTCTGAGTGTCAGGGATTTCACAGACTTGGCAACAAAGAAATAAAAAGTGCTTTAGACAGGTCCTGGGAGCCAGAACAATCAGGGCTTTCTTTCTCATCCCTCAAAAAAGTGTAAGCAGGGCAAAACATTTCTCTATTACATAAAACGAGAATTTGGCAGCTATGTCAGTTTCAATCATTAAGAACTATCTACAAGCTACAAGATAAAATTGAGATTAATCAAGATTTAGAAGGCCAAGGCCAAGAACTGTATCATACTGAAGATAGAATATAAGCAACTTCTTTCTAGAAGTTAACATTTAGTCTTTTCATTTAGCAATTCAACTCTGTGCCCAACCCATGAGGAAAGCTATCAATAAATCTAATAAAGTGTAACCTTTATCAGATAATTCAGAATATGATTCTTTGAAACACCATTAACAATGAGAACTTTGGATTTCTTCCAAGCTACAATTCTCATTCCATGAGTTTTGAATATTCAGAGTGATGAAACTGCCAGTGAATATAATAAATGGATATAAAACATTTTTTTCTTACTTCAGTGAAGCAGAAAGAAAAATGCCTAAAGAAATTGTCTGTTTAATTGCAAACCAAAGCATGGCTGCCCAAATCTATTTGAAAAACCAGCAAACATAACAAGGCAGAATTTGAGCAGTGTGATAGATTTTCAAAACAGAGCTCCAGCAAATGGCTGATTTACCCTTGTGTAATAAGTTACCAGACACCAACTGCTTTGCTCTACCTATCCTCAGGCACATTCTTACCTCAAAGTATCCTGAAATAACTGCAAAGTAAATTGAGATCACTTTCCCTCTCCCTCAGTGAAAGGAAAATATGCTGTTTCACACTAACCACTGAAAATTGTCAGATGTCAGCATGTACATAAAGAATTATTGAGAAGCACCTTACTTTTTTCTCTGCTTTTCTCATCAGATTATTTTCAATCCTTTTATTTCAATATACATTTGCCTTTCTCCTGTTGTGAAAGGACATTCAAATTGTTTGATGTTTTTATAAATACAGCAGATTTAACATTACATTCCAAGTAGACAAGCTAAGCAAGTTCACTGTGTTTTTCAGCAGCACCCATACTCAGCAAAGACACTCCTTCAAAAAACCAAAATAAAGTCAGGATATCTATCCCAAAGGTGGCTTGACCACTTAACACAAAGGATCTAAGAAGTACCAACAGATCTCTGAAGATCAGCATTGGTCAGAACCATCTCATTTTATGCTCAGTTAGGGCTGGCACCTTGCTCTAATTGTTAGTTGGGACCCCAGTGGTTCTCTCATTACTGATGGCAAAACTAGGGGGGTTTTGTGAAGGCAAAGCATTACATTTCTCACAGTGACACAACACATTTGTTTGTTTAGATCTTATGCTATTATTTCATTATTAAAATATCACACAGTGAAAGAATTATCACTAATATCTTTATTCTTAATATTGTTTTCCCTTTTTAGAAGAAATTTTTCTTGAGCAACAGTAGGATGCACAAAATGTTTTTATGATAGGACATTAAAATATGTAATGATATGAGAATTCATAACATTTCTTATTTCTACACTGAACTAGTGCAAAGCTGAAATTAAATATGCTCCTGAAAAATTACAAGTAGAATTCTATTAAAAAACACACAAGAAAGTTGCCAGCTTACATGCACAAGATTTTTTTTTTTAATTTTGAGCAAGACTTATCATCCCAACAATTAAAAGTTTGAGATTAAGCATATGGGCCACAGTCTAATTTAAGGTTACTAATATAATTTCAAAATCCTACAGTTCTGTCATGAATATACTGAGTTATAGTGAGATCAGGACTAGCACAGGCAGAAATACACTCCACCTATCTTTATGGGAAAAAAAAATCCCAAATGATCTGCTATTGAATTTTCAAAATTACCTGAGGAAATTACTTATCCTACTCAAAGTAAGATGATCTTAAATTCCTAAAATTTTAGCTGTTTTAAAAACAGTAGTGTGCTATAATCTCTCTACAGGAATGCTGAGTTTCACATGTTTGTCCACCCTTCAAAGTATTGAACGAAACAAACTTGAGAGTTTTCTAGAAATCTAAAAAATAACTACAAATTTTACCTTCATTGCATGAACAAACACCCAGGTCGAGGATCAAGCCTGTGTAGGTGCTCTAGGTGACAAAAAGTGCACAGTGTAAGCTCACACTTAATTATCTACAAGACACAGCACCCTTCCAAAGTTCAGCAACAGAACAGCAACAGCATTCTCATTTTCTTTAGCATCAACATCAACCAGCCTCAAGACACAAATTCATACAAAATAGACTTCATTATTTCAAGTACTCTGGGCATTTCTTGACTTCCAAGTCTGAGGCTTCACACTTTTCTAGGTGAGATTCAGCAAAATAGACATGCAGTTCTTGTAGGAGCCCGAGAAGGACTAAACAACACAATGAGCTGTGAATAAAACTGCAGTTCAACCATCAACAGTGCATGAAATCCTGAAAAACTCAGCAGATGTGACAACTGGCTGCTCTCATAGCTTTTTGCCCACAAGAGGCTGTAAAAATAGGAATAAGATAATAAACACATCCATAAGGTACCTACGAGATGTGACATAGCCAACAGTTCATTTGATTTTCCAAATGTCATTTGATTTTCCAAATCAAGTATGAAAAAGACAATTAAAATCTGGGGAGTTTGAAAAGAAGCAGTTGTTATCATTTCAAGCCACAACACATGAAAAAGGAGACATTTTGGCAGCTGAGGCATTTGGCAATCAATAAAGCAGCAAATGCTTATGCACCAAGTCAAATAGGTGAGCATGAGATGAGTCTTCCAGAGCTTTCAAACAACCAACATTCCTGCACTGCATCCAGTACTACTGACAGCACAGTGAATCACAGCTACCTGGCCTGCTGATTTTTTGCTTATTTCTCACACTTAAACATCCTGTCAGATCCAAAGTTAACATATTGTCTAGTTGGAGAAATACTGAAAGGAAGACAAAAAAAAGTTGCAAACCCATAAATGCATTCTCTCAGTACACACTTCTGGTTTTCTTTGTTGGATTATGTTACTTCCCATGATTTCTATTTTAAAAACCCTTTCCTTTACACAATAGATACTTGATTTTCATCCTCTAGATTCATGATTAGAATTCCAAGACCCAGCTTCATTTTCAGGGGTTAAATTGACTACTAAATGCACTAAATTAATACACTTAATACACCTGAACAACACTGTGCATCTGACACTTGCAGGAATGTCAGATCTGATATCTACAGAGAGCAGGTGAAAAGAGATGCCAGTGCGAAGAAGTTGACTTCAGCTCTCTCGCTGTTGCAGCAGGCAAAGATTCAAAGCCTTCCCTGCTGGATTAGGAACCTAACAGTTTTCTGGTCAAAAGTGATTTTTCATTTTAGGACAGAGCTGGAGGCATCTTTATCTTGTAACAAAGCACCTCCCCACACATATAGAGCAATGTCCAAAGAGTTTCAAATCAACATCCACTTCCTCATCCCTGGAGAACTTAGCATTTTACAGCAAAGAGTAATTGGATTAAATATATGAACACTGTTGGGATGGAGATAGAAACCCAATATTTCTCTGCTCCTACTTGCTAAACACCATCGTTCACTCATGTTGGCACTCACTGCCATTGTCACCGTCCCTCTCTGTGAAAGCACTTTCAACTACAACGTTGTATCTCACATTTTATGACAGCCTGGTGAACTCAGTTATTTCACAGCACCTAACACACAGTAACTTGTTAAGGTATGAAAACAGCAGCATATGCCTGAACTTTGAGAATAAGCCAGTCTGCAGACCCAGAAAATAGGTCTTTATATTCAGTGGTGAGAGGCAGTGCTTCTTTTAGCCTCACCTGAAATAGCAGCTTTGCCCAGTCAGTAGAACATCCTTTCTGGGGTTATTTTTTTAAAAACAAATTTATCTTGAGGTCCAAAAGACCTTCTAAAATTGTATTAAAATAAAATGGATTATCATTTTTCCCATGCCATCCAGTAACAATTGCTCAGGGTTTTGTCTTGCTAGTTAGTCTATGCCAACACAATTCTTTTAGGTTTTGATTATTTTCTTTTAATTTCAGCTACTTAATCACTCTTAGACCTTCTGGTTATATATACAGGCTTTTCTTTTCTTTAGTGCAGAGTAATGTGCTTCCTGATAGAACAATTCAAAAATCTCTAAGTCTAGGGAAATCAAAATTTGGTGCATAACCTCCCTCTCTGGGACAGTTGCATGCAATCTCAGGTCTCCTGAAGCAAGTTGCAGGGAGCCTGTCATTATAAATAGGGGAATTGCCTCTCAGAGTGTCCACTGTCACATCAGAGATGTCAAGAGGAAACTTGTTTGTTGTAAGATGTTCTTAGTGGTGTCTCCAAGATGCCATGCATACTCATTCTTCACCAAGATGAAAGACACGTGGCAGAAATGGTAAAGTTCAACCCAGCAACAAACTCATCATCTATCATTTTAAATATGCCCTAAAGATGCCCTAAAGATATGCCCAGCTTTTACCAAAGGCATTACAATATTAATGAACAGCTCCTGAAAGAAATAAAAGGATTTGTGCCCTTCTAGATGAAAGGGCACAAATGAAGGGGCCCTGCCCCTATAGGGCATAAATCATTATAGGGCTGCTTCTGCCTAAATCTCTCTTTCAGTTGGTCTAAACACTGGAATCCATGAAATCCAAGACAATACTGTACAGCCCATTTTTCTAGCACTGTAGAAAGCAGGGCTGTGACCCAAATAAGCTCTCCTATGAATTTTGTTCTGAGGTCATATATCAAAAGACTTTATATCTGTATCAAACTACATTGTGTGCATGCTGTCATTTTGCTGTCCACTAGAAACTCTGGAAACAAGAGTGGGTTTTGAACAATACTATTCTACAACTCCTGCCACCTAAATTTCTCTTCTAATGGTTTACCCTCATGAATTAATCTGTATCCAGACAAGTTAAAACCTATGTCACAGGTCATTCCCCATATTATTTACTTCTCCAGATCCATTATTACTGTCTTTGAATGACTTCAGATCTGCTGTTTTAATTAGTAATACCAATACTAATTTATCCTTTCATGATTTGATGCTATGAATTACACATAATTTTCTGATGCAATACTTCATAGCACCTAAAAAATCTTAGGCGTAATAACTAAATGTAGATCTTCTATCTGTATAAAATTTGGTGATTTTATTGTATGTCCTTACACCTTATCTTGTGATATTTAGCGAATGAATTGCTCTTCAAGTCACTTATGGTTTTAAGAGACTTCTATCTCAACTGTGTTAGAGAAAGCGGTGAACAAGCCAAGTCTGAGATATTTAGAAGCTGTTTCATACACCTTGTTTTCATTCAGTATCCCTTTAGGATGTGGAAAGAGAGTACCAGACATGCGGGTATATCTTGAGATTTATATACTGGTACTGCAATATTTTTCTGCTCTTCTCTCTGGCCCTTTCATTACAGTAATCAAAATATTAAAAGCAACTTTTAGACCAATTCTCATTTGTTTTGACACTATACATCATTTCCTCTCTATATGACCCCTGACTCGCTACTCACTCTATTCAAGGCCCAAATTGTCCTGGCTGGTTTGGACACAGCCCCTCTGAGGTTCTGCATGTCCCCATTCCCCTGCACACCTGTACAACACCTGACAGCAATGACCCACAGGAGCTGTGAGGGCAAGGACTTCCAGCTCTGATCACAGCCATGCTGGGGAGCTTTGTGTGGAACACAAAGGCAGCAGCAGCAGAACTGTGTTTCCTGCACATCACTCCAGCAGCCTTCCATCAGTTAGAGTCCTGCATGTATGCTTACATTATTAATAGTTTTCTGTGTATTTTTTTTTCAAGTTTCCATTAATTCCTATAACAAAACATTCATTTTTGGTGGCAAACATCAGGGCTTTTGAAAGGCACTCTCTTGTATCGATTTATGATATAATAGATAGCAAGACACATAAGAGTGTCTGAGAGCACTCCAGAGGGAAGGAGAAGTGTATACTGATATTATTTTCCCCCAGATTATCAGGTCTTCAGGTGGCAAAGCATTTATTTCCTTTTGAAACAGCTACAAGAATTCAAGTGAGTATTTCCTGGTAGTGTAAAAGAATTCTAGGTTATTCCTGGGGTTATCACCCAGCATGTTGCCTCCACGTCATGCATTAGTGAGGCACTTGAGCACTGTCGCTCAGAATGCTTAGCTCTGATACCAGTGTTAGTCACAATATTAAAAATGCCACTTCTCCTGTTGTAACTGTACTGAAAGATGGTGATTCAGGAAACATTTGAACAGGCAGCCAAACACCAAGTCTACAAACAGCAAAACAGTTGAGCATCTTTTGCACAGTATCTCTGTCACTGGGAGCCCACCCAGCCCAACACAGAATTCAATTTGTCCATTCCATGTATTTACATCACAGGATGAGATGGCATCTTTTGACAAATGCCAAGCTTTGTATAAATTATTGAAAATTATACACACACACACCTTGCATCAGAATTTTGCCCTTGACCTTCAGCAAACACATTTATACTAAAACAAACTTCTTTTAAAATATAGGAAAAACAGAAAAAAAAAAAGTTACAATTTTAAACCACTCCAAGGGAATGCCTTGCGGGAAGCTTCTGGTGATGAACAAAAAAAGTGGCTCATTAAATCCCTGCTGCACCATATCCTACACATCTTACTCTGTCAGGTTACATGATATTTTAAGGCACTACACCACTGCCTTTCCCTCTGAGGATAGAAAGTGCAATGGAGTAGATTCCTAATGTTGTATTTGCAAAATGGAAGAACACAACATAACCTTGTGGTATAAATTTTGTCATTAGTCCTTGTTCTTTCCCTGTTAATTGATTCAAAAATAGTTTTACGTAAGTAGTTAAAAGGGTAACAAAAGTCTGGAGAACAATAAGCTTTCTTACATTTAGGCTTGCAAAATCCACTCTCCTCTCCAAAAATCACTAAAAAAATCACCCCTCTTTACAACCTTAGAGTCTGCTTTGCTAGTTTACCTAATCCATACAATTTTCCCTCCCTGCTCAAACAATCTGTTGCTGAATTACAAGCTCATGTGGAAGGATCAATATCGCTTGGCAGTAAACAATTCATTATCCTCAAATTCCTGCATTTGATTCAGAAAAACTCCATTCAATTTTTGTTAATCATTCTTCATATGCACCCTCTATCAATACCTCCTTGAATTCCAGGGCCAAATACACACTCGGGGAAATAAAAAAAATAAAGAGACAGAGGAACAATACGTTCATGGTCTCAAAATGAAAAAAACTTCCACAGTCAGGTACATATTAAATCCTCATAGTCTTAACCCCTGAGAGAAATAAATCCAGATTTGTGAAGCACTACTGAAATTACACTTGAAGCCTAAAGGGTGGAGAGAAACAGTACATAAAAAGTGACTTCTATTCTTCTGGTCTCCTCTGCCAAACCACTGGCTTCCTGTGACAGCAAAAGGAAAGAAGGGTAAATGAAACATTAAATTCCCATTTAAATCAGATAATCAGATCAAAAATTTTGCTCATTAGGACTTTCAGCAATACTGAATTCTATTTCACTATTTGCTTTCGGCATATCAAGTGGAACAAAGGGACAGACCTCTGGAAAGCCTAACACAACACATGCAGTAAAATGGACCACTTCAGTCCCAGTGTCAACTTCTGCACCAATAATTAGCCTGACAACGTAAGTATAGACAAAATATAAACAAATTATAAACATAATTCTATCCAAAGCTGTCCTTTTGATAATTGCTTCATTTCTATTTATTTCAAGTTCGAAAAACAGCTTACTAGGAATGAACTATTGCCATGACAATTTTACTGGAATTTAGTGACTCGGGAAAATACATTCAGGTTGTACATTCAGGTTAAATGTCAGTCCAGTTCTGGCAGTCACACTCTGGCCCTCAATAGATTCACAGAGTAAATTGAAGCCTGCAAGCCAGAAAAGTTTTAAGGGGTCTTCCTGTTCTTGTGAATCAGTATTGAATTTGAAAACAGACTGAAAGGTAAGATAAAAGCAGGTGGCTCGTGCACAAGCTTTGTGACATTGCTTTGCCAATATATTTCCAGCTTGGTTTGTCACACTTCTGTTACTTTTTTATTATCCATTACTCAAACAGACTGCATATTTGATTAAGACATTCAGGAATCATTTCTTGCACACAAAAATGTCAAGTAAGAACAAAATAATGAGCAATTTCATTTTAATTCATGATCTCAAATAGAACTTGAATCTCAATAAAAAGCAAAGGAACAACCTCAATTATGACTTCCTTGCAGTGCGATTTTAGTCTTGTGTGGAACACAGTCAATGTTATTTATGTCTGAAATGCAACTAAAAAAATTGGCTATACTACCTGAACAACCAGCCACAGAAACCCCTCTCTCATAAGCCAGCAGATTGGCAGTAGGTGTGCCTGCAACCCCTTGCTGTGGTAGCTAGCACATAAAAAATAAAGCCATTTTCCACCACAAACATGTAGAGATCTGCCAGATAAATATTGGGAAACTGAAAGCCTGTTATTACAAGCAGATTGAAGCATGGCACCATCCCATCCTAAATTTCTTTAGGGTATGTTCCTTCTGCTCCCTCTTTGATTGCAAAGACAGAAAAATAAAAGTAAAGCAAAGCAATGCTGGTTTTAGATAACAAACCATCTGGTAAAATGCCTACAATAATTACTCTGTTTCCTTTACAATAACTTTCCATATGTTGGTAACTAGTCATATTCTCTTGTCCCACAATATAATCAGCTTGGAACTAAAAATGCACTCTAGAGTGCTGAAATTGGAAATTGAACTCACAATTTAGGATATACCCTACTGCAACTGCACTTATTCTTTAAGTAGAAAATTATGGCTGTGATTTAATATGGTTCTTCATCACCAATCCTTATTAGATTTCAAATTGCAATGATCTTGCAGAACAAAGCCCTATCATACATTCTTTCTTTTTCTCTCTCTCTTTTTTTTTAGATAAAAGCCAGAGTATCTATTTCACCTATTTACCTTTCTGCTTGTTATAGAAGTATTGAAATATTTCCAAAAATAAAACTATCTTTTTATCTCCATCCCAGTAGACACATCCTGTATCTTCATCAGCCTTTCTTGGCCAAGATTTACTACCCAAGACAAGCAAATGCACTGAACATTTTTACACTAATCTTAACTAACTCCTTTTCTGCTCCCAGAAAATACTTCAACCTTTTCTGCTTGTAATTTTTATTTCCCATAACGAGCTCTTAGCAAAAAATCCATATGACTCAATATTACATATGGCTATACCCCACAAACTATGCAATATTTCCTTTGAATTCCTAGTAGACACAATTATTAGCTTGTCAGCATTTTCCAACTATATCAAACTCACCTAGCCAAATGTGTCAGTTCTATTTACAAACCCCACACAACCAGTGTAAAATATTTTTATACTGAATGAAAACTGAGCTTAAGTTGTTAGTTAAGAACTATAAAAAACAATCAAGCCTTGAGACAGAGCAAGCTACTTATTGACAAAGCAAGTAGTAAGATGCTCAGTGCCATGAGAAGACAGCAGAGTTTATATTCTATAAGAAATAATGACACCCTACAAGTGAAGCAATGCATGACACCCACATTGTTAATATTCAAGTACTTGCATAGCTAGATGACAGAAATTCTCTTGATTTAGCATCAAGTCTTTTCTCCATAACTTGTCAAAACATGACAAGTTACACCCCACAGCAGCCAGCAGTACAGAAATGACCTAACAATGCAAACAACATCCCTGAGGCTGAGGAAACAAATACTGGTAAAAATATATCTCCCATTCTCCCAAAATTGATAAGAAAAAGTCAAAACATCTGGCAAATCACAGGAATTTAAAATGTATGTTTGCACACTCCTTAATACTACAGATTCTCTGATCTTTGCAGCAAAAAACTGAACCAAACAGGGCATCGACCTTCATTTTCCTTACAATCAATATTTACCCACAGGCCAAAAGCCAAGCACCAGATAGTGTGCTTTGGCATCATGAAATTGCATTAGGGATGGAAGGGTTGGGAGTAAATAAACTGAAAGACAAGAACTAAGGTTGTTGTCAAAAATATCTGAGAGGAAAAGTAAAATTTGAAAGAGAAACAAAATATAAATTATTTCATAAATACTAAACATATATGAACAGCCTAGTTAGAACCAAAAATATGTTGCATAGATCACTTAGTTCAGTGTGCATTACTGTCATCTGCCTTAAAAATTGTGGTTTCAAAAATGCATCAGAAATGTTCTTGGTTTTGGTGTTTCTTGCAGCAATGATAACTTCCAAAATAATAACACAGTACATAGCAAGTTGGGAGGTAGGGAGTGGTGTTAGAGAAAAATGCCTTATGTAAGATTCATGGGGCAGTAGCCCATCTACTTTTATATAACACAAAATAAAATTTCTTCTCTTGGCATTCAAAAAAGATCCCCTCAGCCTGAGACTGGGTTATCAATGGGGCACATCTCTGTGATTTAATGTCAGTCCATCCCATGAAGGCTCTCGTAGTCTTACAGTGGAAATCTGCTTAACTGCTACAGAAATGTGCCTTTATCTTTATGTAAGAGAAGGGAGAAAAAACCAAATCACCCACATGTGAAATATGCTCTCTCTGCCTGTCCAGCAGCAAGAGTGATTGAGACTTATCTTCAGTATAAGATATTTCTATCTTACAGTTGACCTTTTACTCATCAGCTTCACCCACTGCTCCCTTTCTTACCTTGTTGGATTCACCCTCCTTTCCCACATTGATAAAATGGGAGAATGTCACATTCCACTGCTGTGCCTGTTGAACTAAGCAGGAATTTACTCCTTTCACAATCCTCTTAGATCTACAGAATACATTACAGGGTGTCTTGGTAATCAGGGAACGTGTCACACAAGCAAAGGTTTCTGTAACTCATTCTTGAGTTTCTTGAGTCCACAAACTTTCATTTCAGGCTGTGTCTGCTGCAGGTCACAGCTTTGGTCCTATTTTAGCCAAAGACAAAACCTCCCTACTCTGCCCACTCCTTCATCACTCAAAGCTAAGTCATTAAAGTATGTCTTTGTGGAAATATGCCCCTTTCTGAACTCCTGCTATAACTGCAAATTACATATCAACAAACTTTGATTGTGTATAACAATATTTAGGTACAATTTTAATTTGCTCCTTGAAATGTAAAACTTGATAGTGGGTCCTGCATCCAACATTTATATCCAAAACCTGATATTCATTGGCACATATCCTCATCATTTCCTTTGTTGACATCTTGCACTTTCTTCAGATCAGTTTGTTTTCAGTGACTGAAGACAAACATTTAATTGTGATTTTTACTAACACAAGCACACACTTTTCAGAATTCACCTCTTATTGGTGGTGTATCAGATACTTATAATTACACCAGACTAAGTTTGTGGACTATGCGTAAAATCTTTTTTCATATTCATATAGTGCTAAATCATAGTTTAATCCAATGCTTGGCCTTTTAGTGCTACCATCAACACTTATTTTACTGATGACCTGCTGAATTTTATCTGGATCCTATGCTATGTGGATCATCATAATTTTGCAATCTCTCAAAGATCAAAGAAAACTCTACAAATTGATGATACTGCTAATCCACTTGCTAGGCAAAATCCCCTTGATTCTATAGAGACTTTTTCATACACTCCAGGATATCCTTGGCTGCTAAATACTACATCTCTAAGCCAACAAGAAGATGCTTAAAATGAGGGAGAGGAGGAGAAAACCTTTTCAATAGTCAGTCTTTTGCCCCATGATTTTACCTGCAAAAATATTAAATATTCACTAGCACTTGTTCTACCTGGATTCCATGGAAAAACCTGGCAGTCACAGGGAGCCTCTGCATTTTAAAGTGTCTGAATCCATGAACATCACAAAATGTCTTTCACCCAGAAAGGAAAGGC
The DNA here is from genome assembly GCA_013396995.1 of Dicaeum eximium. NCBI lineage: Eukaryota > Metazoa > Chordata > Aves > Passeriformes > Dicaeidae > Dicaeum > Dicaeum eximium. The sequence continues at coordinate 1,690,063 of VWZP01005658.1, forward strand.
CATGAAGTATAATGTCTTAAATCCTAACCAAGGCTTTGCTAATTAAACTTCTGGATTAAAAGTTTTACCCAATTAGCTCCCTATTAAAAGATATGGTTACTGAATTTTCACATTTCCTTCCCAATTGCTTCCTCTTATCTGATTTCTGTCTTTGGGTCCTTGTGGTGATCTATATAAAATGAAAAAGCCTCATTATCAGAATTCTGCAGCACCCAGAATAGGGTGAATTGATGAACTGAAGCCACAGCTGGAGCAAGAGACTGTAGATGTAAAGTCAGACAGGAAGGTGTTCCTTTGAAATAAGACAGAAATGGACTGTTCTCACCAGGGCTTTGAAAATAGGGGTTGGTAAAAAATGTGAAGTTCTATTATATAAAAGTAAGGAAAATTTAGGGGGAAAAAAACCTCAACTTGATACTTTTGTCCTCCTAGTCTCTTTCTGCCCATCCAGGCAGTCATTCAGGAGCACCGTCCCTCACAGATTTCATGTGCTTACAAAGGAAGAAAAAAACAAATGTAACTTCTCTTGACACTGTGAGTACAGAAGGGGACACTTCATATACCCCATATAAAAATTAATGAGTAGGTGTAGTCATGGAAAAGCCATGGAATTTCTAGAACTCTAGAAAGGACATACACAGACATCATCCAAAAAATAGCTCACGACTTATCTTAGATTACCACTTCACCTGTCCTCCAACAAGTGGACCAGCATTGTTCAGCAGAACAAGCAGAGCACACCACAGAACATTCTGAGTCTTTGAGAGCACATAAAATTACTGTGAGCATTAGTTCCATCTTAGTAACTGAAAGCAAAGCGGGAAGACAATAGTTCTGTCATCCTACCTAATTCTCTTGAAATCTGGAGTACTCTTGGGACCTGCATTGTGCAAGAACTACTTTCTTAGATGCATCAAACATGCTGATCTTCAAGTGTTTACAATGCCAAAACCATCCGGTCTTGCTGCCTACATTTTGTCTCCATCATGACTGAATTCAATATAAGGAGCTCTATTGTCATTCATCCCAAAGATGGCTTTCCTCCATGTGGGAAGGAAACTTTCTCCAAGTGAAGGAAACTTCTGATGAAACCTCCCTGAACTCTTTCTGTTCTGATTTAAAAATTCTTTTGTTTTCTCTATAAGAGGTTAGTTCATTATGCTTAGGATTGGGTATTGCTGTTCCAAATCTTATGAACTCCCAGTACTGGCAATTCTAGTGGATCTCCGGGGCTTTGATAACAGCAAACAATTTATCAGAATTTCTTAGATTACCTCCAATATTTAAGTGTCTATAAACATGGCCCTCTGTATTTGTGCATCAATGTATCTTGGCTACACCTGACAATAAAATCTCCAGTTATATGCACTTCCATTCAGAAGCCATCACAAAGTTCACCCATGTCAAAACACTTCGGGTTCTCGGTAAATCAAGTAAAATAGCAAGATTTTTGTCATCTAACATTGACTTAGATAGAACTCTTAGCCCTGTCTATAATCTATACTTAAGGGTCATAGCTGGGATTAAAAGAAAAAAAAAATTACTTTAAGGATATTTTAAATTGTTCACTGTTTCAGAACAAAACAGTTCTGACAGCAACAACCTAAAAGCATCAAACTTCAGTCAAAAGAGGCACAACGTGGGCTTTGCTTCATAGCCTTTTACCATATAATACAAATGTCATCTGCATGTGTGCTGTCATAAAACATTGAAACCCAAGCTTTTGTGTCTCAAAAAGATATCAAATTAGATTAATTTAATCAGCTTTATTTTTATATTTTTCCACATACAAGCTGTTTTGCTTAAGTGGGACTACAAAAAACATAATTCAGTTTAAATTGCATGTGTCATATGGGAGCAAAGGTTTCCTAACATGTTCTATAGTTAATTTTGCTACAGAAAAAATCACAAATTGTTCTAGATATGCCTACTGCTTGTGACTGAGAGGTATAAAACATTGAGCCAGAAAAATGACCTTTCAAAACTTTTATTTTAATAAAACAACTTAATTTTTCCTCTCTGTGACCAAGAAGTAATTTTTCCCTAATAATGTTCTAAGAAGTATGAAAACTCTCAAAAAATCTGGACTACAACAATTTCAAAGTTCCTTTGTACAAAAGTAGGCTTAAATAAGACAGTGGTCTTTCTGCATCTCACACTGAAATGTATAATTTTCATAAATATTTTGAAAAACCCTACTAGAATCCACTTTGTCAGCATCTTAAATTGCAGCAATTAATCTCAGCTAACTCATTAGTTTGAACCAGAAATCTGTTTGTTCCTTACTTTTGCTCCAATCACCACCAAAGCACTCTTCATAACTCTAGTTAAAGTTAGAATAAATAAAAAGGAAAAAACACATGGGAAAACATTTTTCCTTGTTCCTTCGAACAAATGCATTTATACACTTTGGGAAGTAATTATAAGGCATAGTATACATATTTTATAAATAAATGTAGCTACAGCTGCAACCCTCCTGCACCTGTGTAATCCTCAGAAATCCATCCCTTCTGAAAGAAAGATTCTTACCACTATGTTTATATGGCAATGCCTCCAAGTACACCCACAGACATAAGAGGATAATACTTAACTGTAATGCAGAAAGAACTTTTTCAGAACTGAAGCATGGATCACTAACACCACCCTTTTTTCTTTTTTCATTAAAAATGGGCATGCCTTTTAGATATGTGCTCCAATTCCACTGATTCAATGGAAATACATTTTCCTAACGAGGCTGTTGCATCCTTAGAAGACATTAAAACATATTTTTGTATTTTCAAGATATAAACAACTAATTTCCATCTTGCCTTATAAAATTATACTGAGCATCGTGCTGTATCTTATTATAAACAGGAACTACTTATTATAAATACATATAAGAAATGAACATTCCTAAAATTTAATGAGCAAAACTGTGATCTGCATGCTGTGGTTCATTAGGTTCTCATATGAAAAGCAAAAACCACCACAGCTCAAAATTAAAAACTGTGATTTTAAATTAGTTCTTTTAGGGCTCCTCATCTTTTAGCTGCAGTAGGAAATGGATATGAGAAGACAGATGCTGTAAGTTCAGTTCATTACTATCACTCAGCATTATTTCCCAACCTTCCTGATACTATGAAGATTGATTGCTAGTCTATTCTTTCATATGTCTGCGGATTTGAATAAACAGTTTATTTTCGCTATCCTATTTCAGAAATTTTAGTATTTTTCTTTTTTTTCTCCCATTTCCTTACATTCGTGGCACATTTTGGAGATCTCTTGTCTCAACTTACTCCCATGTAGCACTGGAACAGAAATCATTAGCAATCTTGATTGAGCTCTGTCCCATCTCCAAAGCAGCAGAAGCACGTTTCACATGGGGAGAGCAGTGCTGCACTTCCCAGAAAATACCTACATTAGCTCCAGAACAGTGACCAAAACAAAGATGCCATCGTGATCCAAGAATGGGGATCATTTTCACCACAGATGTGTGCAACTAAGGAAGAGGTGATAAAAGTACTCAAGCTAAAAAAGCATGCAGTAGGAAAAACTCTCACAAACTACAGCTGACCTCTTCATCAAGCAGCTTATTTTTACATGAAAGCTCAGGCTGTTTATTGAACTTTTAAGTAAAAAAAAATAAGATTACCAGTTAGTAATACAATCTCTTGGATAAGAACAAAATTTGTGCGTTCTGAGAGTTATTTTAAAAATCTACCTTATTGCAGTAGAACAAAGTCTGCCTTGTCATATTTCAAGGCTGTGTAATTTGGTTTTTTATCTCATGTCACATAAGACTTCAGATATCTCTGAATTGCCTTAATTTGCCAAAGCAGTCGCTCCTCTACACTTTGTAAAAGCAAAGAAAGAAAAAGTATGGGTATTTTTAAATAAAACAGGTATTTCAACTGACATCTTTCATCAGATACTTTCATGAGGTTTCATTTGAGATACACACTGGAGGAAACAATGATTTGAATATGTAAATAATGGAAGAGAATGCCTGTTCACAGCAGGACAGCTACTTTGCTCTGCACTTTGTAAAATATGTATGAGTCAAAACTGGATAATAATGCCAAGAATTACATTTATATAAAATCTTCTATAACTAGAGAATTATGTTTATACAGCAACCATGAACCACTGATACAGGGTTAGCAGAATGTAGGTAATTCCCATGGAATCTGGTTACTGAAGTCATGCCAGGTTAAGTGAAATAGATTTTGTTAAATTAATACATTATTTGTGCAGGGACTCTTCTATAATAGGTTTTCAAATAGTTATTTCAACTTAAATTGTGTCTGTGAATTTGTGCTGTTCTCATTTTATGAGAATTTCATAAAATCCTGCTTAAGAGAACTCTTGCTTCAAACTCCTACATTTCCATGGCTGCAGGCAGACATGGAGAGGGTAGATAGGGCAGGGGATTATTGGACTGCACAGGCAGCTTTCCCATTTACTTCCAAAGACAGCCACAAATATTTCTTGTTCATGTCTTATTAATCAAGCCCTTAGCACTACTTTTTCTGCACTGTCACGACAAACCAACCATGGAGCAAACACTGCTAATTCTCCATGTCCCACCATCCATTTTCTTCTATGACAAACTGGAAGCTCCTTCATATAGGAATCATTCCTTCCCTCTGTGTTCACACAAGTACAGCAGGATTCTCATTCACTGGTAATTGTACAGATACTACAGACATACATGAACTATTACACACAGAATTACAAGAAAATGATGGTCTTGGTTGATTATCATGGCTGCAAGGTCAGAATCTTATATGGGAGGTGACTGCAGTCAGCTCAAATGACCCAAATTTGACAAGCTATGCAAACTCCAGCCCTTCCCAAGCTAAATCAATGTGAACAGCTCTCAACAGGAGCGTGAGAGCCCTCGAGTGTGTTTTACACTGTCTGCCTAAAACTATCTGACCCAGGAAGGATACACCTCACTGATCATTTTTATCTGCAAGGGAGTCTACATCCAAGGGAAACAGGCTTATAACTCAGAAGTTCTATCTGAAGGTAGCTTAGGAAAAAACACATTTTGCTTTCCAGCTATCATATCTGAGAATATCTACCATGAGAATGCCTAAATGCAAGAGCTTTGTATGTTACATTACATCCTTAAAGGCTGCTGAAAATTTAACTAGCTGGAATCCAAAACATGTGACCCTAAATTGAGAAGCTGTTAAATAAAAGATGTAGGAACACACTCAAAGCTTTCATTTGGAATTCTATTGTGGCCATTCTATATTTGGAGCTTGAATGTCTCAAGAATTACCTCACATAACCCATTAAAAAAATCTATGGGGCAGGGGGAGAGAAGGAAGGTCAGTGGCTCTAGGAGGAAAAATAAAAATAAATCCTCTTTTTAAACCTGCAGCCTACACGAAATGTAGAAGCAAACAAGGAGTTTGAAGCACATTTTGTCACAGCCAATAGTTTACCTAATTAAAGGTAAACTATTGGGGGTACTAAAGGGAGTTCATTGTCATTTAGCATCGTTTCATTCCTAAGTGGATATCCAGAATGAACAGCCAGCTGTCAGAAAGTGACAGAGATGAATATTAATGCATGCTGGGGAAAAAAAAGTCTAAAAGCTTTGCTGTCACATTAAATTCTTACATATAAAACATATCACCCCATTTTGTGGGCTGAAAATTCACAAAATAATCCCTCATTTGACTATTTTTTAACTAATATGTGGTAACCACCACACCTCTAGCCAATCTTAGGCAAGGATGATTAATTGGGGGAGGGTTTCTACTATTAGATCATTCAGTTAATTGATCCTGATATATGACCCATACACATAGGAGAAATCAAATCCTGATAGTCTGATAGAAGGAGTAACTGAAGACACACTTTTCCTAATAGAATTTGCATGCTCCAGGAGCAAGAACAAGGCAACACTGCATTAACAGCCTCTGGTCATGAGCTTACCAGCCTCAGGAACTTCTCATTAACTTTTCCCCTGTGGTAGAACTTAGGTTTTCAGAAAATACACTGACAAGGTGCTTCTCTATTCAATTTCAAAACAATTAAAATGTGCATACACCTGAAACAATGAAAATTACTGGTTATGACAGCACAAGATTTTGGAAAACAATTTGTTCTAAAGGTTTTTCTAATAATTTCTGGCAATTTCTTCAGTCCCGTCCCATATAATCTTCTGCAATATCAATACTATATTGGACCATTATTGACACATTCCACATTTTTAGACAGGGCAATGCTGACTAGACTAATTTCTTCAATTAAATTTTCACTAGCCCAATATTAGTACATTATTTATGAGCTGTTTGCTGGTTTACAAGGTTTTTCCATTAAACCAAATAAGTCTTTTCAGTGACATTTGTTTCAGTTGAGACCAGGACACTATTTAATATTCAACCCAACAAAAGGCTGCAGCAAAGGACAGTAACAAAACTGACTTTAAAAGTTGTTTTAGCAATTGTGGAACTATGAGCAAAAAGCAGTAACAGCAACATAAAAATCACTGAATAAAAAGTGGGGTTACTTTCTTGTCGGAAGAATATGTCTTACAGAATAGAAATGTTGGAGAAATATCACTTCATGTGTATTTGTTTTCACTCTGTCAAAAACAAATCTTCTAGCAAACAAAGCAAGTTTGAAGGTAGCTTTTTTGAATCCTTTATTAAAATTAGCATCACATCCATTAATTTCTCCTAGAAATAAAGACTCAACACTAAACATTCTAAAAAACTGTGAAAATTGTGTTATGCATTTTTCTTACAAATTCTCCAATAGACCTGAAGGCGAATTCTCCCATCAGTGTAAATCCATGTATTATCCATATGATGATGGTCAAATCAAAGAATAAAAAATTAATCTAAATTTTCTTATTTGCAACCTGATGAAAAAATTATTTCTTTTCATTATACCATACAGTTTTGTTTATCTAGCGGTTGCTATTTTATACAAAGCAAATGTTCATTGTTTTCTTAAGAGTATGAAAAAAGTATGCCACTGAAATTTTCCATATTTCAATGTGAAACAATGCCCACATCTAAAAGGCAGTATTTTTACAAGCACAGAGGCTTTGTTCAATAATAAGTTCTGAAGCAGATTATGAGGAAAAAGTAAGGATTTTTTTTTTTAAATTTGTTTGTGGGGATTTTTCTTTTAAGTACAAAATAATTAAGGGTATCTATTTACATTTTACTGAACCAAGTACAGACTAGTCCTGACTGTTGTACCTTTGGATCCAATTTCTCCATAATGCCAGGCTTCCTCATTTCTATTCAAATGACAAGCCATAATTGAGAATTCACTATCTATTGAATGTTATGTGTAGGACCATTTACTTTTTAATGAAACCAAAACAAAACAACATAGTAGAAAATGTTCCCTAGTTACAAACATACCTTCATTAAACCTCCTTTTTCATTAAAAATATGATATTAAAGTCAGGTCTAATGTAACCTGTAAGATCTAAAACCCTAAGTAAATACTTTGATAAGAAGTTATTAAAAACTTTTGTTACTATCTCATTAACTTCTGTGCTTGTCAAACATGTCCATTAAAGAATGTTAAAATTTAATCTTATGTCTACCTATTAAAAAGAAGAAAGCAAATAGAGAAATGAAAGAACAACATATTATTACTGAAAGCCTGAAGCAATCAAGGCAGTGATAGTGGAGTGATAGCAAATTTTACCACCTCAAGAACATTGAGGGATGTTATATAAAAAGGAGAGTCAGATACATCTGGGGACAGAAAGAGATGAGAAAAATAATACACTTCTAGAGTTATTAGAAATACTATTTCTTTAATACTGAGCAAGAAATGTTTCTTACTATTTTCTACTTTCTATATTACATGGAGCAAGATTGTGAAATATTATCAAAGGGGATAAGCAAAGCCGTAAATAAACTGAGACTAATGAGGAATTGCCACCAAACACCATCTTTGAAATGGAAGAAAAAAATCTCAAAAATCATTCAAAGTAGGAGAAATTAGAAGTGACATTATACTGTGCTACTCCACTGGCACAAAAGAGACATCAAAATACAAGAACACATTTCAGAATTAGAAAAACCTTGACACTACGTTTCAAAGTCAGAAAATTTGCTTTGCTGTAATTTAGGAAAAAAGAAATCCTGATTGTTGTTTTTAACATAAACCTGTTCCAAATAGATGTAAATCCTTTAGATTTAATTTCTTATATATAAATCTGTCTCACATGAAATGCAATGGAATAGGAAAGGTGTCACTGCATATGCTGCTGGCAGTATCAGTTATTATTTTTTTGCCTTACAATACTCTAATTTCAAGCACACAAGTCATTAAGCACTGCAGCTTTCAGGCCAAAAACTTTTGCTTACAATGGTCACAAAACTTCAAAAGATTTCATATTTTTAGAAGTGTCCAGGAATACATGCTTGGTTTATTACATCAAAGAACCAGTTCACTGACATCCCTGCATCTGGACAAGACTAAGCATTCATGTAAGAAGTGCAAGCTAGGAAGCTTATTTTCCTGATAATGGACACTATAATCTGAAATGGTTGATGGTTTTGAAGAGAAGCTATCACTATTCCCTGAAATTGTGCAATCCAGCAAAACAACTCACCCTTAGTGGCAGCACAGAATTCAGATAATGTGACAAGGAAGCTGGACAGCATTCCAGCCCAAAGCAGAAATTCTGTATTTCATCTGATCAACGTAAACCTGGATATAAAGTCACACATTTTTTACTCATTTTGAACACAGATGCAGAGACATGTGCAAGTTATGTTGCAGAAATTAATCAATTCTTTGAGCTCTAGCTGACAATGTAAATTCTTAAACTAAAATTTCTTGCTCATCTAACCTGAGTGCTACCATCCACTGCAATAACACAATAAGCAAAGCAAGCCCTTTCTCTAAGTGAACTTCCATCCTTCTTTCTCCTTTTTCATTCCCCCTTCCTTTCTTTACTGCAAAAGATCGTCATGTAAATAGAAGATTGAAATAAACTATCTCTGCACAGATTCAGGCATACGCCAAAAATTTCTGTTGTTGTTCAAATCAGCAGATTGAAAATGAAATGGTTAAACATTTTAAATCCCAATGATTCACCCATTTGTAACAGGAAAATAATATCTTACTTCTTTCCCTGCATGCAATGATATCAGAATGACCTACTGTTAACATTTTTACAATTAAAGATACTTAGCAGAATACACTGTTTCCGCCTACTCATAAACAAGTTAGAAAACCTCCAGGCCTGACGCTGTATTTCCTAATTTTTTAAACCTTTATCCGTTTAATTTTAACATAAGAGGTGACAATAAATTGACTTTACTGACTGTGCACATCTCAGACATCTATAAAATACAAACAGCGAGGTGAGGATTCTGCAGGAGTAAGGAGGAAAGGCTGCAGATGGCATTGCAGGGATAATTTGTGGAAGTTTTCCCAGCCTGAAAGCTTTTGTTAAGCACTGAGTGTGCCCCTGAGCGCGGTGTTCGTCCCGCGGCTCCCCGGGCACAGCAGCCGAGCACCAGCAGCGCTCAGGGACAGCCCCGATGTCCCCAAGCACCGCCCGGCCCTGCCCGGCCCGAGGGGCTCCGGGCTGGGAACTCACCTGGGCACCGCCCTCGGCCCTGGGAACCACATCCCTCCCTCTTGGGGCAGCTAAAGGGCCACAGCTGGAACAGCTGGGCTTGAGAGACCTCGGGCACCGCGCGGCACCAAGGACCGCAGCCTGGCCAAACTTGGAATAAAGGGGTGGCTACCAAAAGCGACAGAGAGGCACTAAGAGACAGCGTGTGTGCCTTCTGCAAAGCCCTCTGCAGAAAGAATTATTCCACACTATTATGTTTTTCTATTAGACATTCTCTATTATTAGATATTGCTATTTTAAGTTCTTCTCCAGGTCTTACAACAAAACTGTATAAACAGGCTTCACACTGACAGCGTTTAATTGCTTTGCATGTGCATTGTTTAATGCATGAATGATTCGAGCAATTAAGAGCCAGAGGTGCTGCTTAGTTTCCATCCTTTCAGAACCCAGGCAAATCTAGTGAAATAAAGCAATGATTCTCAACTGGACTCATGCAGCCTGAAACCACTCAGTGTGTCTTCTGAAAAAAGAAAACATGTAAAACATGCCTGTGATCCTAGGGTTTAACAGGTATCACTTTTATACTTTTGGACTATCAATATGGCATTAATTTTCAAGCTTATTTTAAAACAGCAAGAACAGTTACTTTGTGGATGCCTATTGAGCCAGAGCATTTATAAGCAATTCTTTCAAAGGATGGATTACAGCTGAGAAAGTTTATTTTATTATTTAAAAAATCAACTAAGCATTCAACCATTCAGTTAAGATAGCACCAATAAATTCCCCAAAGAAACTTAGATATTAATATCTAGTGTCCATTTATGTGTCTAGTGAAGAAGCATTTCTCTTGAGAAATCAAATTGGTTTTTTCATTTTTTATCATCATATGGATCTATTTCCAACAACCAAAATATACTTTTACTTTCAGAATTACACGTACATACAAAATGCAAATATAGATAAAACATTATGCTTTTTACAGGAATAAGATAGTTCTGAATTTCTGAGAAACAGTTGAATTATGGTTCAAGATAAACAGAACAATGCTTTTCATTCAGTGCTTTTCACTGTATTGCAACAACAATATTATTATATAAATTATATATAATATGAAAATACTAATTTTAGAAGCCAGATAAACAGAAGTACTTGTAACTAATTAGTTACCCATATTCAGAATTAAACAGGATCTTTTTATGTTAATTCTAAGAAGACAAAGTCCTTGAATTAGGACATACTTTAGCACAATCTCATGGATACTTAAAGTTACTGAAATGTGAGGGTAATTTTGCTAGCTAAGTACCTAAAAGACTCTGAGGGCACCATCCTCACAACTGGTATCATTGAACACTTTTACTGGTCTTACCAGCTGGCTGAACTGACACCAAAGGGGAAACAGGAGGTCCTGTTAAAGGACCCAGCAGTGACTGGTGTATAAATCAGAACACACCCAAACACATCAATTGCAAAACTCTATAGTTTTCAAAACCCTGATTTTAAAAATTTGCTGAATTGGATTTTTAACTTTGAGACTTCATACACTTTCCTAAAGAAGAGATGACATCCAGATGACATTATGATAACTACTGGAATATTTTTTTTATTACTACAGCTATTACATCAAGTTCAAAAAACTTTGTTACGAATGCCAACCCATTATGCAAATTTCTTTGTCTAAATAGTTACATCTTACATATACATATTCTGGTTGCTAAATTTTGCATATTTTGTTTAAAAGTTATGAGGTGTTTTTGATTGTTAATTAAAAAACAGATGCTAGGATAAACTCTGTGAATTTATATGATCGCTCCTTTTTCAAATTAACTATCTGATTTTTTCCTTCAGTAACCCAGACACCTGAAATTAAAGTGCAGAGGAATGGAGATATGAGCAAGATGTACCTCTTCCACAGACACTGTGTCTGGTGTACCAACCATGAAGCTGTTGGAGCCATCATGCACCAAGCCTGGCTTCTTTCAGACAATGCACACTTATCTGCAAGGAGATTCTCCTGGAGAAGGCTCATTCTCTGCAGCAGACCAAGGTACAGAAGTCTGTGTTGGCATGGGAGTCAGAGTGGCAAGGAGAAACAGCCACTATTATTAGAAATAATACATGTAATTTCTTACTTCCAAGGAATGCCATTTATTATTTGTAAGTAAGTAGTTATTTATACTTATAAATATAGTCCATTTGTAAAAAAAAAAAAAATTCTTCACTTCAACCAAGTCCAGAAAAGGCAATTGGCTCATGATCAAATATTGACTTGCAATTTGTAGGCAAACAACTGGGAGAAAGCTGGATGTGCATCAGCCCTTATAGAGAGCTGACCTGGCAGCCAGGGAAAAATGAACAGAAAAAGATTTCTGCATCTGTAGGTCACTGTAATTAGTAAAGAGCCTTCTGTGAAACTTCATAAGACACAAAATCAGAACTGGCTCATTTGATTCATATAAAATAAGAGAATTTCGTGTGGACAATTTGATGACTCCATTCAGCTTTCAGTTGTTAGCAGATTTTTTAGGGTGGAAAATAAGCAGCCTACAGATGGGGAAAGCATGGGAGCTGGCTCAGCAGGGTTAATTCTGGCATGATGCTGCATTTACCAGTCAGCTGCAGTGCCTCAGCACCACACTCCAGGGACTGGGGTAATTGTGCATGGAGCTGGCAGGGAGTCAGGAGCTTTGTTAGCTCCTGATCAGCATTAACCATTCTAAATAAAGCTCAGCTCTACGCAGACAAATGTAGGTGACTCCACATGATCCTCATCAGTACCCTGGAGCTTTCTTCCATGTGGAGGATGCTGTTTCCCCAATAACAGATAATGGAAAGTGACTCCTAGCAGGAGAAAGATTTTGTCCAAAGCTGTTCCACTCCAGCTTCAGCCCTTCTGTACAGAACTTCCCCAAAATGTACAAGGAAAGGAGGAAGTTAGAAGAAAGCAGACCTTTGCATTGTCACAGGTGCACAAACAAAACCTGCAATAAAGTGAAAAATAAAACTTGCATTTGGTGTGCTTATTACTACAGAGTGAAAATGTTTCATCATTATGAGACGAGTTTTAACCATTACTGAGAATTCCATTAGGTTATGGTCCACACAAAGGAACACTTTCAGGGATTTAGAACCACTCTACAGAAATTAAGACAAATTAAACAAACAATTCACCAGAATAACATCCTGTGACAAGGTAAACTGGTAAAAGTAAAAATAAAAGGGGGGCAAAATGAAGGCCTAAATACAAAGGGAGACCAAATTAAGACCTTGGCACAACTAAACATAGCATCAAAATCCACTAGATTGCTGGACAATTTACTAAAACACTTGTAGAATAAATCTGATAGGGACAAAAAGGAAAGTAAATTAGTACCAGCAGGTAAAAATCTACAGTACCTATCAGCTCTGAAGAAGATCTCTATAAGCTCTAAAAGGTCACCATATTGTTAAATGGTACAAGAAAGTTTGCAATATTTGGAATGAAAAATACAGAGCCCATTTTGCAGTCTGAAGGTATATATTTTTCTTACAAGATCAAGAGATTTCCAAAGTGAAATGTGAGCCTATCTGATTCCAACATTATAGAGATACAGAAATTTTTGATGGTCAAGAAAATTGTGAGAAAATTTCTAGGGACAGATTATAAATCAAGCTTTGCAATACCAAGTTTCCAAACCTTTAGATCAAAAAACAACAATGTTAACAGATCAGGCAGGAGAAAATGAAGAACAAGCAGGATGAGGACAGGATTTTTTTTCTTACATCTATTAATTATTTGTAGCTGAACTATTTTATCTGAATTGACCAATAATGTGGTCTTGCAGATATTAATCACTATTGCAGTCTATTGATCCAATCCACAATCAGCTGAGTGCAATGGAAACAGTCTTTAATTAGGAATTTAAATATGCCTGCAAAACAGATTCTTATTTCTTTCTTTCTTCATTCATCTTAAATCATGTGAAATCTTTTATCTTCACACAGAATCCAACACAGAGCTCAGCCTATAGCGATAGACAACGAAAACATTAAAAAAAACCATTTTAAAAAACGGCACAAACCCCAAGGGCACCTAGAACAAGCTGTGCTTACCACATCTATACAGCATAGGAAATGACTCAAGGTTTCAGAGTGAGGCCTCCGAGCTGCACTGCTCTATTCAAGCCACTTCAGAGTACCTGGAGAAATGAGCTTCTTGAAGACTGTCAGCACCACACAATCCACTGCGAAAAAATTAAACCACACTTGCCACACCATTGGGTATATCTGCATATATATAAATTATGGGAGTCCAATTCAACTGTTAAGCTCAAATGCATCATTGTAGGTAATTATTTGAAATGTTGCTAGAAAGAAGTTGTTACACAGCTTCAACAATAGATTATTCTAAATCTATTCCAAAACCCATACAAAAATGGAATCTCAGATTTTACACTATCAATCTGCACCGAGTTATCACAAGTGTAGAAAAATAAGAAAATTGCTATCTGGTCTGGTTAGTTGAAACAAAACAAGAAGATGAATTGCAGCACTAGTAAGAGTTCTTTTGTCATCTGATTTTCCACAAAGCATTTTTAATTTTATAGTAAAATATTAAAAACAAATTTGTTCAGAATGATGCTTCTGTGCTTCATAGGATTTTCAAGTACAATTCCCATTCTCAGCTAGCTTGGTGGTAGGAGCCATCTGCTTGCTCCAGGAACACCTTTCCAGAATAAACAGAAACAGTAAAACAATTATGAAATCATCATTACTAGTGGAAAAACTCATTGAAGGACTTAGTCCCTCAGAAATTCAATCTTATAAATAAAACCAAAAATTATCGGCAGTGAAGAATTACAAAGACTGACTCCCAGCATATTTCACAAAAAGGAATTCTAGAGAAACTTCTTTTCTAGAAGAATCCTCTCACTTGGTCTGGAATAAGGAGAGATGCAATCCACTCACACTTCCAAGCTGATGTAGATGACTGTGCAGTGTGACTTCAGCAAAAAGGCACGTGACCTCCATATTAGTTACTGGCCAAAACAGAAATGAGATCTAAAAAGGCTAAAGACCTAAATACATTCTGAAATAACACTATTACTTAAGAGTAATAACTTAAAGTCATAAGTCATAAATGAAAGTCATTAAGTGAAAGTCATGGTTAAGAAGATAGTCAAAAACAGGGAAATCTACTAAATTTGTCAAGCATTGTGGAAGTTTCACTAAATTTTTCAGAACTAAAATGTAGGCAATATTTCTAGCTGGTAAGTCACTGCTGAGGTTATTGCTGCTGATCAAAAATATTTTACCTGTGGGTCCATAATTTGTCCAATAGGAGTAAGGGAAAACTAACTGGATCACTCTGGTTAATTCTCTAGCATTCACTGTGGAAATGCAAATCAGATTTGCTACCAAAAAAAAAAAAAGAATACATATGATTATTATATTTGGAAACTCATCAGCAATGAAAATTGGCTATTCTTTCTCTAAATTGCCTGCTTCTTGTATATCCCAATTCATACCTTAATGCCAAAAATTAGTTCTTACTATTTCTATTGCTGTGAAATCCTATGGCAGATGTCTAACTTTGTCTGCTTCTGTATTAAAGAACTATGCTGGCCTTAGAAGAAGCAAAATTCAAAAATCCATACAGATGGCTAAAATAATGTGGGTTGCTCTATCCACATGAACAATGGCAGATAACATTATAATAGGACCAGAGAAATTCATAATCCTTTCATACCTGTGAGAGTGCTAAGGACACCTGGAACACCATGCAGCAGCATTAATGAATTTATTCAGACCTGGAATACAGGGAGGTGCCAAAGGAAAGGCCAATAGTCAAATTCTCTGATATATTATGTGAATTCACCTAGCTGAGACACAGAAAATTCAAACCAACTATCCTTTCAGCTCTACCTAAAGAACTGTCAGTACTGAAAGGAAAATCCCACAATGCCATTGAAATGCAAGTCAAGCAAGAAAAAAAGCCATCAGACTTTTTCAGCATCTAAATCCTCTTTGTCTAAGGAGAAAATAAAAACTATTTTTGGCAGCTAACTTTATTTATGCAACTCATAGTCAAAAGACAACACCAGAAGCTACAGAAATTACATTCCTGCAACTGCAGTGAACAGATGCCTGAGCATCAAACAAACTGGGAATTGAACAGATGTTCTTCTGATAAAGGTAGAAGAAAACCAGAAAAACATACCTAGAAAATATTTCAAATAGATTGCCTTCTAATGGCCGTTTGAAGTATGTATTTACTCATCTAGCTAGTATCCTCAAAAGTCCTCAAACCCTGTGAAAGTCAAAGGCAAGGGCAGCTTTGTGGCTCAGGAGCAGCACTGCTGTGGATGTGGATGTCAGCCCAGGGCCCCAGCCCAGTTCTCCCTTTCCAAATCAGCCAAGGCAGCAGTGCCAACTTCCCTTGCTCAGAGCATATTTTGTGCATGAAATTAAAGCTTCTGTAACTGTCAGACTCCAGAGCACAGACACAAGTGCTTTGTGATTAAGCCTGAATGTATTGATTTCCTCGTTCTGTGATGAATATCTATGGTAAATATTTCAGCTTATCTGTAATACAAGCTTAAAAATCATTAATAAAGTTTAACTTTTTTCCTTTTTTTCCCCCCAATGCTTCTTGTATTTCATGTCTTAACTAAAGAAATGCAAACACACAATATTGTACTCCACACTCATGTTCATCCCACTTACTTCATGAGGTTTAAAGAGACTATGAATGGCTTATTATTCTACTCATCCATAATTGCAGTAGAATGACTGCAAATTAGTTTCTGCACTGGAACATCCCTACATACACTTTGGTTCCCTCTGGGTTGACATGATTGTCTTTAGAGAGAAAGCAAATTCTTCTAAAATGAGGGATACAAGTTTCATCAGCCCAGCTTGATCAGCAATCAACCTAACACCTTTACAATTCCCTTGAAAAACAGAAAACCTCATCTCTGTTATTTTAAAAAGACCGAGAAAAATAAATTGTGCAGATCAACAACTGGGACTTAACACTTTTACAGTTATCTCCAAAATTAGATTAGGTAATGGCAAGGTTAACATCTAAATCAATACCCAATTAAATACTCAGGAACTTTTCCCTCCAGTCACCACAAGTGATAGAAACTTCTAGCTGAACATAGGGGTTATCAGAAAAGGACAATTCATTGATTAAAATGAGTTTTGGGCTAGCACCTCTGATCAGAGGAGGCCAAATCACAGAGGTGTTTCTGACAGACACTTGACCTCTCTACTGCAGCGCTGACGTTCTGTTCCACGATCAGGGAATGCTGCCCCTTGAAGCCCCCAGCTGCAGCCCCACTCTCAAAGTCAGAGAAGAGGATTTCAAAGCCATAACACTGCCAGGGTAACTTGAAGTTCTCAAGGCTTCACAGAACTTCAGCTTCACAGAACTGCCCTGCTCACTGCCAAGAAGCCTGGAATAGCCTCTGCCAGCCAGGAGCTCTCTTGGCCCAACAGCTGCTGGCAGAAAGGCCCCACCTCCCAGTGGAGGGAACTTCCACAACACAGGCAAGGAGCTCAGAAAATCTGAGAATACAGAATACAGCTGGATGCAAATGTATCCTGGAAAATAAAAATATCCTCAGAATTAGAAATCTTAAGTTGGAAGATGCTGCAGTACTCATTACAAAGTGAAAAGCAGGTACATCATGCAAAAATAACTAAGATGCTACATTTGTGCTTGCTCTATGTCACATACTAAGGTTTGTTAGCACAGCTGTCATTCCAGAGTATCCTTCAATTGATTGGTAAGATTTACATTATGTCTCATGTAAATATAAAATATGGTTAAATCACTCACAAATACATTACATTAACAGAAAAGCCTCCATACCCTGGTTTGCTACACACTGCTACCAGCAGGACTTGATAATCAGAGGGCAAACTAATGGTAGGTCTGTCCTGCAGGCCTTTGTGAAAAGGTAGAATCACTGTAACTAATGATCCATCCTTTCTCACTCACACGTAGAAAAGAAAATGATGACATTTGATGATTGCAGGGGAAGATGTTTAACTGGGGAAAAAGGTGTTTTGGAATCAAGAGGCACAGCTGACCTTGTTCCTGCATTCTTTCACCTTAGAGAATTTCTTTGGTACATTCCAAAAACCAAAGCATTTTTAGAATCTTCTGTACAAGCCAGATCCCCACAAACCCTCAGAAAGATTATCAAGAATTTCTATAACATCAACTCAGTACCTTTCCATTATTTTTAAAAGGTAATAATAGTTAGACAAATTTTAACATTAGAGTCCATTACAGTTATGTAAATTAAGTCAATTTGTCCTTCCTTCGACTGAACATGTTAATTTCCCAGGGGACTCAACACCATTTTCTTCAGTTGTCACATATGCCATCATCACACAGTACACTGTAGCCTTAAAAAGAATTAATCAAGTATCTGATCTTACAGACCCTGCCTGTGTCAGTAAACCTCATGTAACCCAAATCCCTGAAATTCAAAGACATTCTCAAATGAGAAAGTTTCTCAGATCCCCACATACAAGAACACAACCTGGGTGTTCCATAGTCACAATAAATGCCAGAAAACTCTCTTGCGACCAGTCAGCAGAATTAGAAATCTCAACACAAAATGCATTTAGCTCATAAACTATTATTAGACTTTTACACAGCCTTCTTCCTTCTGTTTAATGTTCAGTTTGTCTGAAAATGGTTAAATTTGCCTGAAAATTAGATTACAATAGAAGTACAAGTATATAGTCAATCACAAGTTATTATTAGACTGCTAGGTGTGTAAGAAACCTAAAAAATTTGTTTTGGCTAGCCATTACAGAAGTTCGCTCATTAATTTGATTTTGATAAAGGTATTTAACAATTTGCTTAATTTCTTCAGCAGAAGAAATCATACATCACCTTTAAAGCAAAGATAAAAATTAAATTTGCATGAATTCTTACAGATTTGCTGAATTGAATGCACAAATCATTAAGGCTGAATAAGAAACCTAAGAATTGTCATGTGGTTCTTGGTGGTAGTTACTGTCCTTATGGACAAACATGACTAACATCTATTTCAAAGGGAGATCACAGCAATATACCAAGTCTGGAAAATTGCAAAAAACTGTCTATTTATATTCCTTAGCCACATTATTTGATTAATAACTGATGCCCAAAAGAATTTAACTGTCTCACTGATGGTGGTTTTTTAAAGGATTGTCCTTGTCACAAGATTTCCTTCAGACTCTTCCTGTTTATCTCTGTATAGAAGTGAACAAGTAGTCCATCCCACATTATTCAAATCTTTCTACTAATCTTTCTCGGGGTGCTCTCTATTTCTGCCTTCTCTATCTTGTAAATAAAGTTACCTCAACGTGATTTCAGGGAAACAAGCACTATTTGTTCACAGAAGGGAACAACATTCTGCTCTCTTGTGACATTATCTGCACATCTTTAAATTGCATGTTGAACACTCAGGCTCAGTGAAGATTATACCACATGCACCCACCAAAACTTATGGATATTCCTCCCAAAGAATCAGAGTTTAATTAATTTATTTATTTATTCAGAATAGGCATGGTTGACTGAAGTTATTCCTCCTCTTGTACACTTGTCATCAACAAGCTTCAGTTTTATTAGATCCAGCACAAAGGACCAGATAAGGGCTACCTAGGCTGAAAGGGAGGCTTGTTGGAAAGAAAAGGAACCATATCTTGTTACTTTCTTTACAGCTATTGTTCCTACAGCTACCCCAAAGTCTTCTCAAACTGACAATACGGTTGCTGTTGCAACTAATACATGAGGTACAACAAAGTTCTCAAAATCATTAACATTCAGTGACCTTATCTCAGTAAAACAACCCTACTTTCACTGTCAATTTGAATTCTGTTCTTACCTTATTCAAGAGCACCTTGTTCACAAACACCTTCGCTACAGCAGTCTTTGAAATACTGGTCATTGATATATTGCCCGGTTTCCAGTGGGAAAGAACATTATGAAACCAAATTAATCTGTAAACTGCTAGACTGAATATTTGCCAGATATAAAAATAGTCCAAGTGGTTGATTTTTGTCTTTAATAAGAAGGCTTTTTTCATCAGAACTTAAATATATCCTGATAGGATCGCTGATGTGTAATTCAGAATCTGGCATTTCAATACTATGCTTCCTTATAAAGTATTTCTCACTCAGCATTCTTAGAGCCTTTATATGTATTCACAAATTAACCTTTTGAACACCCAGGATTAACTGAATTTACAGAGGAGAAATGTAAGTAAGAAGGTTCTATGAGTTTTTGCCCAGTGTGACTCAGCAAGGCAGTGAGAATTGCAAGCACCAAATCCTGATATCCCCCTTCCTAGTCACTATGTATCAATTCCAGACCTTTCTATAGAATTTGCAGCTACTTTTTCACCGTTTACACCAGAAAATAATACTAAAAATACATTATAATTGTCACAACCTGTATTATTGTAAAGCAAACCAAGGTCAACTTGAAAAATAATATAGGGCAGTGATATGTATTGCTGAACTCAGGCTCCATATGCAGCACACAAATCAGCTTTTGAGAGTCTGAGTGCTTCTTTGTAAGACATTACACTCAGCCAATGGAAAAGTAACACTGAACCAAGGCATTCCACTCCACTTCCACTGGGAACCTGCTCCACTAAAGATGAGCTCCAGAGCTACACAATACACATATGGCAACATCAAGTTAGATTATTTCAAAGGAAACTAAAACAATCATGGTTTTTGAGCAGATACGATTGCAAACTGATTCCCTTAGATCAAAGAGCATAAACTGCAATAAAATACAACATATGAAAAGCTGAAGCATCTTAGCATAGCATATCTTCTGCTGCTGTTCAGTTACTTTACACCTCATCCAGCTTTTTGCAATCTTTAATCATAAAAAAATTATTGTATTGAAAGCAACACATGAAACTTTCATTTATATGATGGAATTTTTCAGAACTAAATAGTTTGCACTATATGTAATGGCCTGCTTGCCTTTAAAAAGAACTGGTTTTAACAGATTTAAAGTGAGCATTTTGAGATGCTGGAAAAGACAATAAAAGGATTCCAAAGGTCAGCGTGTAGATGATACCTAAATCATAACCTCTCATATAACTGAGACAGTTTGGATTATTACATTATTCCAGTTTTATTCTACAGATATTTACAATAAATCTTTTTGGATGCCATGGCAAAAATTACAGCACAAATTTTTACTGACTGCTTAGGAAACTGCTGAGTAGCCTCTTACGTATTTTCACATTACATGCTTCAAGGCAAGATGCTAATTTGAAAAGCTTACATTTCTGACTGGAAATACATTTCTACTACACTTAGAGAAACCAGATGTTATAACAGCTAAAATTGGGAGGAGAAACTAGTTCTCACATTCATTTATTCTGTGTTATTTGAAAGCACACACTACCACACTGCAGAACTTCACCAGCTCCACTGCAGCCCTGGGGATGAGAGTTCCTGAACCACACTGCACTTGCAGACCACAGGAACTCACAGAAAACAAATTACACCATAAATTCCATGGACACACCATTGTAAATTGAAAAAAAACCCAACAATGACTGTGAAATGTGAATACAGTCATTTGTGACTAAAGGAGATGTAAACTAAGTGTCCTGGAATTCATTTTTCAGATATCTAGCAGTAACATTGCCATCTTAGGAGTCCTGCTTGCATGGCATGAAGTTTGTCAGCATCCAGGTACAGTCTAAACTTGATGTAAAACAACATATATAACAACAGGGAAATAATTCAGATGTCCAGCAAAGGGGATGCAGGAACAGGACAAAAGTAATAGGCAAAATCTAATGGGGAAAATAAAATACAGGGGTGTGTATATAGAGAATGGTTTAGACTGGAAGGAACCTGAGGGAGTTCTCTGCTCCAAGCCCTGCTCAGGTCAAGGTGCTTGGGGTTTTGGCCACTAAAGCCCAGAATCTCCAAGGATGAAGGTCCTACAACTGTTCTAAATGCCTATTCTGGTGTTTGACCAGCATAATTTTTTCCTCAGATTTAACTGGGACTTCCCCTACTTCAACATGTGTGTCCCCTCTCCTTTCACTGACCCCACATCTGGGGAAGATCTTGCTCCTGTTCTCCATGACCACCCATTAGGTGGCTGAGAAGGGCATTTGGATCCCCCTTTGTCACCTCTCAGTAAAACAAACAGCTCTCACAGCCTCTTCTCACACACAGTATATTCATCAGTGCAAATATTTAAATTCTGCATCTTGAAAGTACTGCAAGAGTGAGCAGAGTTAGCAGGAAACAACGTGGTATCACAACACTCAGGCTAAAGGACACGCAAATAAAAGAAGAAAATTCGAGGGCATCTGCTAACTCTACATGTTACTGTTATTAAAGGTAAAAGAGTAAACAGAGTGGTCACATCACAAAACATCTGTATCACAATAACCACATAATCCAACTATATACCCTTCATTAATGAGCACAGAATGGGGAAAATAGCATTTTAAATATATGAGAGAATTCATTATTAATTTAAGGATTAGAGACCTTTCAGAAGGGATGTCAGTGCTTAATAGAAAACAGGATCATGTGAGGAATTAATCAGGATACTGACACCAAGGTGATTTAGCAGTTAGATTAAAGGATGTCCTTCTACACAGCACTGTCCAGTGCAACCTGAAATAACCCGGCCAATGAAATCCACACTGCTCACACTGAAGTATTAGACCAGTGAGCCAAGAAACAGCAATCCTTCTTCCTGCACCAGTTTGCTAAGTCTGGATTTCTGCATTCAGCATTAAACACATTACTAGAAATCTATTGAGACAAAAAAATTCAAAGAAAAAAGAAGCAAAAACCCAACACAAGATAAAAAATACAAAAGCAGGGGTCAAAGGACAAAAAAAATCCCGAAATCTAAAACCTGCACTAAATCTAAAAGCATGCAAATATTATGATCAAAGACAAGAATAATTCATCTGGCATTCAAAAGTACAAAATTAAAGGGAGGGAATGAAGAAGAACAATCAGGCAGAAATTCATGAGGGAAATAAAAAATAGCTTTAAAAATTCTAAAAATAATTATAAGAACAAAATTTAAAATTTCATCTATTGTCCAATTTTATATTATCAGTTCCTTCCTTGACTTTTTTAAACTCAGACTACATCCTTCTAGAATTCCATTTTAATTAAAATGTCCACAATTATGTCTAAAACATATTTTCTGTTCTAGGTGTGGAAATACGACCAGTAGAGCAAACACAACAATCCTCCCCAAGACCAAAGAGATCTCCTTGCCTCTAAAGGAGCAACTTGAACACTGACTCAGAAATGCACTGCACCAGTGGCCACCACATCACGCTCAGAAGTGGAACTTTCAGTCATCACTAATCAGAGTGCATGGAAGAGAACTGCTGCAAAGTCACAGTGCTGCTTCAGTATGCTTGGACACCACTTGTTCTCTAGTTTTGGTTACTGACAATCTATAAAATAACTAAAAATATATTAAAAAGCAGCAAAGGAAAAGAACGAGAGAAAATTATCATCCAAAAGAGAGAGAAAAAAATTAAATTAAAAAAACAAGCAAGACAAGTAACTAAAACAAAGCATGTATGACAGTATTTGAAAATACATTAATAATTTAATATTTCTTCATGTGATAGCCTTTTAATGAAATTAGCACTAGCATGGGATCAAATAAACATCATGCAATTCAATGCAATTAGCTAAGTTCCAATTCTGCATTTTTAAGCAAATTACCAAGTTGATCATGAAGGTTTTTCATTTCCTAAATACTTCCTTTGTGCCTTATGTCTCTAAAATTATTTCATGAGGCACTAACACAAATTAATTTTTACATGCAACTTTCCTGGTCAAGAAAAACTATTTTCTTGGATTCTATACATCATTAAAATAACAGAGTAGTCATTATCTTAGTCATATAAAAATAAAGATTGTTTTTAAAAGTAAAACACCAATAAAAATCAGCCGATTATGAAGTTAATGGAACTTTGGTATCTGTTCATTTCAGTTTATTTCACCAAATTCTCTCAGTGTAAACCTGAGAAATGGCCAATTTCAAATTCCCACAGAAAAAAAGGCAGTGGAATTCACTACAATCTTTGTACCATTTCCTTGGGAATACATGTGATTTCTTTGCTCAGACCAAAGTTTAAGATACTTCAACACAGTAATTCTACATCTCCCTTAGAGACTTGAAGTATTGTAAAGAGAAGTGGGAAAAAAATTCAGAACCATAAAAATAAGTGGAGGTAAATTAGAGCAACGTCCCACAAAGGGGGAGCAGACAATCCATAACAAAAAAAAAAAAAAAAGCCTGAAGTTTGCAAAGTAAAGTATATTCAAACCATAAATAATGTGAGATATATACAAATGCATAATTCATGGGATGGATGTACTAGAAGGACCTGCAATTTCTGTTGTTAAATAAATAATGAGTTACTAAAGCAATTATAACATGAAATCATGGAATTGGCTTGCCCCAGTAAAATACATCACTTGGTGATAGGAAAGCTCTGGACTTTCAGAAGTATCTCATGTGTAGAGTATGTCAGGTTTATTCTTTTTCATGCCAGCACCAGAATCCACAGATGCATCAAAGCCAGCTACAGTAAAATCTTCAGGGGTAAAATTGATGTGCAATCTCCAAGTATGACTCTCAGCAATCTTTCTGCATTATCAACTTCACCATGCCCAGCTGACTCACAGGCACATTGAGAACATTTTGTCTTCATTCTAAAATCTCAACACATCTGAGCAGAACCATTGAAATGTTGCCTCCACTACAAGAAGTGACATGGAAGTAATTCTATTTTTTTAGGGAATCGGGAGTTCCCAAAGAACTCCAGCTCCACTATAAATTCCAAAAATCCAAACTTACTTTCCATGATCTGAGTATTTAAAGACAATAATTCCTATTCTTTCTTCCTTTCCTGGCTCTTCCCTCTATGAGTCCAACTGTTCAGTAACAACTGCAGCATTAAGACAAAACCCCATATATTGATATACTCCAGTGATACCCTCATTTAGCCAGTAGTTTTCTCATAAGCTGTAATGGCACATGAAAAAAATCCTTAACGGTTTTTTTTTTTTATCATTATGGTTATTTACTGTCACTGAATTAGAAAACATGACCTTTCTTTGTGGAAGTTTAAGCCATTAGGCATCAGTTAAGCTCTGAGGTATCTGAAGGACAGAGCAAGACAAGAAGTAATGCATTTGTACAACGTTTGTTTATTTCCTATTTTGATAAAATAAGCAAAACCTCAAATATGGGTATGTTGTGTTTATATTACACCTTTAAAAACCCCTGCCTGGTCTCCAGTTAAAGTTCCATTTCAAAACCATATTAACTTTGCAGAACTACCTGGGATCCACACTTTAACTCCTGATGTGATAGCTGGAAGTGGCACTCATTTCTTTATCAGTATTCCTTGCAGGGGTCATTACTCGCTATTTGATAAAAAGAAACAAAATGTGTACCACCATAAGCCTCCTGTTATTAGTTAATGGAATGCATAACTGCTATGAAAACATTGCCTATGTCTTTTATTAGAACAACAATTAAACCCAGATCCCCAGGCACAACACTTCGCAGGAGGTGTGATAGCAGCAAGTGTTACATTTTACTGGGTCTTCGGAAGGGTCATTAATCTTTCACTCATCGATCTCAGACACTTAAGTCGTACAGCACCGTGCAGAAGCAAGCACACAGCACTCTCCTTCTCTCTTTGTAGAGATAGAAACATAGTAAACTCCTAAGACAAGATCTAAAATAACCGAACAGAAATCTATTTAATCCAGTTTCACCTCTCCGATTTTACAGAATCTCATTAGTGTAAATATTTTCACTTTCATCGTTACATTGAACCAGCTGAGGCATTTCAAGGCAAGCAGAGAACTCTGTGCACAGCACTCCTACTTTACAATGACTCTTACACTCGACTACACATTAAGTCTTCAGTAAACGTGTTATCCCTTTCATCTCTTCAGCAGTATAATTCAGATACTACACGACAAAGGAAGGAGAAAATAAAGACTAAAAAGCTCACTGAAACTCTTTGAAGTCATTTGCCTCGATGTCAAATGCACTTACAAGCGACAGCACTGACAAAGCACCGGCCACCCATCCACAGAGCCTTTTGTACACCACTGTCACAGAAAGTACCCCCACATTTACACACGCAGGAAACAAACCTCTGCGCACCTGCATCTGCTTTTCCTTATCTGGAAACAGACAAAACTGAGTGATTGTGAATTTCTTAACACGATAACAAAGATCCTTACTGCCAGAGACAAAAGAAAGAGGAGGGAAAAAAATACTATTTCACATTACAATAATTAAATTCAAATATTATATTACACTAGGTCCCAATATGACCAAGCACATTAGAAAGATATTGTTAACTGCTTCTCTTTATTTTAGATCATTATCCCTACTTTGAGCGTTCCGATCTTTCAGAATTCAAAATCAATTCAAAAGGCACCCGAAACGTGGGAGCGAGCACTCCCAGCCTATGAAAATGACCACTGGAGACACGGTTTAAGGACTAGCATTCAATGCAATAGAGCATCCGCTTCCAAGGACCATCCCTTTCACCTTCCAGTAAGTCAGTGTTAAATAAACCTGCGAGGTCTGTGCGGCGGGGGGGCCGAAGTACTGACATTAACCAGGCAGGCACCGGCTGAGCCCAGCCCCATCCTCCCCTACCCCGGCCGAGCCCGGAGCCGCTCCGTCTGACGCCCGGGTCGCGGCTCCCGGCTCGGGATCCAGCCCCGGCGCGGCTCGCAGCCCGCAGGACCGGCAGCCCCTCGGCAAGCCCGGGGCCACCGGGAACGGA
>VWZP01005658.1:1718357-1807640 GCA_013396995.1 Dicaeum eximium
GCTCCTCCATGCCCCAGCCCCGTTTCCCCGCTGCCCCATGTCCCTCCACCCCCGTTCCCCCCTCGCAGCGCGTTCGGTGCCGCTCCGGCTCCCTCTGCTGCCTCCGCGCCGGCTGCGGCCCGGGCGCTGCAGTGACCGCTTCGCTCCAACCCGCTCCATCTACATTTGACAGGATTTGTTCTTGATACGTCCACAGAGGCTGCTCCTTGTCTCCCCGTTATCTTCCAACTGCTCTGGAATTATCTGTATATACCCCAGGTTGCTCTGGGATTTGCTGTTAAAGCAGCAGGGCTGTGATTCTCTCTGTCCTCCTTCCCAGTAAGTCTCACAGGATTCACCCTTCCACACAGACTGTCAGAGATACCTGTTAATAACAAGCTTTGGCCAGTTCTCTAAAAATTCTATAGAACAAATCATCAAAACCAAACAATCCAAAAAAATGTTCTCTCGAACCTGGCCCATCTTTCTTTCTGCTGGAGCTCTGCTCCTGGCTCGTGCTAATTGTGTTGAGCCGCTGACTGATCCTCCTCGAGAGTCAGTTTTGTAGTGACCCTATTTTCCAGCTGTTCCTGCACCCCCAAAGGGTTCAATAATTCTGGTCTGTATCTGAGGTTTTTTAGGAGTAAGACATTTTAGATAAGCATTGGAAAATACGGTTTCAGGACTGACAGCTACACTAGGCAATGAATTCTCTTGGTGTAGTAACCTGGTATTTACAGAAAATAACAACTTCAAGAATAAGCAGGTCAGCCAATGCAGCTGACCAAGCAGGACATAACACAGTGCTCTGAGTCAGCTTGTACATACTTTCACCAGAGTTTTCTTAGCTTTTTACAGAATATATAAGCAATGTTTACATTATTTTCATATAGAAATATTTAATTGTACAACAGGAAATATTATGCTTACCTAATTAGCTAGTGATTTTTTGAAATGCTGTTTCTTTTTATGCTTACTAATGTTCCAATGTGCATAGTTTAAATAATTCTATAGTCAGGTTTCAATAAAAAAATGACTAACCTTAGTATTCAATAAGGATTCAAGCTGCCTCCCTCATTTACACTTGCTAGGGTTTGAATTGTATTATCAGTCTAATAGCTTATTAGTGTGGCTTAGATAAGCTACATTACAGCTTAACTATTTATTTTGGTGGAGAAGTACTCATCCTTTAGTGGCTTGAAGGAGATCTTGCAGAGATTTTTTAATCTGTTCTGATTAAATATTTAGTACCAAAAAAACCCTCTCTTATTTGCTAAAAGGAAGCCACATGCTTTAAATGTCTCCTATAACAACAAAGATCTTTTTTCTAAATATTGATGGATTCCTTTAAAACTACCTATTTCTTGCATTTTTCTTTACTAGCATAGGAGTTAATTTATATAAGAAAGTTACTGTGTTTAGCCTTTTCTGAGCAGTGTCTGGACTGTGATTCTTGTGTTGCTTGTTTTGGGTCAAGCTGGAACTGACAAATTGACATTTTCCTCGGGCCTCCCTCAGCTTTACAGCACCTCAGGAGTTTCAAATTGCACGGGGACTGGGATCCTAATGGCACTTTGGAAATTTCAGAAGGGCCTTCATGCAACTGAAGTCAAATTTTTAAAAAAATCCCCATTTTGAATAGCAGGCAAAATTAAAGCTACATCCCCTTGAAAATAATTGCTGGAATCACAGAAAGTATTACTGTTTAACGTTGTGTTTCATAAGCTTTAAATGCATTTATTTATAATGTTTGCTGCATGTTTTTAACTTTCTTTTTCCAAACACATAGAGTTTACCAGAATATAAACTATTAATTTAACTTTGAATGACCCACACTTCAATTTATCAAAATACTGGAGTACATCTTTAAACACATAAATAGCCCACAGAATTCAGTAAGAATTCTCACCTTGGAGGGAACATGCTCAGGTGTTTCACATTGGAACTTATTTTGTCTCCCCTTCCTGGGTTTGTGAGGGCAGTTTTTAACCACTGGAGAAAGGTAACAAAGGAACAGAAACAGAATTTTTAAAAGTACATTATTTACTGCTGTAGTTGGGTGAGGGGGAAATACTGCTTTATTTCTGTGTGTACCTGAATAATTGCTATTTTTCTTCTCTCCTGGCACACACCTCGCTTCCTGACAATGCGTAGGGATTTATCTGCTTTTCTACCCAGCTCCTGCATATTATTTATTTGAACTTGCTCCCCTTTATTAACCTGTTTGAAGCTTGCATGTTTTCTTCTCTTTTTTTTTGCTAACTTTTCAGTAAGAAATGGTGATAATCCTGCTGGTTTATGTGCAGCTCTGTGTGTTGGGCAGGGGAGCTGTGGTACAAGTAGGGCGGTGTTGACACAACGAATACCAAGAGCTGCCAGCCCAGGTGGAGAAACATCCTTCATTGTGGGAATCATAAATTCTTGGGAGCCATAAACTGTGCTTTAAGACAAAGCCATAGAGCAGATGTTGAACTGCTCCATTAGGGAGCACAAAGTCACCATGCTGTGGAAATTCATGACGTGTTTTATCAGTGGCAGGCGGTTGAGGAGTGGCAGCATTTCCCACATCTTCACCTGTTTGCTTGGTTCACAGCAACTTTTATCAGCCTGTGTGGGTTTTATTTATTTTTAGAACAATGAGATAAAACATACAGAGTATAGATATTCACAAACAGAACGGCTTTCGGATATCCAAGAAAGCTCTTTCTCTAAAGGTTAACAAAGATTTTCTCAGTGGCTATGGCACCTGTCACCAAAAAGCTGTACACACCCTTTGAACATAGGCACTCTTCAGACAAGATGTTTTTATACCCTTATAGTGTTTTTTATCACCATTTTGTGTGACACCACAGCAAATAATACTGTACATCATAAAATGAAAAATTTATCATAGGAAAAGACTGATCTGGACCTACCTCTAAGCAAACTGCCTCAGGTAGAATTCTGCATATTTGTACCTGGTTTGAATTCACTTGTTGGAAAAGTCTCTCAGAAAACAGATGTTGCAACTAACACAGGTACAGCTCAAGGTCTTTAAATCCTATGATGTAGATGCAACAAAGTAATTAAGAATGTATAGGGTTTGCCATTTACAATCCTCTGCTCTACTCTTAGGCTGTGACCTAGACTTTCAGATAATGATCTGATGCAGCTACAATTTCAGTAGAGATAAAGAAAATAATTCATAAGGTATAATTCATAAGGTATAATTCATACAGACAGTAATTTTTAGTTTAAGAAACAGAGTAAGTGCAAAGCACAGGATCAGAATTAATTAGTGTCAGAATTACCCTAAATCTTTGTCCTAGAATTTATAGAGGTGTTTCAGTAATTCAAGTGTTGTGCTTAATATGGCAGCAAGCAGAAGAAGTATTTGACCATAAGAACTTCAAGGAAGCAAGATATCTGAAGAAGAGCTATATTTATATCCAGCAATTAAATGACTTTTTATTTCTATGAATTTCAAGGTGCATATGGCAGATGATGTGACATCTGTGTTCTGGTTGACTGGAAACCTTTCACATTAGAAGCTGTACACAAGGTAATTTACTGACAGGTTTTAAGGCTTAATGCTAATTTTGTTATTCTTCCTGAGCACTAAACAAAAAGGTGATGCTTTAGTTTGGTTGGTAGACACGAAAGAACAGTACCTGACATTCTCAAGGGGCAGCCAGCAGTAAAAAATACCCCAAATAAAGAACTGTTTAAATTGCTTTAATTTCAGCACAAAATTTCACAGAAAATATAGAACTGAATTTATATGTTGCAATTTTTTCTTTCATGCAATTATTCTTTCAAACCTTTTTCAGGTATTCATTGAAGTTTTTCAATTTATTATTGCTCCATAATACCAACCTCACTAGAGTTGAAACTCACAATAAAATATCACTTTCTTCCTATCTGTTCTTTTACATGACCTTATAAGTAGTAGACTATGGCTCAGTCCAGGCTTGTCTTTTCAGTTTCATTCTCTCCTTTAGCATTTCAAGAACAGATCACAGAGTCACAATATGGTTTGGGTGGGAAGGGACCTTAAAGATCATTTAGTCCCAACCCGTGCCATGGGCAGGGACACCTTTCACTGCTCAGAGCTCCATCCAGCCTGGCCTTGAACACCTCCGGGGATGGGACAGCCACAGCTTCTCTGGAACCTGTTCCTGTGCCTCACCACCCCCACAGGGAAAACTTCTGCCTAGTATCTAATCTAAACCTACTCTCTTTCAGTCTGAATCCATTGCTCCTTGTCCTGTCCTTGTCAAAAATCCCTCTCCACCTTTCTTCTGGGCTCCCTTCAGGTACTGGAATGCCACAATTAGGTCACACCAGAGCTTTCTCTTTTCAGGCTGAACAAAGCAAATTCTCTCCGCCTTTCCTTGTAACAGAAGTTGGTGGCCTCCTCTGGACTTGCTCCATCAGGTCCACGTCCTTCCTGTGCTGGGAGCCCAGAGCTGGGTGCAGGGATCCAGGTGGGGCAGAGCAGAGCAGAGAGCAGAATCCCCTCTCTGCCCACAGGCTCTGGGTGCAGCCCAGGACACCTTTGGCTCTCTGGGCTGTCCATGCTCATGGCTGGGTCCTGTCCAGCCTCTCACACACCAGCACCCCTGAGTCCTTCTCAGCAGGGCTGCTCTCAACCCCTCCACCCCTCAGCCTGGACTGGTACTGGGACTTGCCCTGACCCAGGTGCAGCACCTGGCACTTGCTCTTATTAAGTCATGTATGCACCTATTTTAATAAACGTGAATCCACACAATATCTTGATTCCTTTAAAGGCTGGAGGTTCAGGGTCCCAGTTAATTGAGTGCTGATCATGACTCACCCCCTCCTGAGGTGAGGAAGTGGTTTACTTCAATTTCACAGCTCAAGCTTCAGATCCCCAACAATTTAAAGACTTTACCGACAAGCTGGATTCTTGCCTAACAGCCACAGAGAGCTGTTTATGGTAAGTACAAAACTCACCCTAAAGCTCTGAACTACTGGTTTACACAATGCTGAACCTTGCTAGAGAGAACAACCAGGCTCTAATTTCTGTAAAAAAATTAAGAATAAATATTATATGTTTATGTGAAAACAGTGAAGCCAGTATGACTTCATTGTCATGAAAAAGAGGGCCACTGTGCGTGACATGGTCTTAACATCAACCCAAATTTAGGGAAAAGTAGACTCGACAGATGCAAGGTATCAGTGGTGTTTGCAGAGGCAGGGGATGTGTGCTGGCAGTCCACAGGCAGAGTTACTGACAGCCTGTGAGAAACTCCATCCACTGTTTCTTAAAACCTTTTCAAAACAAAATGATAATGTTGTAAGACAGTTCTGGGCCAGTTTTCATGAGGCCTCCCACAAAAAGAACCTCTCATTTATTTTATATTCAGACTGGAAATATGCATAAATTACAGTATCCAGTCTTTATTTGAAGACAAGAAGTGATGAAGACTCAAGATATATTTTTCTCAGGAATCCTAATTTTAATCTGAATTATTCTAGTTTTCAGTCACCAGCCCTAATTTTACTTTTTTTCCTCACAGATTAAGGAGCTAACATGCTAATAAAATAATTAACATAGCATTTTTACTTTGTAGGTGATTCTACATTCAGATTAAGCCATTTTTAACATGCTTTTAAATGAGCTGAACATTTTGTGGTCACTCTTTATTAAGACCAATGTGCTATAGCTCTCATGGACATATCATGGCCCATACATTTTTTTGATCAAGGCTTAATTAACCTGTAACCTGCACAGTGAGGTTTGGGTGGATGTGTTTTGCAGGTCTGTATCACTAAACCTTTGCACTAACACAGTAAAGCAGGAGGTGAGTGATGTAACATGACCATAAACGTCTTGAGCGTCTCCATGGACATCCACAGCACTGCTCTCACTCACCTATAAGTACTCATTTTTCAAACTCCACAAACACAACAGAAATAGAATTTTTTCCTGTCTTGCCCATTTTGCATTCCTAATTCCTATTTTTCCATTTTCAGGATGCTATTTTTTGCTAATACCTGTGAAAACTGCTCTGTCTAGAAAATCCTCTATATGCAATTATGGCATCTATCCATAAGTGCTGTCAAATCATGTTAACCACTTACTCCAGAAGAAATTGGAAATGACCAGGTGCTTGCTGGGGCAGAGATGAACATAACAGTTCCTCATCACAGATAAGTGCCAATTCATTCAATATTAAAAACAGAAGAGGAAGCCAGAAAAACTTTTGAGAATTGAAACCATTTTGAAAAGTAGACGTAATTAAGGCCTGTAATTTTCAGCCAGTTGAAAAGGAGTGTTGAGATTACCCATAATCTGCAGCTGAAACTAGGACCCTTTTAAGGTCCTAGTTAAGTGTTTTCCACTTATTTTATCAGAGAATTTAGAAAACCCTTCTCTCTGCATATAAATTTCTCCCATTGAATTTATTTAAATTGCTAGGACTGATGTAGCACAAATAGTGCAAGGGTAAGATGCATATCAATTTAGTTTGATGCTGTCATACAGTTCTGACTTTAAAGAGAGCTCATTTTAGAATTGTGGTATGTTTTAGTAAAACAAACATATATCCAGTTGGGTCTTAAAAACCCCACGGGGACTGCACAAACTCTCCTCTGGGGATACAAAGTAAAGGAAAGAATCCCTTCCCTTGATTCACCAGCTGTGCTCCCATCACTGCAGTGTGAGATGCTGCCAGGGCACAGCACTGACCAGGGCTCAGCCTTTCCAGCAGAGCTGCTCTCCAGCCACTTTCTCCCTTTCCTTCCCACTTCTGGTCCAGCAGAAGTAGTCAATACTGCTGGCCATAAAGTGGACATTACCACTCTTAGAACCCAGTGGTACTAAAGATAAAATAATTTTGCTGATTTATTAAGTTTTAAAATGACTTTTTTTCCCCCTTTTGAATAGCATTTATAGTTTTAGTGCCCAAGAACAAGAGCTGGTCCTCTGCATATCAAGAAATACCAAAATTCTGGAAAACCTTCCTCAATGGTTAGTAACATCAGTACTTCCAGTAAATTAAGCATGCCAAGCTACAGAGTGAAGGCATAAAGATTTTCTTTTCCTTTTTTTTTTTTTTCCCCCGAGACGCATAGCAGAGAACTATGGGAAACATTGTGGGGGAAGAAGTAATCAGCTAGCAAATTTTCACTGTTTAGCCAATGTCTTGACAGTTTTGATACATTGAGGCAATGATCTCTAAAAAGGGCTGGAAGATGGGGCTGGGAAATAAAAGGCCACCTCTTAGATTGGCTAACTATTTCTGGATCAGCGCTTGCATCACCCTGCCTGCCAAAGAGGCTTCTGCATGCAAGAAGTCTCAAGAACAGCTGAGCTGCAGTCAGACCAGGCCTAGACTAAGCCTAGAACACCTTGGATAGCAGCTGAAGGAAGAGTAAAATATTTGGGAAACAGCTGTTGAGATGGGAAAACTGCAGTTCTTCTATTTCCAGACCATGAACTGCCTTGGCTTTCAGTGTGTAAGTTTACATTTCACAAAGGGAAACCTCCTCCTCCCACACCTCTTCCTGTTCTCAGGTATGTTGCTGATGTGGGTTGCTGTCCCACGTTCTTCCCCAGGCTTCTCTACTTCTGTCATGTACTGGGGTTTAGCAATCCTAATCCTAAAGGAGGGGAAACAGGCCTGAGGCAGACAAAACCAAACTTACAGTACAGGTGCTGCTTTACCCCAACATACTGTTTCCAGCCTGAACTGCTCAGTGTTCTCCCTATAGGAAAACATCACAGGACTTGGGATTGCTCCCCTCTTTGTGAAGGATGGGTGGGAGAGGCTTTCATGTCAGCTGTTATGCCTTTTAGGGTAGTTTGGGTTTTTGTTTTGAGTCTGTGTCTTCTTGTAGCATTTTGCTCTTCGAACCAGCTTTCCAGAAGCTGCTGGCAAACTAGATCCAGAGCCATCAGGAGCTTCAATCTAGTGCCTTGAACATACTGGATGTGTCTAAACTACTCTCCCTCTGCTTACAACCCGAATTGTCACTAGTCCCCAGATGCACACAGGAAGAGACCCAGAATCTGTTCCTCCCTCTGCCCCCAAAGCAGCTCCACACCTGATCAATACAGGCACATTCCAGTACCAGGAGACAAGAACATGGTATTCCTCTCGAGGCATCAGTCATTCCTTGAGCCATTTGCTGTCAGTCACTGGCAGCAGAGGATGGAATGTTCCCCATCTGATGTACCAACAGGCACCAAGGCTCTGATCAAGGCTCTGTGCAGCTTGTGCTGCTGCACTGGGCTGGGGTGATCATTCCTACTCTTGGGGCAACCACCTACACCCACCTGAGAAAGGCTCCTGAAAACACAACGCAGTGGGAGAGAGATGGCACACTGGGGACACAGAATGGGAAGTTCCTGCAGGATCACAGGAAGAGCTCACAAAGCACAGATGCCTTCCAGTTCAAGCAATCAAGAGACCAGGGAAGGAAAGCAGGAAAAAGACAGGGCAAGCCCTGAAAAGGCTCACCTAATCAGTAGATTATACCTCCCCTTTGAATTTCAGCATTTCCAGAATCCACTTCAGCAAGGCTTTTCATTTTTCTCCATTCTGCCACCAGCTTTAGCTACAGCAAAGTTTTGGCTTGGGGAAGGCATGTTCATATTGAAACCATGGCATTCCCTCTCATGTCAGGTAGGCCCTTATTTCCTGGCTCTGCAGAGCACGGGAAGGGCCAGGGCCCAGAAACCCCACACATGACAGACCTACCTCCATCAGGGGCCAGAAGAGAGGGCACAGTGTTACAGGCACCTGGAATTTCCCCAGTCCCTGCCCTTAGGTACCCACCTTCTCATCAGAGGAGAGCTCAGTAAGAGAAAGGAGATTAAAAAAAATAAAACACACAGTTGAGGGGAAAAAAGGAAGAATCTGGACAACTCAATTATGCAAGCAGTCTGCATATGGAAATTCGAGTATCTGATTAACTTAGGCAGTGGGCATGGGGGACTGCACACATGACCGGAGTTAATTCTTGTGCACCTTCCTAGAGAACATGAAGAAGCACTGTAACTAATTCATGTCAGATGGGATGCTGAAGTGTTCCCTAAACAAGAGATTTTGGTAAAAAGCCAACATCTAACAACAACAACAAAAAAAATCGCACTAGTTCAGCAGCAGCTATCAGTGCCTGTATGGCACTTTCATCCATTTTTTTTTTTTTTGGCTGCTCTTGTTAATACAGAAAGACATGAAACTCATCCAAAACAGTAATTGGTGGTGTTACCTAAAAACAGTTGAATTTACCATGCTAAAAAAGGCATCCATTTAAAAAGGTAAGACTTCTGATTGCACCTTTTATTATACCTTAAATGGTATACAAAGCAGTGCAGTACTATGATGAATAAACACACCCAGGGATTGATTTTAGTGAGCTTTTCCCTTAATCCAAAATTCCTGGAAAGGAGAAACCCTTAAGATCTTGCAGCACCCCTCCACTCATTCTGAACTACTCTTACATATATTTGTTTGCAGGACAGTACAGCAGTCATGCAAAACACAACTTTTTCATTTATTCTTGTAATTTACCATCTTTACCTTTTAAGCCAAACTGCTCTTCTAATACGCTAAAAGCTGCCCTTGGTAGGAAAAAAGAAGTGTCACCCAAAAGGGTTTCATTCACTTTTCAGGCAAACTAAAACCTTAGTCTGTGCCGAAAGTGACAGCCAGAACAACCAAAATCACACCATAGGTACTTGTTTTTTCCTTCCTTTTTAAACAGGCACCAACTTATTTTCCCACTGAAACAGTTCCACAAACAGTTACACTATCATATCTGAAAGCTCCTCAAAATTTCCAAGTCAATGAAAGCCAGATTCTAGAGGGAGACAACATGGGTAAAAGAAGTGTCAATACACATAATATTTTAATACAAAATATTAGCTTTTTTCTTTTTTTTTTTACACAAGTCAGTTTTTTTAAAATATAGAACCTTAAAAAATGAACAAATTGCTATCCACACACTATAAACACTTGTTTGTGCTCAGTTTGATCAAGTTATCAGAACAATTTAAACACCAGTCCATAGTTTAAACACTGCCTTGAAGTTGGATGCAAACTATGCCGCACTGCGCGCTACCGTTATTGTATGTACAGGGTGAAGCGCCTTCGGTCGGGTTTAATACCGTAATAAAAAACTGTTCAGTTATCAGGTTCTTTGTGCAAGGATTTCACATTCTACTCATGCTCATGACATTTCAGTGGCACTGGTCTGAGCAAGCACAGGTAATTCTGTGAATGTTCACCAGAAGAATGTCCGTTACATGTTCTGGAAGTACGAGTTCTTCAGCTGGATAAAAGAAAACTTGTTAGTTTAGGGGAAATAACTAGCCTGATTAGCCAGAATTTAACAATTTCTAAGCACTGAAAGGAATTTTGATTTCTCAAAGTTGAATAAAAGTAATTAACTATCACATTTTCATAAAGATTACTATGTAGCAGGTACATCTCAGGAATATTTGTAATTGCCCGTTTTTTGAACGCATAGAAAGAAAAAAATTTCCCTCAAAGTTGGAGGTCTTTAAAGGTCTTGTTTTAGTAGTAAATCATCCACAAGTTGCAGGTTGTTAGCCAAGTAGATTTAGGATGATTTACTTGCATTACAGTAATTTACACAATTGAGCTTTAGGCATACAGTACAAAACTATGAACAAAAAGGTGAAGCAAACTTTTTTATTTATATTCAGGTAAAAACATTAACCTGATGAAGTAAATTATTGCAGATTTGAGAAATCAGCACATAAAACAGTTGGACAGAGCATTGCTTACAGGTGCTTTATCTGTGTCAAAAGACAAAGGCTGAACTGCTTGTTCTAAGCTAGCACTGGGGGGAAAGACAAAAAGAAAAAAAAAAAAGGAGAAAAAACTACAAAATTAGCCAGGAACTTAGATCAAGAACAGGAAAACTGTTTACTCAAACAGGGAATGAAACGACTCATTTGTCTTTTAAAAAACTTTACATCAATTCGAAATGCTCTGGGCCTTACCACAATACACGCTGGCCAGCCCAAGCTGTTGGACTTCAACTACATGAAAGAAATAATTCTTCCCTGCCTCCCGTACGAGGCTTTTGCTGCCTGAATCACTGTGTAAACAGCTCTGGAGCACTCTGGTAACGACTCTCGCCATTATATCCTACCACTACAGTAAAACTATGCTATAAGAAAGGTTCTACCTAGTTACAAAGGCTCAATTATATTGACAATATATATTTGATTTCAGTAAAATTTAAATTATCTTAATCAGAGAGAGAGGCATGGAGCAGTTAAATGCCCATGCTAACCAAAACATAACAATTGTTGAATGTTGCACACAAAAAGAACCAAGTGAATTGCACATCAGACAATACATGAGGATGGGTAAAATTAGAGGCAGGTGAGGGTACACAGAACTAGTCTACTAAACTAGATTTGTCAAATACATGGTGTATTTTAATTTCTGTACTTATGTACAAAAGTTGTCTTTGGAGGAAAAACTTCAGACTTAGCTAGATGGATACACACAGCCCAGTATTAAACTGCACAGCGACATTTATTGTTCCAGCCTGGAAAAACATCCCTTTTTAAATTTCACACAGCAAAGCAAGTTAAAAACTTCACTCATCAAATAAATGATAATTTAAACAAGAACTTGCTAAAGAAACCTTGTCACAACAACTTTTAGGGCCTGATCACTTTAAGTCCATAGGGGCTTTTAATGAATATCAACCAAGTGTCTTTGCTTATAATCTGCAAGCCGTTTTTCTACAACAAGAAGGCGTAACACGTTTCCTTGACTCAGGTGATATATTTAGAAAAGAATCATGAGTTTCTCTTTTGCTGTAACAGGCAGACATTGCATTTTTCATTGTGATCAGGAAAGATGGAATGACTGCTGCCCTTCTCTTGCAGCTATCAAGAGTTTTTCACGCATTATCTCAATAGTCGAATAGTCCGGCAATTTGAGATAGTTCACACAAGTCATTACTGAGGGTAGGAAATCATCGGGATTCTCTGTGGACTCAAATGTCTTCCGTACAATCGTCAAGGGAGGATTCAAACTTCGAAAACCTAGTAATGAGAAAAGACACTCAGAATGAGGCTGCTCCTCCTGAACACCCACGGCTGACTGCAGACATGCCCAGAGACAGAAGCACAACTGACTTCCTGGACACCTTTAGAAGTTCAGAATACTTTATACAAACTTTATAAAAGCTAAAAATACCTAAAATCCTGCCTGCAGATTCATCTTACAAGATTAATTTAAAATAAAGGAATAAGCTGCATGAATCTCCTTTTAATTCTGTTCTGTAGGTGTAAAAATTCTATTCCAACCACTATTTTTAAGTTTGTTGGCTTCACACACACTTCTAACAGGAATCATCTCTGACTCCAGTACCTGATTACTCTTACTCCAGCTATCGTTTCTATACTCCTAACACTCAAGTGTCTGCACCATGTCTCCACATAGAAGAGCTCCCAATATATACTTAGAAAAAATGAATAATCAAATCTTTCTCCCAAATCACAAAGAATGTAAATATTGGAACAGATGCATGAATTCTGTTTTGACCTACAAAGGACTCAGTTGAGAATACAGTTAAATGTGTATTCTACAGTAGTCCCTAGCAAAGACGGCAAATTTTCCTGTTTACTCCACTGCCTCTTACCTAAATGCTGAAATTCAAAAGGGGGCGAAATTAAATAAGATTAATACTATCCTAAGTATTGTCTCCTTTCTAGAAAGGAGACTATTGTTTTCAGGTTACAATGCATCATTTTGTTGCCATAACTTAATGCACTTCTAGCCAAAAAATACAGTATTGGGAGCTTTAAGTTCTATTTAAATTTTGAACTCTTTTGCCCTCTGACAGATTTTCTGACAACAATTTAAACCTGGAGAGTCAACAGTAGCAAGTGTCATGAGATTGCCACAAAGGTTATGAGAACTATACCTGATGTCTGCCCAGCCACTTCTGAAATTAAAAATGTCAAACTAGCATGAACCTCTTAAATAGATAAATTAAGGAACTACCCCAACTGAAGTAAATATCTTATTCAGAAACACATCAGTAACAGTGATTTCATGCACAACAATATGCAGTAAGGAAAACCTACCTCCTACAGGCAGTCTGGGGCTGCCTGTCACGAACTGAAGAAACAGTCTTTGCTGCTCACTGTCAAAACTACTGAGAATTTCAAAGAGATACTTCACTGCTCGACTGAGGAGGGAAAAGAACGAAGAGAATATTATTTTGTTTATAGTTAAAATAATTGCATCAGATTCATATTCAGCACAATATGAACATTTCCAAATAAATGTCATGATTCCTTTAGCTTGAATAACAATCCGTGAAGATTATTTCAAGAAAGCATTTTCTACTGTTTTGGGTTTTTGTGTGTTTAACAAGACCAACATGTTATTACCTGTCATGCGTATAACCGTGATCAGGCCTGCAACATTCCATTAAAGTCTTTGCATCCCAAGTGTCTGTCTTGCTGCCACACAAGAGCTGCTCCAACTGTAAAATTAAACAACAAGGAGTAAATGTTCCCTTTCCCTTGCAAAGCACCAGGAACACACGAGTACCACAAAAGCTTGGCTAACACATTGTTCCAAAGAGTGCTTTAATGTTTGTTCTTCAAGTCAAAGGTCTGAGTTTAAAAAAGTAAACAAACCCCCCAAAGTAGAGTCTTCAAACAGACTCCCTCGAAGAAGAATAGAACATTCTCTCCTCTAGTCCAGAGAACCATAATTGTGACTCAATTCAGTCCACTTAAGAGTGTTGAGAATTTTACAAGGAAATTGATATGGCGGTGGTGAGAATAAAGCAAGACCAACTATCCTTATTCTTTACTCTTTCATCTGAATCTCTTCTTACTGTCTGAAGCTTTGCTGAAGAGCTGACTACTTGTTTTATTGTTCTAATAGAAGATACAGGTAGTGTCCACATCGATCTACAGCTATTCAGAGGTACTGCAATACAAGGAATTAGGGTACCCATACTCCATAGAGAAATGAAGTATGATACATAAATTAAAGCACTTCTCAGAAAAGCTGGATACACACAATGTAAAGAAAATGGAGTTGTTCGTAATACAAGCATTAAATAAGTGACTACTGAACAGAGAAATCTTTTAAGAGTTAAGTGTGGAATTTCAGGGACACTCACTTT
Organism: Dicaeum eximium; assembly: GCA_013396995.1. Classification (NCBI taxonomy): domain Eukaryota; kingdom Metazoa; phylum Chordata; class Aves; order Passeriformes; family Dicaeidae; genus Dicaeum; species Dicaeum eximium. Next base: position 1,732,485 of record VWZP01005658.1, read on the forward strand.
TACTAACCTGCACCAGAAATGCAATCTCAGACTGTCACAAATGCCCTACACTCAGGTAAAAGTGTATCTGCATGCCCTACATGCAGATAAAGGTTATAAAAGCAGCAGCAAAAACACTTTCACCAACCTCCTCAGGATAGAAGTACTGAAGATGACTAAGGGGGAACACCGACTCAAATCCATCTCTGAAGGAGTCAAACTGTCTGGCAACACCTTCATTCAGTGCCCAGAATATAACCAACTGCAGGGAAAGGAAAAAAAAAAAACCAAAAATGAAAAAGCAATTTGAACACAGGAGCATGCAGTGATCACTACAGTACAAAGAAGTACAGCTGCAGAAGCCAAACTCCAGCAGCCCAGCCATATGCTCACTGGAGTTACCACAGGGTGCACATTGATTCATGGAGCTGATCTACAGCATTGCCTCATTCTGCCTTAATTCATAATTTAGATTACCTTTAGCATGAATGTTTTGCAGAATTTAAATAACTTAATTTGCCTTTGTCTTTAACAAAACAAACAGAACTCAGAATAGCTGGCTAAACTGAACCCATTTAACAGAAATTTAAAGTAAATCTGAACATTTGTTATCTTTAAAAGCCTTACCTAGGTGTTCTCTCTCTACACCTCTTAAAATGCAGCACCTGAAGCAGAAATCCATAGGGCATCATTTGGCAATATTATCTTAACTTCCCTCATGGAAATATATGGGTCCCTATTCTAATATTAAGTTCAAAAAAAAGCAACTCTAGCCTATTTGATATATTAAGTAGCTTAATATTACAAGAATACATAGGAACAAAAGCAGTAACTTCATTTCAGGTTACTGGAATATGGTTAAGCATCATAATGCAAAGACAGTAAGACACCAATCTAGGCTTTTTGAGCATATTTTTTCTGTTTTGTTTTGGTTTTATACCTGTAATTACCCCCTCAACATTAAAATAACTTCCGAAGTGGACAGCACATACTGAAACAATAATCAGTGGCGGGAGGAAGGGCATATGACACAAATGAGACCAGAGTTCCTTTACATCTATCTCCTGCAGCCAGGATTTCTCCACTAAATAAAAGGTATTTTACATGGCAGATTGCAGGCAAGTTCAGATTCTCTTGTCAGTCAGTGCTATTGCTGGTTACACTTGCCTTGGATATCCTCAACCCCAGCAGGAAATGAGGGCTGGTTGTAAACGATGTGTTGTCAACACAGAACTGCTAATTTAAATGTGTTAAAAACTCTGGCCTGTGGTGCTGATTAAAGTCATCTATGGATACATCTGAACAGGATTAAAAAGCTCAGAGATCCTGCTGGAGCTCTGAAGCAAGTATGTAACCCTAGCCCAACAACTGAGGAGTTACGGGTTACAGAAAGCTCTCAAGATACGAAAGCTCATTAGAATCTGCTGATAAGTTTCCCAATAGAGGAGTCAGGCATTGAATTTCATGTGAGATACACTGCATTAGTTCCACAAACCAGTTTTAATACTGAAGAGGAAGGTAGCAAGCACCAGCAGCACAAAAACCTCTTCTACAACACAGAACAGTCTATGGCTATTCTAACAGCAGAGTTGCCTACCTACAATTGTGATTACTTTTTATGATCAAGAGCATGTGGCATAATTAAGCTGCACTGTATTCTTGCAGATTCAAAGAGAAGATCAAATTGCTAGACAAAAATCTACTGTACTGAAACTTTTTGTTCACAAATTTAGAACAAGCAAGGTGGCCTCTTTATAATACAGGGGAGAAGAAAAAAAAAAGACAAAACAGACAGAGAATAAAGTCTTTCACTACATTGGTAATTGAAGCAGCTCTGCTTTCTGATAAAGGCAGCTCCTGTGGGAACTGTCCTTGGGGGGAAAACAGGGAAGTAGAGGGAACAGTGACATGATGGCAGGAGAGGCATGAAAAGCAACATTAGCATATTCCGGCTTTATAAACTACTTTTTATGTTAATGCTCCCACAAGATTTTAATGAAAATGACATGTTCAAGAGCAGGGCAGCTGACCCACAGGGTGCTATACAGGCCAGCTGATCAATTAAATATATTGTTTCTAAAATGCAATTCATCATACTTGTGATGGAGAGCACACTAATTTTCCCTCTGAAATATTTTCTATTATTTTCACATCAAGTCTATAAAGCTGTGAAAATAAGATAGGAAAAACTGCACAGAGGTCCTTTAAGTTCCAGAAGTATTTAGAAGGAGAGAAAGTTGTCTGTTGTGATCTCCTTTTTCTTTACAACGCCAGAAGCCTGCAGCAGGACAACTACAGGACATCTGAACCATCTGTAAGCCTTTCTCAGTGTATCAGATATCTGATACAAGTTACTTAGGGAAGGGAAAAAAAAAAAAGACTGCAAACTATGGAAATCAGACTAGAATGCTTTAATGCAACGTTACTCAGTAAATGGAGACTGCAAATTCTGTTTCTAATGAACTGTGGAAGTTTCTATTGCTCCTCTGTTAGGTCTGCAAAGACCTTTAAATCCAAATATATTTAATTCTCTAAGTGATTCTTAACTAGCAGAACTTACTTTTAACAAATAAACACATGAGAAGTGGATAGGTAACAGCTTGGAACTATAAGGTAAATAGAAACTTCTCAGTATTCACTTGTAAGGATTATAGAACAGCTTTGCAAAATTTCTCAGCTGATAGGCAAGAATTTACATTACCCTTATCGAATCATTTCTACCAAAACGTCAGGTAGGAACTGACTTAAGTTTTGGTAGGAACTTAACAGTCCTCAGAGTAAAACTGGCAGTACCCTAACTTGTCAGGAAATGTATTATTTAGTAACTGCAATAGTTATCCTCCTCTCCATCCCACTCACAACTTCATGTGATAGTATTGCATTCTTCCTGTCTTTCCTCGTCTCTTTTCCAGCCTGTTTTTAACCAATTCCCTTTATCACTTCCTTAGAAACAGCTTCCTACCTTTGTTCAGCAGTATCAACCTTCCGTTTTCCTAAGTCCCTTTTGCCATAGGAAAGAATCAATACACAAGTGCACTATCAATTTATTCTGGCAATGTTTTGTTATCTTTTCCTTATTTATTCTTTTTAGGTTTGGGGTTTTTTCACACGTTTGGGGTTCTTTGGTTGACTGGTTAGGTTTTCCCTGGGGTTTTTGTTGGTTTGGTTTTGGGTTTTTGGACAAGAAACTAATGCTTTATTTTTGACTCACAACTGCTGATGTTTTTGTAAGACTGAGCCCAAAAAAATTACACTACTATTACAGCAGTTCAAAGACCATTGGGTAGGAGATGCTAGATCACTATTGCTATACAATTTGCTAAATCACTACTCCTAAACAATTCATTATCATAACCACTTACAATGAATCCACTTAAAATACTTTTTCTCCAAAAAGCCAAACTTCTGATGACTTCATTACATATAAACCAGACTTTTTGTACTACGTAATTTTCAAGTCAGGTGCAATTAGATTCTAATAGTTTTACTGTAGTATAAACTGCTACAGAAGAGAAGTCCTAAGCAGGAAAATTATTGGCATGCCTTGTTTATGAGAATGAACTGAAATGTATATGGAAACAAACTACCTGGGAGCAAGAAGAAAGAATTTTAGTCATAGGTTTGCTTTTACATACTCTGAGATACTCCTCTAAATTGTGGATAGTGACCGGTGTATCTTTTCCCCCTTTTTTCAGCTCTATATTGGGAAACCCAGGAAGTGTGAAGTCCAGCCCTAGATCTTCCACTGAGCAGCCATTCATAGTCAGAGCCTCCAATGCATACTGTAGACTTTCTTTGGTCTAAAAAATTTAAAGTGAAAATCAGTGAGAACAATTCAAATAAACTTATCCAAAAGTTATGACTTTTAAAGCAGCTTTGACTAATCAGACATTTCTGTAAGACTATGACCATTAAAACTGTTACAGCTCTCCTTGCTTTACTTCTGGAGTTCTCACACAGAACAGTAAACCAAGAGAAACCAGATAAACAAGCTTAATGGATAAACTGGAAAGATCACAGGAGTACACTTTTTTCTAGCAGTTTTGGGATTACATAATATGCCAGGAGACAAACTACCTAGAAAATACTACTACAAGAAAAGGCAATATGAAATGTGCTACAGCTCAGAGGCTGTTTTCTCCTTAGAACAGTTAATGGCATTCATATTTGGCATGCATACTGACATTTTTCAGCTTTCATCCACCAGGTTTCAGGTTTTTCAAATTCTTGGGAAATTGAAAGCCGTGACCAAGGAGAGAGAGTGAGACAATGAGGTAAAGAGGAACAAAGACCCAAAGCTTGCAATACTTCCACTAGTAACAAAGCAGACTGATGTATTTAGAGTATAAATTGGGTTATTACTTCCTGCCAGCTAGTAACAATGGATGCTAGAAAAAGCATGTGCGCCAAAGACTTTTTATCACTAGTGCCACAGCTCACTGTGGCATTTCCAACTAAGAGTAGATATCCCTGAAAAATTAATGAACCCGTATGCTCATGCATGATGACATTTCACCTCAGTTCTGCATACAGCTCTTCAGTGAAAAAAAACCCCAATCCTACATATAAGGCACTTCTATGAAGATATGAAACTTTGATTAAACCAACTAGTGAAAAAGCCAGATTTTTGACTGTTCAAGAAGCAAGGACAGATTTTTTTCCTCTGATATTTAAGTTGGTTAGTCTTTTTAAAGTGAACCAAAAGAGAAGTTAGGTAAACATCTGGCAGTTTTAGACATTTCTGGACTCTGTTCAATCACACAGAAGAAACCCATAATTAATCATGTTAGACAAGACTATAATTATTTTATAATATGAAATAGTTCCTAGTTTTATAATTATTAGCCACTGATCTAATAACATTAAAACTACTTTGTGTGAGAATAAATTAATTATCACTATTACAATCAGTTCCAAGCCCTATTTTATGTTCTGAATTACTGCTATTTCATAAAATCCAGATGTGTAAAGATGCACTCTTCCATTCTTAGGGTTATTTTCCCACCTGAGTTTTATCCTGTTCAAGTCTTTTCTTTTGTCTTACAATATCTTCAAGGTGATATATTGATTTGGCTACTACTGGATCAATACTGAACAAGTCATGCGATGTCAAGGAGGTTTCCTGTCGTAGCATCCACTTATAAAAAGGAAGTCCAAGAGGAAGGTCCACCTGGAAAACAAAGCACTGAACTGTTTAGCATTGAACTGTCTTCCAAAGGATATCTTCCACTACTTCATCTCTTGACCAGATCTACACTACTAGCTCATAGTTCTGGCACACACCAAAACACCATGTCCTAGTGTTTTTGCCTCAGAAATTTACAGTCAAGAAAACCCAAGTGACTGCCTAGTACATATACATTAAAGCAATCAGCAAACTGGAGTAACAGTGCCAAACCATTCTTGAAAGAAGACTGGAAAGAGATTTCAACACATAGTAGATAATGGCTCTTCCTTTCTACTCTATGGTCTCAAAAGCCACTGTAACCATCTTCAACATGTATTACCCTTTTCCCCCCACAAAAGTTCAGCTGCATGCTTGTCCTCCTCCCTGCCCTGCCTCAGACTGCCCTTACTTCTGGAGCTGAAAATAATACCATTTAATTCTTAATGCTTTTATCCCTCAACAGTCAGAACTAGTATTTTTATGTGACCCCTTCAGAACAGATTTTCTGTTTCATTCTCACCAGTCTGAAGTCCATGATTGCCTTGGCCATTAGTTTTCCCAGAAAGCGGAACTTCATTTTAACTTTTGCAATGTGAGCTGGCTTGGCTGTTCTACCAAAAGGAAGTGCAAAAAGGCCTTGAAGGTTATGAATGTACTTGGTACCTTCCTGGCTTCCTGTTGAGGAAGAAAGAAGGAAGAGAGTTCAGTATTTACTCTGCTAGTTTATTTCAAGATGCAAGTGGCATTCAGATAGCTTTAACCCAAGCTTCTTATTGAAAAAACAAAACAAAACCAAAAAACCAACCAAACACACTCAAGAACCCCAACAAAACCCACAAAGATCCACACACTATCTGAGGTGCTCTTTACGTAACTGAAGTCAACTTGGAATCAATTCAATATTAATCAGTATTTATAGATTAGGTAGTAGAGCGATTACCTTTTGGATTGGCTAAAGTCACTTCTTCTCCCCTCCAAAGGCCTAAGTCTGCTCTCTGTAGTTCCTGAGATACAAGTGCATAGAACTCTAGTGTAGGGCCTAGGCCTGTGCCAACCTTCAGGGGACAGAGGGTGAGGGGAGAGGAGGGGGAATGAGATAGATAAGTCCATTAGATCAGTTTGAATATAAAAACCTTTATTTAGTCTGAGAAATATATCATACATTGTTTGCTACAAAAAAGACTGCATGGCAAAAAGCATCTAGGGAACCTAACTACAGGAACAGTTACAACATGACAGAGGCAACCTGGAAAGACCACATGCCAGAGGAAGTAACAGTGGAGTAAAAGTATTAACCACATAATGATCATATTATTATGGAACACACACAGCTGTTTAGAGAGATAGAAAAAAATTAGCTCTGCTGACTACAATTGATTATGAAATTTAGACCAGAAATAGCTTTTCCTAGCAACTAAAAATCACAACCAAGCAGATTAGGGATAATTGAAGGATAAAATTCTTTAGCACCAACAATGTGAAAGACAAAGGGTCTGACCAAGCCATTTTAGGAAAGCTGTAGCTATTTTGTATTAATCTTCAGTAACAGGGGGTTAAATTAGAGTCCATTGGTATTACTTACCTCATTCTCATACTGGATTTCCAACATGGCTCTTGAACTGCCTAGATCCTGCATCACAGACTCTGCCTGTTTCAACAGCTCATCTCTGTTCACAGTGCGCTACACATTAGAGAAGTGTCATGTAGTGAAATTATGGCTTTAAGTTCCAGCTCCCAAGGCAGTTACAACAGGTAAAAATCAGTTATGCACATTTTTCCACCCCATGCCAATAGTTGCACAGTTTGATTCAGCAACTTGCAAACTTATGTTTTAATAATTCTTGCTTCTATGAGAAAACTGTTTCTAGCAAATGTTTTCAATATAAAATGAAAAAACATTGACATCAGTAGAACTAATAGGTACTGTTCATGCCAAGAATATGGCAACAGGACTAGGACACAGCAAAGTATTGTCATGTGATGTTCTATATCTCAAACTAATATGTAGAGAAGAAAATAAAGATGCTGAAACCCAAACAAAATACCCAACAGCAACTGGGATTCCTGCATGTGGGCAGCTATATTCTTTTTGAACTTCAGTCTTGTGTCTCCTGCTGCTTTTCCCCACAGGTATTGAAGATCATATAGCAAATCTTGTTTTAAGATAATGTATCTCCAGATTCAAGGCAGACACCTAAGACTCCCTCAAATTTAACAGTCACAGCTTACTTTTATTATGTTGTGACAGGTGATTTACCTTCCCCAAATACAAGGACAGTATTTTTGTTGATTTAGGGTCTAAGTCCCATTACTTGAATTCTTGTGAGAATCAAGCAAAACAGAGGTCTACAAGCCAGTATGTGGAAATATCACTAATGCTGCCTAAACCTCCTTGTTCACTGTTGAGAGTTCAGTTTCAGAACTGTGTCAGGGTGCCCCTCCTGCCCTCATGCGGCCGGCATGGAGAACACACTGCGCCTTCTGCCGGGGGACTGCAGGAACAAAACCCACCTGCCCTTCTCTATACCACCACAACATCAGGTTCTACAAATAAGCCTTGCTCACAATGATCTCCTTAAAGGCAACATAAAAATAAGCAGATCCTTCATGCCACTTGAAACAAGATGTACTTACTTTTTTCCTGTCCAGCCGCGGTGCCACTCTGCTGTCCTGAGAATCCGACTGATTGATTTCTGGGTTAGTATCCAGCAGCCTTTGCATGGCTCGATCACGATCAAAGGCCGTTACATAAAACAGCATTTGGCGGGTGTCAAATGGAAAGAAAAATGGGCTGTGAAGAGCAATGGATTAGTCAGCTGTGTTCCAAGCAGCATCTCTGACTAGCGTTTCGTTTAAAACACAACAGAACTGTAGTATGTCCAAAATTAGTGCTTTATTACACTCTGGTGAAAGCAGCCTCTAAGGGAAGCCCTCCAGAGCATACTTTAGTTTTAGTTACAATGCTTAGGAGCAAAAGTTTTGAGAAATGCAATATATGAAGGAGACAAAAATTCCAAAAAGCTTTTGACTCCTCTTGAAACGTAACTCAAAATACTTGAATGTCTTGGCTGTGTGAAGTTGACAACAGTAAATAAAATTCCTTGTTCACTACTGTTCTACAATTAATAAATCCAACAGATCAAAGATTTAACCTCAAGCTCCCATATTTGGCAGCAGAAGGACATGAGAACCTGCCTAGAGCATCACCTCTATTCTACGTTCCACCATTTGCAAAAAGTACTTTAAATCATCTGTGAAAGACTACCAGAGAATCTTCTTGTTTTCAATTTATCACCTGCACTATTTTCAGATGTTAACACTGTGCTCCTCCATTGGCATTAAGTGGAAAGGCAGTTTTATTGAACAAATAATGTTACAGATGTTTAAGTATATACATTTGTGCTCATCATCTCTTATCTGCAACATTTATGAAGCAAGTTAGAGATCTTATTTTTAAAATGAAAAGCCAAAGAGTTACTCTGAGTATGTATTTCCAGTCATCAACAGTATTGCTGCAATTAACACGCTTGAAAAACCCAACAATGTCAACTTTAATTTCGCATTTTTTCAAGTGCAAGAACTTTACAGCTTGTACTCTGCATCAAGATACAACGTACTATGTATATAGCTTCATAATCATTATTTAGATTCTTTTATCAGTATCATTTATACATACCTTCCTTTGTATCATACTGAATATGCCAAGATAAAAACAATGATGTAGTAAGAATGCTATTATGCCGTTTAACAGGAGAAAAAATATCACCTGAATAATCAAAATTTCAATGGAAAACCTTCAGATTGCTCAGCAATTTCTGTAAGAAGTGGTCCACACTCTGCACATAGTCTAGCTCTGAGAATGTGATTTAAACTATGCAATATAGGTGTAAACATCATGCCACTATGTAACTTGGCAAGACTTCTGTGACTACATTTTGCACTCTCAAGAGTCCCATAGGGATGATGCACTGTGCTGCCCAGCCAGGATTCCCACTGAACTAGAATTAGAGACACTACACAGCAAATCACTCATACCATGTTTTTCCAAGTTCTGTCAGCCAAGTTGGGATGTTTCCTGTCATAATCACCAAAGGATCCTGAAGCTGCCTGTTTGCTTTTGCTGTCAGTTTACTGTTGATAAACTCCGAGGTCGGAATTATCTCCTTGCAGACTGCATTCTGTGTTAAATAAAAGCAATGTATTTCTAGTTAGAGAAATGCTGAAAGAAATAGCAAGTCTTTGTTAAAAAAGGTTTTTAATGCTTCTAATTTGCTTATCATGGAAAATAAAAAAACTTTCACTGCTGTTTTGTTCCTCCAGAATTTCAGACATGAAAGGACTGAGTAGATGTTTACTACTAATTTCCTTTTCAGGAATTAAGTTGGTCTTTGAACTTAAGGAAGGACGAAGCACGGATATTGTGTTCAATACAGTATAAAGAAAATATGACTGTCTGTAAGAATTTACAGCCTTCATCTTCACGGAATTTAGGGAAACATGTAGGGAAAGATGGCAGTATTTGCATTATTCTGTCTTCTTGAGGGGCAGTAGACAGGGGGAAAAGGTTATTTAAAATGTTACAGATGGTTCTGTCCTGAACCAAGTATCAAAGTGATTTAAAAAGTGTTCTACTCACATCATACAAGTAATACCAGTATCGACTGATAGCATGTAAAACTCTCAAAAGAAGAATAACATCTAATGAGGGGTCTTCAAATGTTATATTTTCAGGTGGAGTAGATATGAGGTAAATTTCCAGAGGATTTAACACCGAAGGGCATACACCATCTGTCAGGAAAAAATGTGTTAGCAAAACAGCTCAAACAGAAGTTTTTCCAAGATTTAATTATTAGGAGCCTAGGCACTATTACTCATGGCATTTCACTTAACTACAACAGTTCAGTTAAACAACTCAGTAAACATCTTAGTTTTCGTTTTAATATACAGCTAAAAAATATACACTTAGTATTTTTATACTGTGCCTGCTTTAAAAGAAACACTACAATGGCAGTAAACATTGTCAAAGTTCTGTAAGGACTGAGAGGAAATCTAACATGTAGCAAAGCAACACACTCACCATGCCACAGTTCATCATGCTTTTTAGAATTTCTAGGGGAGGTTTTCGTGGGAGCAGTTTGTGCTCTTCCTCTTTTACCCCCAACACAGTCCTTATTACCATCTTCATCCTCTCGTACAGGTTTGTACCTAAAAAATAAACAAAGATTAAAAATATGTTTTGAAATGCTAACTTACAGGGAAACAAAATCACTTTTAAAGGTGTTAGTTCTCAGATTTCCAGAACTTTACTTCAATGACAGTTAAAAGCAGAAAGACAAGAACACTGCACTGGGATATGATCCAGCCTCTGAAGCAAAGTATTTCACAGGGGAGAAAAAACAAGGACCCTTCAACTCCATGAACTGGAAGGAGACAAGGTCAACGTATAAACAAGACCCCAGAGTGACTGAGGTTAGAGTTAGGTTAAGTTTTGGCATTTTTTGATGGGTTTTTATTTGCTTGCTTTTTTCTTTAGCACATTTAAATGTTAAAAAGAGAGAGACTGCTGAACATTAAGATGTTCAGCAGTCATGTGTCAATGTTTCTTGCAAAGCATGGCCGAAGAACACACTCACTTTCACAGCAATCAACAGGGAAAATTAGTATAAGGTTGACCATTAGTTGTATACTGCACATTCTCTACTGTTCGTGGTTAGTTACCTAACACTAACAATGATTTCTCCCCATCTAGCAGGTGTCATTTAAAATGCCCCTTTTCTTGTTCACCAGCTTTACTCAGGAACTACAAAGAACATCAGGAGCTAGCAGTGAATTTTTACTAAGTTTTAAGTATCTCAAGCACATGAGGAAATTCAAAGCTCCACAGTTTTCAAAGGGATAAAAAAGAAGACAGACAGCTGTATTCCAAATTTCTCGATGTATATACATGCAGTAAACTGGAGAAGTTATTCCTGGATTTCTCTAGGCCACTTACCAAATAGTGTGCGTCTTTGTCCAAATCCCAGCTCTTCCCAGTGGGTTGCTTTCATCATCTGTGGACTCCCTCTCTTCCTCAGCTTGTAAACTGTACTGCCTGACTGCTTGGTACACAGTCATATTGTATGGCAGCAGGTGATCTCCAATGTAAAACTGCAATCTGTGTCTCACATTCCCTGAATTTAAGAATTGAGCAGCCTGAAGAAAAAAAACCCAACCATTCAAGTTAGGAAACTTGTTGCACAGCTTTTCTTTAAGGCCCTCCCCACACTGTATCCTCCCTGTACTCCCAGAGCAAAAGCTTACCAAAGATTCATCTATTTCTTCATCTGAGCCATCATCATCACTATCTTCATCATCTTCTCTAACTCTTCCATAGCCTGAGGCAAGAGAGAAGAAAGACATCCTGATTTGCTTTTTTTCATGAAAAAGTAACAGTGCTTTGGTCTGACTGTTAAAACTTCAAAACCTTTAAAACAGTTCCAAAATATATCCGTTAAAAACAGTAAGATTCAGAACTGCTAGAACAAATTTCAGTATCAACACCTGGCATCAAAACTGCCAAGCTACAGCCAGTGTGACAGTAAAGCAGTAATACTTCTGTTAGTATTTTGACTGAACTGTTTACCACAGGAAACAGTTTGTCCCAGAAAAGGAAGATTCTCCACAGCTTTAATCTCCTCCCTCATGTGCAAGGTCTTTTGATAGGTACTTTCTTCACAGGTTTTTACAGACTCTACAATGACAGCAGAAACTATTCCAAAAAGGAAAATTCAAGTGACTGTGTAATATATAAATACCTCTAACTACAAGGTATCTTTCAATGGCTTGTACCAAAGCCAGAGGATCAATCTTCACCGGTCCACCTTTCCACTGTTTCACATTAGCACAGTCTGGATGTCTTTGCAGTTGGCATTTTAATTGATGTGTATTGAAGAATTTTAAAGCTTGGGATCCTCTGTTAAGAGAAAAACTCAAAATAATTTGTGAAAAAAGTTGCTACACAAAGAATCTAATAACCACAATTGCATTAAAAATGCAGTAAAATAGGCTTATACATGCATTCACAATTTTACTTTTTCAGAGTCTTATTTGTCAGACTATTTCTCTAAAAATAAGCTAATATGGTTTGGATAAATAGATTAAAAGTTTTCTTCTACAAGAACACCAGAATCCAAGTTGAAGAAAATCTGGAAGCTACATGAATTGAGAGAAAGCCCAGCCTGAGGTCTGGTTACAATATGGCCTATACTGACCATCTTTGAAATCTGAAGTAGTTCAGTGGTCAGCTGATGACACAGGAGCTGTGTTTATGTGCAGTGCAACAAGGATCAGAGATGGGCATGGAAAATGCAAGTATTCATTTCAACTGATTTTTTTCAATAAGGACCTAAAGAGAAAACCTGAAAGCTCTTCTGTTTTTTTTCTTGCCAAGAATAGTTTATGTATACATTCCACCTCACCAAACCATCAATACTCAAAGCTAGCTGGTTTTATATAACAAGCCTCTTATCTTGGGCTGCTTCTATTTCCAGGTGCTAGTAAAAGATACCAAAACTTAATGCTTCAAAATCCTCATTGACATAATCCACAGTAAAACTTGCAGTCAAGCAATGCTTACAGCACTCTGGCTTCCCATGTTCCATTTTCTATCAAAATGAACAGCAGGATTTTGTTTCTACCACTAGCAGCTTTTTAATTTTGGTAGTTATCCCACTTTTTACAAAAATAATATACATAAGAAAGCATTCTGAGATTACAGAGCACATACTATTTGCAAAAGCCATTCGTCTAATAAGAAATCTGTGTATTGCATTAATTCCCACTCATTTTAAGTTTTCACAAAAAACAAGCACTGAATTTTAATGTTACTTAGATTAATGCTATCGTGTGAGGCTCCAATACATCAAATAAAATGGATGTTGTGTCACCATTAATGAAAAAAAAATAAACCTCTCCACACTACCTTACTACCTGAGACACAGAAGACCTTTGGCACTTCTAACTCTAAGAAGAATTTTCAAAAATTCATTTTCAATGCTCCTCCTCTCATCCTCAGCTTTTAGCCAGGACCAAAGAATACTTTCAAAACTTATGCACAACTGTACTGAAACAAATTCACTGTTACATAATAAATAAAAACTAGTGCTGATTTACTCAAGTATAGAAAACAAATTATAGAAACAGGTCTTTAGTCACTCATACTTGTTACTTAAAACACAACTACCAAGCTGGATTCCAAATTTACTCTGTATCTTAAAACTCAGGGCAGGCCTACAGCTATTTTAAACTATTGACAGCCAAGGCTTATCACTTAATCCACTATCATCGTAGAGCACAGAATCTGTATGAACAAACTAAGTTGAGCACTGTAGTACACTCCTTGCAGTTTAATTACTCTGCTAAAATAATCAGTGTCCAAGCAATAGATTGTTTCTTTCCAGTGTTTATTACATAGGGACAAGGAAGACATTTGGATTTTTAAAGGGTAAATTTACAGATCGCATTTCAAGTTGATCTATCATCCCCCAATTTAAGTGAGACAAGTTTCAAGATGCTAAGCAAACATTTAGTAAAATATTCCATTTTCCACTGACTAAAAAAAATAACTGTTTTATTGCTTTTGTTTTTAACAGGGTCAGAAGTTTCCATTACCTCCTCTTGTAATTGTACTTGTCCTTATAGTGTTCTTTGAAACAAGTTCTAGAAAACAAAAGCTTCCAACAAAACTGTTACCTGAGCATTAATCCTTACCTGCTCCCTGTTCCATTTCCACTAGGGAAGTCATGCACTTTAACAGGAAACTGTTCCATCTGACTGAGGCAGTTGTTCATTTTATGGACTAATGCCAACAAAGGTGCGTTTTCTAATGGCTCTAATCTTCCAAGGGGCTCTTCTCCAGGAAGCTGAAATATAGTCCAGTCTTTAGTTACCTGCTTGAATTAAACCACCCTAAACAATTCATACCATAAATTAAGAATGCCTGCTCTCACTGAAAGTAGCAGCAGTATCAGGATGACAATGGCACAAGTTCATAAAAGACTTGTTTCAAAGAATGTACTTTTCTCTCCTGCTTTCAACTGAACAGCCCAACAGATTTCAAGCATTCACCCTTAACCATGAGCAACAAGCTTTTTGCAAGTTCTAGTTATCTGCTTTCCTCTCTTCCACTTCAAATTCCTTCCTTTAAAAGCAGAACACAAGTTTCCTGCACTATTTAGTCCTAAGTGATAATATTACTATCCAAACCCTTTCCATATCAACTTCTTAAAAGACAGAAACAACTTTTAAGTTGTTCAAGACTCAGACAATTGGCCATTTTGGCATTTTTTCCAGGGTTGTGCAGAACTTTCTGTAATTACAGGGTATTCAAAAAAGTTCAGGACCTATAAGGACACTGAACAATGTCAAAGTTGCAGTGTTACAGAACTTAGACATAAATAAAACAGTCTTTCTGTATTCCACCTTTAAGGTAAGGTCAACACAGAACCTCTCAGATGGTTTTCTGAGAAAGAAAATTTGAGAGAAAGACAACTAAGAATGCCAGAAAAATAAACAAGAAAACTTACTGGAGAAGAAAAAAATACATGAAGAAATCTTTTCAATCTGATATCTCTGCTAACAGCATCTTTTTCACTTTTGGATGTCAAATAGAGCAGCAGTTGTTTAACAAACCCACTATGCTGGATTTCAAATGAGGAGACGTCAGATTCCGAGACAATGCTACGGATTTCTACAAGGCACTCTGTTCCACCATCCACCTGAAAAATATGAAGAGAGTGTTTTATTACCCAGGTATTAAAGGCTTAATGCTAGCTTTCTTTCTACTGCATGGAACAGCTCTAAAGGGCAGGGGGAAAAAAGCAAAGTCTGGAGCGTATAGTAACTCAACACAAGCAGCAATGCAGGGCAAATAATCTGAGAATGAGCATGTCTCTGTTCAAGGGGAGACATTACAGGCAACATCTACATTTTCTCTGCTTTGAGAGAAATACAAGCTCATTTTATGCAAGGCAAAGATGAGCTCCAAGCAGAGGTGCTTTCTGTTTAAAAAAAACAAACCCCTAACAACTCAGATTGGTGTATGTTTTATGTGACATCTCTGTGGGAGAGAGGAGGTGAGAAAGTTTCATATTTTAACAATTTCTCAGATCAAAGCACAGAACACAGCTCAGCTCTTGTGCTGGTTTAGAAATTAAGTGTCTGGACCACAACTGTCTGAAAAGAAAGGCCGAAGTTCTTGACATGCTACCACATTTACCCCAAATCTGTGTTTCTTCTATAATTTTAACAAAATGCTGCTTCCCTCTCCTTCTCCCCCCAGTCTCAAAGTTCTTACTACAAATGTTCTTACTTTATTCTTTAAGAATAAAGTTCATCCCTGACACTTACAGAACTTTTGAATTTGAAATAAAATGCTATGCAAACGACAAATTGCTAGGACTGGTCTTTTATCAGAAGTGGTGTGTGTCAGAGTGTACACACACATTCTAAAAAATTACTCCAAGTCATAATGACTCATAAGTCAAGGCAAGAAATTACTTTCCCCCCACTCTAAGTAAGTTTGCCACTTCTAACCTGGAGGTTGAGTTGTTCAGTTGCAGTGCAAAGTCTCTGTAATACATTTAGTGCAGGATTGCTTCCATCCATGTTTTCAGAACTAAAGTAATGTTCTACAAATTTATGGGCTTGCTCTTTAATCCAGCCCTTAATTTTTTCTCTGCAAAGAAGGACACAAAAGGCATTTAGCCACATTTAGCATTTGCATCTATCAATATTACAAGTAAATACAGCCTGAGTAATTCTCTCCATGTTAAACAGCAGACACAGAAAACCCTTTGCTTTTACTCCAACACAGTCAAGTACTTTTCTCTACAGATAACTTCTTGCATAGTTTTTCTCAGATCTCCAATTTTTCCCCATGCGACTTTAAACTATTCAAATGTTATTTTCTCTACCTTAATTTGATTCTTTTTCCAGAATTTTTTTAACTGTGGTTCAACTCCAACTTCTTTGTAGCTGCTACTTAATCATCTGATCATAGCCAACATCATGTTTCAAGTACTGTGATTTTTTTGTGTACCTGTTATTGGAAATTGTATCCTTGGAAGCAGCCCTTGCAAGACCACTTACTCCTGCTGTTCGTGCTGGTTCAATATTATTACTGTTGGACTGTGTGCTTAATCTTCCCCATGTTTTAGGATTTAAACTTGCCAAGAAAGAAGATTTAGGAGACTGAGTAGTTGTAGGGCTTTTAGCTGGAGGAAGTAAAGACAAAATGTAAGAGAATCAAGACGTTTATTACAGCTAGCTCTTTCTGCAGTTTATAAACTTACTTTAAAAGGAGATAGAAGTACCATACTTTCAGAATTATTTACCTTGATTGTCTACTTTGTCATCATCTCTTGGAGGGGAGTATTTTGGTCTCCTTGGCCCTCGTTTTGGCAGTCTTTTTCTCTTTAGAACATCACTCAGTCGTCTGTCCAAATTTAAAAATAAAGTTCCTTATTTCCACCTATGAATATATACACACTCCCCTGCACACACCCCTCCCTCAGTTTAAGATGCATCTGCCAACTATTGCCTTGAGAATTAAAGAACAGATTCTATCCCATAACAAGGATATTCCTTAACTTCATCCAGAAATAAAGGGTTTTGCTGGCTGTCATCTTTCTATTATGAGCAGCCAAATACAGCCAGAAGTGACAGTAAATAGAGGTTTCTCATTATTTTCATGCTTTAATTTATGTAATCATTTGTTCATCCATTTATTTGAGTAGACTTAAAATGAAAAAAAGATTCCACAAATCTCTACTGAATAAATACCAACCAACACTGGATATTTGACATGCCTCCCCTACAAAAACCACAGAAAACATTTCAATTTGTGGCATTTTACTCATCAATCACTACACTTCACAAGTTCACATATATCAATTTTTGTTTAAAGTGACAAATATTTGACCTTTAAAATAAGAGCAAATTAGTAATTTATTCCTACACTGTATTTTAATTCTACAAGTGTTCAAAATTACTGCCTTCCAACAAAACTTAAGGATAATTTCTTTATTCTCCAGTCTCCAGCAGAAAGGAACCATGCCCCATAGCTCTGAAAGAATCACTGGACTCAACAGTTAGCTGAGGCTCTAAGTCGTTGCTCTTGACATGCTCCCAAAACAGAAAATTATTTAATATAATTACGACCTAACTATCAGGTCACTGTTTTTTTTCCTCTTTTAAACATTTAATATAAAATGAATCAAAACTACCCATTGAAAAATTCAACACCACTCCAACTCAGTTCTTTAGAGAAAATACCACAGCAAAATGCAGATGATCACAGATGATAATGTGGGCAGCCCCTGTCACTCCAGACTTTACTAAAAAATAAGAAAAGAAAAACCTAAGACCCTACCAGAAAGCACTAAAGCCAGAATGCAGATTACTCTTCAGGAAGGGCACTTACCCCTGTGGGCTCAAATCCAAGGAATCCTCGCGGCTGTGCTGTAAGCTGGGAGAGCCCAAATCTGCAGCTGCATTGCTGGCAGCAGTGGCTGTCCCAGTACTTATGGTTGTAGTGGTTCCCAGCGTTCCTGATCCATTAGTGCACACTTTTGGGGGGCTTGTTAGTAAAGCCTCAGACTCTGCCAAGTTTTTCACTTGGTGCATCACCCCTTTGAGAAAGAAGAGATCTTTGTTTGGTGGGTTGGTCTGGGGTAGGGGGAGAGGAAGGGGTGGCAGGAAGAAGGGTGTTTGAAAATGTAGAACTGAGTGTTATTTGAACCTCTGCTTTGACTATGGCAGTATTTGCTCACCCCACCCATCAATACTAAGCTTTAAAAGCAGTTCAATCTTTTCTTCAAAAAGTTAACCTAAGTACTTTAAAAATGAAAAATTAGAGCAGTATAAACACTAGCTGAAGAAACCCCAAGCACAAAGACAAGTACAAAGACTTCCTGCCAAAAATTCATCAGTTTTCTCCACTAAGGCTTCCCATGTAATTTCAGTGAGCCATCTTCAGCCTAAGTGAGTTCACTAGTATCTAATAATCCTGTACACAAACTTGCTTCATATTGTGAAAACACAAGCTCGTTTCCTCCAGAGTCTGGGCCAGCTCCTCCCTAGTAGTATGAGAACAGCCTGCACAGATCTGCCTTTATTATTCAAGAACAATATTTAATTTTTACAGCTTGGGAAGAGTGGACACACATTTTTAAAATACTACATAAAGAGGTGAAGAGAAAAAAAAAGAAACCACGATTTACCTTCTCTTCTGAAGTAAACACTAAAAATGTCAGGTAACTTTTGCATTAAAATCTCTGCCATCTGCAGGGCTCCAACTACTATCTTAAGGTCTTGACTCGACAGCATGGAGGCAATATGACTAAAACAGATAATTTATTAGAATTAGCTTTGTGGTTTTTTGGCTGGGTTTTTCTTTTTAAATCAAGTCACTTCATCTTGCATACAAAGCACTAGAGACTGAAAGCAAACAAATTTCATAGTCCTTTATAAAAGCTATCAATAAAAGGACTGAGTCAGTTCTCTTCCTACCTATATCACTTTTACCAAGTGTTAACATGGCATAAAGGAGAGAGTCTTTTATAGACATGGTGTTCTGGAACTCCATAATGTCTTTAAAAAACCATTTGGTTTATTTTCCAGTTGCATCTTCAGATCCCCAACTTTATGTGTAACATGTAGGAGAAGTTTCACACCTGCTGAATGCTATTAGTGTCTGGTATTGTTCACACTGTATTACCTCAAAAGTCATCTTGCCCTTAGAATTGCATAGTCAAGTTGTAGAAATCAAAAAACCAATAAAGGGTAATATTAAACACTCCTAGTACACACAGCCAGAGGCCACCTAAGTTTCTAGTAAGAATGTCTAGTGTTGGCAACTACTGCAAGATCTATGATGCAAAAGAATTCCTGCAGAGCTGGCAGCCTCAACTTTTGGAAAGCAAGAAAGACTTCTAAACTATCATTTTCCCCTGAAAAAGATGATTCAAAAAAGTAATCCCAAGTTTGAGCTGTAAGCTCAAAATTAATTTCATTTGCAGCAGTTAAAGAACCCACCTTGAAACAGCATGGTTTTTCAGCACATCCTTCAGAAGTTCAGCATCAGCAAAATAAATTATCCTAAGAATTGCTCTAAGGCACTTGTGTCTAACAGCAGGTCCAGCTGAAGAACTATATACTTCATAAAGAACACCAAACAGTGTTTTGATAAAGGATTTTGCCAGTTCTGGGTCCTCTTTCATTAATTGTGCTCGAGCATCATCCTTCTTCAATTCTGAATGTCCACCTGTGAGAAAGTGAGCAACAAATCACTGGACAGATCTTTGCATCTCTGCTCTGATCTCTCTTTTGTTAAAACTGATTCAATTCAGCTCTCAAACTGAAAAGATAAAATTCAAGAACCAGAAGTCAAAGTGATTAAGTAGGTACAAAATGTCCTCTTTCAAGGCATTTTATCTTTTTTCGCAGTTTTCTTACGTATTTCTGTATAATACTAATTAGCCCTCACAGAGTCTTCGTTAAATAGAAGAGCTGTACGAACAAAATTGTTTCAGAAATTCCAAGCCAGAAACACCCCCAGCTCCCTCCCAGTTCAATACATTTTCAGGTCCCAGGAGGAGTTTACACATGAAAAAGCACACATGTCAACAATATGGGTTTCGTTATGAAATTTTCTTCACACGTGTAAATCAGAATACTTTCATGTTTCACAGAAACCGTAAGAAATTCATTAGTTAAGAAGTAAACTGCTGCACAAGCCAGCATACAGTAGCCACAGCTAGAGAGCCCAGGTGTTTCCTGAGCTGTACTTACTAGTGTTTGTACTGGCTAAAGGGTTTGGTTTTCGCTGAATGGCACGAGCTGTTCCAGTATCCTCATTTATTTGCTGCATAGAGTTAAAATCAATAGTATAGACACGCCCAAGCGTAGACAGGCTTATCTCATCCTCACCAACCTGATGAGCTGCCTAAAATCAAGGAAGAATATAAAGTTAAGAAATCCCTAACAAACAGAAAACTATATGAAAGATGAAGAGAGGGGTAACACAGTAAGAAAAACAGTGACAGAAATTCATTCAGAACAGAGATTAGGTGATTTGGTATGGCTCAATACCAAAACAGTGCAATAGTACAGCAAGATGTTTGAGGAAACTTGTGTTTCTTACTCAGAAAGATCAGGAGTGATATTTTTAAAGACAGAGAAAGCACTCAATTCCCTATACAACCGCACGCAGATTTGAAAAGCATCACCACACAAATGTGTGGAATTACTACCTCTATTATTCGACTATCAATCCTGTTATAGGGATGCCAGAGACCCCTGTCATCTCGCCATTGCCATATTGCACCATCTGTATTTTGTGCATTTCCTTTCTTTAGCATAGTATCAACAGCAAAGATTCCCTCTTTTGGCAGGCAAGGCATCAGTTCACTGTAAAGAACATTAAAACAGTATTTTACTAGAAGTATACAATCAAGTCCATCTAAGCTGAAAACTGTTTGCCTTATTTTAGTGCAGTTAAGGATTTTAATATATCAACCACACCCAAAACCTAGGACTGCAAGACTTACCAGATAAGAGAAGTAAGTTCATAAAGTTCTTGAGGACTTCGTGGAACAAGGTCAATTTGTTCTTGACAACTCCCATTTGAGGCTCCACAAAGGAGGAAGTGAAGCGTTTCTGCAATATCTATAAAAAATTGTTATTCATGAGACTGCCTGTATCAGATATGGATTCCATTTTCTGCTGGACACTGTACAGAAGAGATAGTTACTGCCCAAAGCAAATAGGGAGTGGACTATAGGACAAAAGTGTTTCTTTGAACACTAAGAAATTAGTTTGTTCCCAGGTCTGGGATTTGTGGCTTTTTTGGGTTTGTGTTTTTTTTCCTTTAAGGGACAACTAGGGGAGAAATACCACTCAATATACAAGACACCGAAGAAAACAAGGAAACGTACAAGGCAGTTGAAGGGGTCGGTCAAAATTTGTGAGATGGAACAAAGAAAACAAGTGACAACTAAGACAGCCCTACAGCAGTTACTTTTGTTCATGTTTTCTCCTAGAAGTACTTCAAGCACATGGTTCACCCACATGGTAAAAACTAAGAAAATAACTATTCAGCTTGTGTTGGAATGAGAAGTTTGTGCAGCCAATACAGACTCAGAATTAAGTAAGCACTGCAATGACAACAGCTTGAACTAGGAAAAAGGATAAAAACACCTCTGAATAAAAGCTTTCAACAAGTTTAACTCAACTTTTTATGCCAGGGGAAATATAGTAAGAGAGAAAAACTGAAAGAACAGAATATTTATATAATCAAGCACACAGAGGTCCATGCAGACTGTAGGCATTAACATGAACAGGCCCCTAGAACATGAATAAGAACTCACTTTGCTTCATAAGCTGGACTGCAAGTGTGGGGCAGTTGGAGCACATCAGGGAGAACATGCGCACCACCATGATGAACATTCCTGAGCTCAGGATAGGAGGTGTCACGACCAAGAGCTGCTGGATATTTGTTAACAAGTCCTTGGAAGCAACCTGCTGCAGCAAATTCTTCAAGGAGGAAACAACAAAATGGGAAACATTAGTCCTTCAAAGGTGAGCTCTCAAGACAAACAGGGCGGGTGGAGAAGAAAGGAGAAATGCACCCCCATCCACACTCTTACCTCTTCATGCTGGAAGTTGTCCACTAGCCGTGCAAAACACAGACAGGTGCTTTCAACAGACTTTTTGTCCTGTTATAAAAAAGGTTTTTTTAAATTGAAATATTTTAATTTGCATTAGAACATCCTGTTATTTTGAGGCATTCATAAAATTTCTCCAAAAGGGCCAGTCTAATCACATTTAAGAGAACACTACAGCTCTGACTTTTAAACTCACTGACAGTCTAAACTGATCTCCTGATACAGCTGTGCTTCCTACATATTGCCTGGGAAACACCCCCCACTTGCAACACAAATACCTTTAGGGACCTTTAGAGATGAATAATTGACCTTGAATAGTCTTTTTGGATTCTGCAAGGAAGAAACAATAGGGGAAAAAGCCACAAAGCTGAAGTAATAGGAGTTAGAGATAATAAGCAGGAGTGAAGGCTACTGTTCTACAGACTACATGAAGCCTGATTTTGATATTATGCAGCACAGACAACACAGTAAATTCACAAGTAAAGACAACTAAGGACTGCCCTGAAAATAGCTCTAGGTAAAAGTTCAATGAAATGCTCAAAGAAGTTCACCTGAACATAATAAGACACTAACTGTAAGGGTGGTTAGCACTGGAAGAGGTTAGCCTGAGAGATTAAGTCCCCATCCTTGGAGATACTTAAAAACAGAAAAAAAAAATCATCTGGACATGCTCCTGGGCAATCTGCTCTAGCTCAGCTTGCGAAGGAGCAAGGACTAGGTAACAGAGCTCTCTTCCAACCTCAACTATTCTGTTAAGAGCTAACTCAAGATTCTTTTCTAGAAAATTTCCACTTCAAAATTTCTTGAAATCTTACTTTGGTGGGTTGTAGCTTCTCTTCAGAGATCAGGATCAGTACTTGTCCCTACTACTGGTGAGAATGGTGCTTCCTGTTTCTAGAGTACAATCTAAAGCTGTCATTTGGCTTCTTAGAAGCTGCCTCAAAGATTCAAGTAGTCTTTCAGCAAGACGATGTAAGCAAAATTAAGAATAGCACAAGAATACACAAAACCATTACCCGGAAGCTTCCAATTAGTTGCATTTGTTAACAAACAAAATATTTCTCCTTTTTCATCTTTTTAACAAGGATCTGCCAACCAAGTAGATCACCAAAAGATCTCTTTTGGTGCACCAGTCATTTTAAGTACTCATTTATGAACACAGCAACACTGCAGGATATGTAGCCCTTAGAAGCCCCTTGATTTCAGATTCATCACTTCATACTATTGTACAAAAGCAGGAACTTTTTTAAAACACCATAAACCCCCCCAAAAAGTTAAAGCACAAAAAACCCACAAAAATGGAAACTGAAGATGTTCTGATTTCAAGTGGGAGAGAACCTTGCAACCCATCTGTTAAGAAAAAATAAAACCAGTAATGCAACTGGGACTTCTTACGGATGTCCTTGCTGTTACAAGGACTATAAAATTACTCATGCTTTGGGTTGAAGTTCCTTATTTGTTTTATTTTATAAAATGTCACATTTACAGAACCACAAAAGGTCCACATACACATTGGTATATCACAACCTATAGAAACTTAAAATCAATTATCACCTTGCAAAGGCAAATAATACACAGAAAATAACCAGGTATCTGGAAGTATCTTTCAACTACTTTCACATCAAAATCAAAATGTTTCATTTTTTAACAACTTCTTACCTGATGGGTTAACCTTTGTGTTAGCAGTGGCAAAGAGTCTGCCACAAAGTGAAACTCATCAGGTGTTATGCTCTGGCAGCAGTTGGCAGCGATAGCTAGCGCATTCCTTTGTGCATTTATACTGAAGAATTCCAGATACAGCAAACAGTCTGCCAACCCACCCTATAACAAAACAGATGAACATTTGCACTCTCAGTACTGCTGAAGTCACAGAAACTTGTTTTCTTATTTCATTTTCACAGAAGATCTCAAAGATGTAGAGCTGGCAGAGGCAAAACTGCCTCTTTTTGGTTTTACTTACTGCCTGCAGAATGGCTTTACTGTGCCTGCGTGACAACATCTCCAGGGCTGTAAGTGCCTGCTCTGCCACATCAATGCACTGGATAACTTGCAGCTGCAAGAAGACAAATGCTTGTACGTCAGTTTCTAAACCGATTTGCAAATATAATCATCTTGATTAACACTCGGACATACAGCCTCTATTAAGACACATATGCTAATGAAGCCAGCTCTGACCAAGCCTGACAGTCTAAGGCTACCTCAGCCATGGAGCTACTCCAAGAGGCTAAATTTCACGTAATTACACATTTTGTATGTTTGCAACACCCATCCAACAAAAAGTTCTCAGTGAATGAGAGAGCACTTTTCAGTAAGGGTGGAGCAAAGATTAAGCCTGGCTTTAGAAGCTTCTCCCGCATTTTATATTATGTTGTAAGTCATGAAAAGAAGCCACCATTTTAATGGCATTTCCTCAAGTTAAAACAAAAGATAAAATCCCCTCATGCTGTTTTACCACGGTTTTGATCTCATTTTACCTTTTCCAAGAAGACAGGAATTGCATCTACCACTACAGCAGATGATCTGGGAAGTGCCTCCATCATGTATGTTAAGGCCCGACATGCATGATTCATCTATTAAATATACAGATATTTGATTTTAAGTTCAGATAACACTTTTATATTTCAAAAGCTTCCTAAATATTACAAGCTACTTACAATGTCAAAGTTGTGCTCCATCTGCAGCAGTGTTATCTGTTTAAAAAAAAAAAAAGTATTGTTTGTTTAGAAAAATGTATCTAGATATCATCATAAAAAGGGTACAAATCACTACCACAGCTTTTGCCTCAGGATTTTGAATGTACGAATTCCAGAAGAACCACTGCCTATTCTTGAGCTACTAAAAAATTAACAGGACTATCAAAATTTAGCAAAACATCCTCTCAAAAAACAAGTAAGAGAGATACATGTACTTAGAAGACAATACAAATGATGATGATTTAATTTAAGCAAGATACTGAGTGAAATATTATATCCTCCAATAGAAATCTGAGATTAAATCTTTACCAAAGCTGGTACAACACTCTTGACTGGAAATCCTCCTAATGTTTCTTCATTTCCCATAACCAACAGCTGGCACATCTCAATCACTGCTTGTAGTTGCTGACTTTCATCAGTGGCTTGGAGACCTTGTAAAAGCTGTTGAGCTTTGGAACCTAGATACCCAGAAAAAAAATTAGGAAAAAAGATATTAGAAAGTGTCCAATGGATCTGTTGTGCTCTACTTCTGCCAGAGTGGAAGACCAGACATAGTTTGTTTTCCTCTGTATTTGAAGTTTCATTTCCTTTCCCTGTCATAAAAAGGGGGAATAGGGAAGGGAGACAAAATCTCACTCTTGGCTGCCTTTCCAGTGCAGACTGGTCAGCACAGGGTCCGCCACACTGCTCAGCACAGCCATCTTGCCAACCTACAGCAGGTGCCAGAACCCAAACCATCCCACCTCTGTGCAACAAAGGACTTTGCAACACCCCCCAGTTAATACAGCACACGGAGCACCCATGAGACCCCATCCTCTTCTTGGCATGCAGGCTGCCTCTGGCTCTCCTGGGAAGCCAGACCTGGACTGGAAGGTGCACATCCCATCCAGCTGCATAGCGCAGACCTGGTGCAACAAGTCTAAGGACCCACATTCTCACTGACACAACGTCTGAAGGAAATCCATTCTGGCTGAAACCTAAGACACTTTTGAAACTAAAACCAGTGTAACTTAGAACTGACATCTACTGATTGTTTTAAAGCTAGCTTAAGCATTTGTTTAAACCTAGCAAAAAACCCAAGGGATTTGGAGAGGTCTTTTGTTAAGCAGCCCATCATGCAAAAGAAAAAGATAAGGAAGGGGTGAAAAGGCAAGAACCCTCCCTTCCCCACCTTGAAGGGAACATTAAGATGCCCCAAAAAAGAAAAGCAAAGAAATATAGCCAAGGCAAATTTTCCTTCCTTTAAGGAAGACAAGCAATTAAAATGGTTGACAAGTGGTCTAGCACCATCATGACATACAAGTCTCCAACACGTAAAATACTATATTAGACTATGAAGCTAATACAAATATTAGAATTACTATTGGCTGAAATCTACTGGTCTGGAAGTGGAAAGAATTAAGTCAAATTAGACAAACTTTGCTTACTAGCTCCACTTCCAATTGTCCTGTGGAAGAGCTGCGACATCCGAGGACCAAGAGGGCCAAACAGGTGAGGAGGAAGACCCCTAGCCTCTAATAGAGCTAAAAGCAAACAGAGGATAACAGCCATTGTCAAAGCTTCTACTTATATTTTTAAAAGCTTAAAT
This sequence comes from Dicaeum eximium, assembly GCA_013396995.1. Taxonomy (NCBI): domain Eukaryota; kingdom Metazoa; phylum Chordata; class Aves; order Passeriformes; family Dicaeidae; genus Dicaeum; species Dicaeum eximium. The sequence continues at coordinate 1,758,615 of VWZP01005658.1, forward strand.
TCCATGATGTTATCATTTAAGACTACTAGAATTTTGATACTTTAAGAGTTAGGATTAGATGATTGCAGCTACCTCGATTTTGAAAAAACACCAAGAAGATGACCTTAACGGAACACGTAACTAATTTTTGTTTGTATCAGAGCATTAAGGTCCTTTATGAAGTCACCCGCTGAGTATCCACAGCTGTGTATTTCACAAAAGTAATCTCATCTATTGAACTATTTTAAGTCCAGAGCCAGAACAGCAGATACATCAGGCTGTAATTTCAAATCTGAACTCAAACTACACAGGATAAATTAAGCTTAAGGTCATGTTTTCAGGACCTGCAGGCACTGCTCTGAAAAAAAAAGACACTGAAAAACAGATTCAACAGCTTTATTTGTTGATGAGCAGGAGTGGGAAGAACTCTGGGAAGTATTAGCGGGTTTCTTTTTTGATTGATTTTCAACACTTTACTATTACTTAAGCTAAACTACGTGGGTGATTCTGATCTTTACTGTAGCAACCATGACTACTGCTGATCAATAAAGTAATCATTAATAGTGAAAAGCAATTTAGCCCAATATTCCTAATTCATACCTATACTTATTGAAAACGATAAGCAAGTGAACTGACAGCACTCACTTTCACATTAAATATCCAGATTAACAAAAACCTGTCATTTGCAAGGGAGATCATGATCTCAGGACTCCCTGCAATGTAGCAGCAAAATCATTAGACCAGTTGTAGAACATGCAAACTGAGTTTATACCTGTCATAGTCTCTGGTTTTAAGAGACCAGACTCCTTTAGCCCAAGCACAAAAGCAAGCATTTTAAGAACACTCAGACTTTTTTTGGTCAAAGCTTACAGCAACATGGGTATCAATGACAAGCACAAAAAAAAATGTTATCCAGAAGCAGGCAGAGTACAGTAGGCCTAATCTACTCTCTGAACTTAAAACATGCTTGTAAAGAGTATTTTCATGTTTGAGCTCACACACTCAATAGGACTGAGTTGTCAGTTCCTCCTCGCCACCTCCTCCTAGGAAATCATCAGTACTAGGGTATTACACACCATTTAAATTAATAAAAACACTATCCCACCACCCTCTGCACATCCTTGCATCTTTTGTGAATTAAGGCTTGTAAATCCCTACTTCAGAATTACTGTGAGGAAAAACACATTCACAGACAGTGAAAGAAAATACAGCCTTCCCACTTCAATGTCATACAGAATTTGTGGAGGTATGGTTATTTATAGGCTGCTAACTACCAGAAAGGTAAATTAGTAAAAACTTTTATACCTTGTAGTCTTCCCATCTCAGAATCATCTGACTCACTTTCTCCAGAAGTTGTCATACCTACAGCTCCAGCAACAGAACTAGAAGCTAAAGGAACAATAAGATTAATACAAGTTAGTGTCTTTAAAGCCACAAAACTCACATCAAAAAAAGGCTCTGCCATCAAAAGCACACACTGCATTTAACACTGCCACCAGCAAACTCCTGTAAAACTGCCATTTTAAAACAGACCAGTCTAGAGGCCTAGTACTTTCCAAACACTGAAGAAAATAGCTTCATCAACACAAAATAATGAAAAAAAAATACAGCTAAGTCCATAAAATTAAACTGCAGACAGATTTACCTGTATCCTTAATAAATGTATACTTTTCTTAATTGAGTATTATGCTGTACTTCGTTTCCATTACTTCTTTTTGTACTGGTGTAGCCAGCTCTAAGCACAGAATGTTTAATATTTTCTACCATTCAGCATAATTACTGCACAGCTCCTTTGAACTCACTAATTAGGACCAGATGATAAAATTATCATCTAACAGAACTGTGCAAGTAACAGTATTCAATATGGTCACAAATTTCTCCAGTAAACACATGCTTGCAATTTCAACAGAAAACCTGTAGAATATTTATGAGTGGTTTCAACAGAGCTTTTACAGGTAATGTCTGCCTTCTGTATTCTGAACAGTTTGATATCTTTTCAGTTGATGGCATTTATGTAGCATCAGCTGAAGTTACTTTTTTTAAAAGTAGCAGAAGCTTAAAAACTAACATCTGGATTACTGGATATAGTTTGGATACTACAAAAAAAGCATAAACTGACAGATGTACAAAATAGCCAAAAATCATGGTCAAATGTAAGGGTCCCTCACACTCAAAAACCTCCCAGCATTATTTAACAGCTTCAAGAATTTTTCTTCAGAACTTAATCCATTTAACTAGTTTTAAAATGCAAAGAATTTTATACTAGCAACTGTGCTGTAGATTCTTCAGTTAGAATTCCTTCTTACCTGCAGCTCCCTGGGGAGGGTCATCTGTCCTTGCAGCTGAAGAGTTAACTCCATCCTGGTTGTTGTCAGGATCAGCCATCTTCTCCTGTCGGCGAGCTTCAGCTGCTCCTCTTTTGCCCAGGCCAGAGCCTCGCCGACTAAAGGTTCAAAAACAAAGTTTCAGACCTTATAAACTAAGGTGAGAGATTTATTAATGTAAGCCTGCTAAAGACTACATAATGTTTATGTACATCACTGCCACAACATTGCACAAACAAACAATGTTGTCTTCACAAAATTATCCAACCCTTCTGTGCACTCCCTGCCCTGCACCATGGCAGTTATTTGTTTACACTAAGGCATTACAGACAGGTCCTTACATTTCAAGACCAGGCAGTCTACTAAAATAGAACAGTAAAAATCAGCCAGCTTAAAGTGACTGTTAGTTTAAATCATACACACATTTGAAAAGGCCAATGATAGAGTAATCATATTTAGAGGAAGTTCTGAACTACTGAAATCAAGAAGAGGACTCTGACATTCAACTTGGTTTTCAGTGTCAGAACAAGTTGGAGAGGATGAGCCTATCTAGATTTGTAGTTTTGAACACTACAGCCTTCATCACTACAAATACATATGCCTTGTCAGTAAACAGTCGAATTCAAATACACACTTGACAACAAAATCAAGACTTCAGAAACATTTTCTTAATGGTGTGGAAGAGGGAATAGAGGATGAGCTAGAAGTACTAAACAGTCTAGGCATAAGAACAAAAATAAAGCTTGTTAAGACTTCCTACATCCAGCCCTACAATATATGCAACTACAGAAGTTTATTGCATCACAGGATACATTAACTCGCCCCTCCCATTTAATCTACCAGCGGTTTAAAATTACTAATTTGGGACTACTTCTCTGCACCAGGAAGTACTTTATTAAGTACTTAGATGCAGGTCAGATGAAACTGCTGACAAGCTGAGTCAGCTTAACAGTGCACCCTATTAAAACTGACTCCTGTGTGGTACCATGAAGTCTTATTTTTCAAAACAATTATCTATTTCACTATTCATGACAGACAGTAGTTCAGCACCACTATCACTGTTACAAAGTAGTTCAGCACTACTGTCTGCCTTCTTAAACACCGTTTTAATGACAGGATTACTTAAATTTGTGATACTGGCTTTGGCTGTTTCTCTTCCTCCACCTCCACAGCTGAAGGATTTACTGGAAATCTGATGGTGACAAATTCTATGTGCTATCCATGACACCAAGTGTACAGAGTAATCCAGAAGGCCATAAAAGCTACAGCTACTTTTACAACAGCCAAGTCAGAGACAGACAAGGCCAATTTTCATGCACGAAAATGACATGAATACCAACTCACTGTAGTAATCAAGTTTCATTTCCCTTTGTTTTACCTGGTGCTAGCACAGGAGCCCGTGGTCTTTTGCCGTGTGCTCCGCCGTAAACTGGGGAGCTCAGCAGGTGGTGATTCACTGCGCTTCTTTGTAGATTTTCTTAGACCTATGCAATATGTAAAGAATTGAGAGTAAATCAGTCTTTAAATACACAGCAGTTCTACAAAGAAATTAAGCTTTTATGTACAGGAAGCCTCTATGTAGAACAGCTTCTACATAAGAACCACAATAAGCCCACAGCAATTTTAGTGAGCTTACACTGAACTGCTATACCAGTAAAAGAAAGGTTCAGACATTTACTTTTACTCATTGACTTAAGTAATACTCAACTCCAAGTTTTTATGTAGGCACCTTTTACTAAACTATACACCAGATCTACAGATCATCTTTCTAATGCTAAACAGGTATCACATTATGGGATACAAGTGTATTATTTCTACGTTCAAACAATTAAAAGAAGATGCTTTAGCCTTAAACAGAAAAAAAGAAACTATATTTTGAGAGGGAAGGCACTGGTGGTTGCAATATTAAATTTTAGTTAGTTATTTTTAAGCCATATTAGTGTGAATAAAACTATCTTCAACCAGAACCCTGCTCTCCTCCAGCAATGAAGCACTGTCATTGCTGAGATCTATCCCATGTATTATTTGTGTTCCTATTTCACCTACAGCCCTTCAGCCCCTCTTACTGTCATAAGGCCATCCTTGATATAAATAAGCAAGCACATCCTCATGGCTTTGGAAAAGGAGTTCCAGTGTTTAATTTACAAGTATTTGCACTGTTGAAAAGTGACCCAATTGATAGCAATTTTCTCTAGGTGACAAAGCCATTGTTCTGGCAACATCCCACCAAGAACCAGGTTAAACACACAAAAACCCCATGCAAGACGACATTCTCAGATGATTTTCAGCAAGCTTACTATCAGGTTGAAATATCCAATGGCAGCTTACAAAGGACAAAACTGGTAATTTAGGGTAAAAATCAAAAAGTATTATCAGGCCCAGTTGGACATTGCAGTGACCCCATCCACACACCTCCACAATAAATAAACATAATAGAAGAGAACATCATAACATTGAATACAGACATATTCTTACTAGAACAGATGTAACCAATTTTGAAAAGTAAGTTAGATCACTGCTCCCTCTTCTGGCAACAAAGCAGAAATAAAACATACTTGAACATGCAATGTATTTGAATTCAGAAGTTATCAAACAAGCTCCTATTTCTTTAAGCCTAAAACATTCCAAGAATGCCGAGTTGTGGTACTGAGGGATGAGATTATAACTATGCAGCCTCTGATTGGACATTTCACAGAAAAGGAAAAGTGATCTATAAAACTACTACTGATCTGGCCAATAGTGTGTTCTTTCAAACACCAAAGCATATTTGACCCAGAAACACAATGCTGTGTGCAGTTAAGGTCTATGCAGATAAAGGTTAACCTGATATTCAGGTATTTGCCACACACTTGGCTTAACAACACAAGAAATTTGGCAACTTTAAGAAAACAACAACGTTCTGTATTTAAAAGCCACCAAGCACTGAACTGAAGCAGGCCAGTCATTTGAATTTCCACATGCTCTGTATATATAGAACATATGTAACTTTTTCAAATATTCAGAAAGTAGCAGCATTTTTACTACATATGCTTTGAAACCAAAACTCTAAGTTGAAGTTACTATGACACACTGACTCAAACCTTACTTAGATATAGTATATGTAATCCTTGGGGGGATGGAGGGGGGGAATGACAGGTATGACAGGAGAAAACATGTTGTAAGGTAGAGATACAAGACATAACTCATTTGAGATGGTTGCAGCAGGATCACATGCCATAGCTACACTTTTCAAGTACTCAGAAGTACAACGATACATTGAAATTTCCCTCAGAGCTGGTTGTATTTTACACTAGAAAATGCATTCTTCAACTGGCACTAGGTACAGCACTGTACTACTCCACAGGTAAGATGTGTTTGCTCCACTGAGTTCAGAGATACACTCTCATATATAACACATATGGAAAACTAGTACCTGTAACACGATGGTGGAATTCTAAGTGCAATGCACTTTTGCTTTACATTAGAAGAATAAATTAATCATCTTCATACAGTAAAGTTCACTGGAAAGAAAAGGCACATTTTCATCCTTCATGTCAGCACACCATTTACTATTTCCAATCTGTGGTTAGTCATTTTCAAGTAGTCAAACCTAAATTAGGAGACTTCCTATTAGCTTATTAACAGGCTATTGATGAAACACTACACATCCACTGTAAGTGAAGATTGGCTTAGCTTGTATCAAAACAGGATTTCTGCTAAGGGCGAGAGTTCCACAAAGCAGCAGAGCCAGCTTAACAGCTTACTGTTGTTTAAAAGTATGGTCCATCCATCTCTTATTTTCCCCAAATCAATCCTAAAATGTACAAAGTACACATCTGACACACACTTCCTTGTTTTAGTATTCTGCCAGTTTGGTGAGCTGAGCTTGCTTAAGGGTCAGATGAGCACAGACACCATCAAGCAATAGGGCCAAGATGCAATAAAATGGGTTGTCCTTTTCTGTAAGTGGCATTAAACTGGCTGAGCCATCTCTATAAACTGAATTACCTCAGAGGGTTGTAGAGAATGTACAGTTACCCAGTTACTGCTTGGTGGGTGAGCTGCAGAATACATCACACCCTGAGCATCCAGAAACACTGAGCACATTTTCTCCTGCTGCTCAAGAATGTTCTACTTATCAGATCTTTCTGGGTGTTTCTTCTCCCAAGTCTTTACTTTTCTGTCTCTGTGCATCTACCAGGGTACAAACTGAGCTTCCACTTCCCTCAGTTAATTTTAAAGGCTGAAAGAGAAAGCGAAGGAAGTCTTCTCACACCATGTTCCCTTCCTGCTGTTCAGTGCCACTCCGCCCTTAAGAAGCCTTCTTAATCAACTTTAAGTCAATCTTACCACCTGCATCTTTTGCAAATCCTTTTAATCTTCCCAATACCCTAACTTCAGGACTGCTAATTTCTTCAGACTGAGCCTTCTTCCTTTCACTCACATTGTCATTAAAATTTAGGATAGCCCCCACAGCCTCCAAACTGAAGGTTAGTCCTGTGTCTTTAGGAGTTGCAGGAGGCTGAAAGTGGCAAGCATTCACCAGCAAATAGAGCACAACCAGTCTTCAGGAAAATGAGATTAAAGATGCCCTGTGCATGCCTGATGGAGGAAAGCACCAGTCACACTGTCACAGACAGCAAGGGCTCTCACAGGTATTGATGTTCATCTCCAGAAGTTGTTTATTTAGCACTATTTCTGTAATACATAAAGCAATTGTCACAGACTCAAAGAAAGGCTAGGGCTGAAGTGACCTTCAGAGATCATCCAACCCCATTGCTACAGCAGGTTCACTGGTCATGTCCAGGCATGTTTTGAGTTATCTCCAGAAAAGCAGACTCCACTGTCTTACTGGGCAGCCTGTTCTACTGCTCTGTCATCCTCAAAGAGGTCTTTCCTCTTATTCAGTGGAACTTCCTGTACTGAGTTTGTGTCCTCTGCTGTTTGTCCTGCTGCTGGGTACCACTGAAAAAAACACTCCGGTCCCAGTCTCTTGACAACCACCCCTGAATTATTTGCATGCATTGGTAAGGCATCTTTTCTCCAGGCTAAACAGGCACAGGTATCTCGGCCTTTGCTCACAAGAGAGGCTCCAGTCCCCTCATTACCTTCACATCCCTCCACTGGACCTTTTCAGTAGTTCCTGGTCTTTCTTGAACTGAGGAGACCAGAACTGGACACCGCACTCCAGGTGAGGCCTCACGAAGGCACAGTAGAGGAGCACGATCAACTCCATTGATTCGTTAGAACTGCTCTTGCTAACACACCCCAGGATTTTGTTGGCCCTCTTAGCCACAAGGGCTCACTGCTGGCTCATGCACTGCCTGTTCTCCACCAGGGCCCCCAGGGCCTTCTCCTCAGAGCTGCCTTCCAGCAGGTCAGCTCCTAACCTGCACTGGTGTGTGACCCTGCATTTGCCTTTGAACTTCATTAGGTTCCTCTCCACCCAACTCTGCAACTTCTCCAAGTTTAATTGAATGGCAGCACAGCCTCTGATGTATCAGCCACACCTCTCCACTTCAGTATCATCACACTTGCTGAGGGTGCACTCTGCCCCCTAAGCCAGGTCATTGATGAACCAGTAAAACAAGACTGAACCCAATACTGACTGCTGGGGAACACTGCCAGCTACAGGCCTGCAACTGGACACTGTGTTGCTGATCACAACCTCTGAACTCTGCCATTCACTCAGTTCTCAACCCAGTTCATCATCATTCACCTCACCCACACTTCCTGAACTACAAGGATGCTATAGGAGACAGAGTCAAAAGCCTTGCTGAAGTCAAGACAGACAACATCCCCTGCTCTCCCCTCATCTACTTAGCCAGCCATTCCATCACAGCAGACTATCAGACTAGTTCAAGTATTATTTCCCCTTGGGGAATCCATGTTGACTACTACTGTTAACCTTCTTTTACTTCACATGCTTCAGAGATGACAGTGCAGGATGAGCTCTTCCATCATCTTTCCAGGGATGAAGGTGAGGCTGACCAGACTATAGTTCCCTGGGTCCTCTTCTTTGCCCTTTCTGAAGTGACACTGGCTTTCCTCAGGCATTTCTGCTGTTCTCCATGACCTTTCAAAGATGGAGAGTGGCTTAGCAGTAACATCTGCCAGCTCCCTCAACACTTGTAGGTGCATCCCATCAGGGCCCGTAGATTTGTGGGTGTCAAGTTCACCTAAAATGATCTCTAATCCAAATCCCTCAAAGAAAATCAGGTTTAAGCATCTTATATTCAGCACCTGCAAAAACTTCAGAAGTAAACTTCAGAATGAAAGCAAAAGCACAGGCTTTCTTATGGCAGACATATATTGCTTATACCCTGACATCATCCTATTTTGCATGCCAAGCACTCATGTTTATGAGTCAGAAGGAAAACAAATTCAAACAGGCTAAACCTGAAATAGTGCAGCCTAACAAATCAAACTAAAAAATCTTAACTTCACATTTAAGCGTGTTTACTTGTCAGCATTTTTTTAAGGCAAATTTTGTTGTGCGAAAGGAAAATTCTGAATGCAGCTGTACTACAATCACTTAAGTGTGAACGTATAACCCAAGTCAAAATAAAGTTAGACAAACTTGCACAGTTCTCATAACCTAGAAAGCTCTTCATCTGCAGTTCAGAAAGGCAATCAGGAGTGATTTACTTGTTAGGAATGGAATGTTAGACTTCAGATTGGGTCCTGTGCTCTTCTCACTACTTGAGATATGGTAAAAAGAGCTGTAGCAGGGGAAGACAAGACAGCCTCCTGTCATTGTATTATTCCACTATTACCCTCCCTCAGTAACAACCCAGACATCCCCAGCTCTTATTAAAGCCCCCCACAGCCTGTCACCACAATTAAACAAAGTATCTCCAAGCTAGCCATCTTCCTGCCTCAGTCCCAAATCCACAATTCCAAGGCTCTAACTACCATCACCCAAACCAGCGCTGTACCCACAATCCCAAATAAACTTCATTTCTCCCTCACCTCTGCCAAATCCCTCAAAGCCAGGAGTTCCATACCATTCACACTCCATCTTTGTGTTCACACGGCTTTTCAGTGCATACACCAATAACCTCCTTAACCCCACAAATCTCCAGGTATCAGGTAGAGACCTCCCAGGCAGGGACAGCTATCCTAAGTTACCCCACTCTTACCACTGTCCCAGCCACTGTCACTAGCAAGACAATATACAAAGGACAGCAAAGATTTCCCCAACAGTGGAAACATAATTAAGCTTGATTTTATATTGTTACATAATCAGTAACACAACATGATTTGCAATGTTTAAAAAGCCCCTACAATAGATACGGCCTGAAATGGATGTGAAATAGTCAAACCACAAGAACAAAATTAGGTACTTCCTCTTTTCCCCCCTTCCCTTGTGAAGAAATATTCAACTACTCAAATAGATGTGAAGAACTTTAGCGCAGCCTGTTTTTATTGTTCCAACATTCTTTAGTTGTTATTCACTGTTCTGTTATGGAGACTGCTGTGTAGAGCTTAACACTCTGAAAGTCACCTGGGCTGGATTTAAGACCTATATAGCTATTCAGGAGGACTGGACAAGGAACCTCATGGTATTCTCCTCATTCTCCTTCAGCATGTGAAAAACTTCTGCAAAGATGGCAGCCATGTTTCTCCTCATTCTTCTCTTCAGTAAAGTCAGTCAGATCAGCTGCTCTTATTTTTCATTCAAAGATCACAACCCCTAACAATGATTCTTGTACTTCTTGAACTCCATCACCTCCAGAAGGGAACAGCATTGCATATATATAGACATTACTGACCAGATAGGGTTTTGAGAACCTGATGTGGTGGAAGGTGGCCCTGCCTATGGCAGGGGGTTTGGAATGCAATAGATCTTTAAGATCCCTTTCAACCAAACCATTCTGTAATTTTATGTTAGCCTGAATAATCCCCCCTCTCCTCCCACTTCTTCTCCTAGAACCACTTCCACCTATCGTTCTCCTGAAGTTTTTGCAGTTACGTTTGCTTTTTTGTTTATCTCCCATTAATTCTATAAGCCCTATTTCAGACTTCTCCAAACGTGTTCCATAATATATACAGCTATAAAAGCCTACCAAGTTTAAGCTTTTAGCTTCTACACAGAATTACTATGATTTCTAAGGACTTGTTGACAGGTAGAAGATGTACACTTCAATTTCATCTAGATCATTCTTTGCCTTCCTGCTTTAGAAAGCCTCAGGGTGTTAATATTTGTACGAGACATCCACTGCTTCTGTTCCCTTATCCCTAAGGTTCCTGGGTCTGCTACAGAAAACAAATTTGAATTTACTCATTCTTTCTCAAAAACCTACCCTAGTGGTTTATTTTCTTCATATTTTCATGACACTTCTCAGCATTATGCAAAATGTGTGTTTTGTTAAAATACTTCAAATTTTTCCAAATAGTTTGAAAGTGTATGTTACATACACTTTCTCTTTTTAAAAAAAACTCAGCTAACAGTAGTTATTATTGATTCCAAGATCATCTCAACCTGTTGTCAGAGAGCACTATTTGAAAGCCTGAGACTGTTTGAAAATATCATAGTTTAAATCTTCTGTCCAGGCTGGGCTCTTACAGTGATATTTGGTGATCAGTGATATTTACTGGAATAAGTTTTGCTGTAATCTATGGTGAAGTAAAGAGGCATTAGACATTTTAGACTTCCTAATATCACCTGTTAGTACTTTTCCCCTCCCTCAAATTGAAATGTCATCTACAGAAAATAACTTGGTTCTCTAAACCCTGTAGAAAACATCTCTCACCATCTTGGGGCCCCTTAGTAGTGACATTTTATACACACACCTACAGTCCCCACCAGCTTGGTTTTGTCACATATATTTGAGCATCTTCTAGCAAAAAACCTTTAGCTCTTCTATGACCTGAAAGTTAAGTATCTTTCTCAGTTCAGTCTTTGCAGTAACAGTTTAGGCTCACATTCTCAACACTGTTTTTCAAGGTACACAAGATGTACACACACAGCCCTTCACATTGTGCTATTCCACCCTTCCCCTTCTCACTCCTTCCAGAAGTTTTGTAACTTATCACATTAATTACTCTCTGCCTTCATCTTCTTGTTCGTTTGTTGGAGGTATATTCTTCCTGTTGCCTTTGTTTGTTGCCTGTAGCCTTAGACTTACCTTAGAACTTGTTGGTCATTCCCATTGTTCCCTAACTACTACTCCCTTCCCTCTCCTTCTACCCCATGCAAATTCAGAGTTTTGATTCTGGAACTCATCACCTGGTAGCCTAGAATCACACATCAGGTAAAAAAACCACTTTGCTGTAAAGCAAATAACTCCTTTCTCCTTCCCAAATTCCATTCTTCATATGTTAGGTTAGGTCATTCCAGAATCAATACTCAGTCATGCACGTTAGCCAAAACACACCTGTTAAATTTAATTGACCTATGTTGATTACACAGAAAGGTAGGTACTTTAGATTATTTCACCTATTTCCAGCATTCGTACTAGCCATGGATGTGTCCCAGCTGGGACAAGCTACTTGTGATCATGCCTAAGTAAAGGAATAACAGTAAGCAAGCTTAGGAATCCAACCTCTTACATCAAGTTTTAGAGAATGCATGCAGTAAACAAATCATCCAGTACACAAAGGCATCAAAACACATTAAAAAAAAAATTGTTCAAGACAATGGAGCTACAAGCATATCTGCATACTAGCAAGCAAGTGCTCTGCTTGGAAACAGCCTACATTTCTCAGTGATCATGTTCAGGAACAGTAGCTGCGATTCAAACTCAGCACTATTCAAACTCACCACTCAGAAAGAAGCCATACTTTCTAAGAGCAACTTAGAAGATAAAGTGACTAATATCCCCAGCACTACATACACCAGGTTTACAAGACTACAGCTCTTAAACATCAGATTCTCACAAAAAGGAAGAATCAGGAAGGTAAGCCTGAAAGAAGAAACCACCTACGGTCTATTTGTTTTCCAACATTTATCATTCCCACTTCAGAACAGAATACTTAAAATGAGGGACAATAAAAATCTGACAAAAGGAATACATTCAAGAGTGTCTTATAATATATATGCCCCCATAATATCCAATTATTCTGCATGTATTTTATTTTTAAATCAATTTGTTAGGCGCAGAAGCAACTTAAATTTCCAGAACACTGACTGAACTTAAATCATTTGCTGTAAATAGTTTCAGGGACAGCTTTACTTAACTCAGCAGAACATACTAAAGTTAATTTTTCTAGTAAGAACACAAGCAGCTTGAAAAAACAGAAGTATTTGTTTAGAAGACTTGATTTTAAAACATATGTGTTTATTCTTCCAGAAAAGAAGGACTTACTTGCTAGCTTAGCCTGTAGTCCTGAAGGTCCAGGTTTTGATGTCTCCGACTTGGAAGAGCCTGGCAGAGACAGTTTTGTTTTAGGGAGACTGACTTTTGGGCTGAATCGAGCAGCCCAGTCAAACTTTGAAGAGCCACCTGTTTTACTCGGTTCTTTGTCCCTGCTACTCCTTCTTGGACTGGGGCTGGATGCAGAACGGGAACGTCTAGCCTTACTCTGGTCCTTTCCCTGTTTCACTCTGGCACCCTGAGGAACAGTAGAAGAAGCAGAGGCAACAGCAGAGGAGGAGGAGGAGGTGGAAGCTGAAGAAGAAGAATCGGTGATGGTGCTACACCCAGCTTTGGCTGAGGTCACCGATTTTGAAGCCAGCTTGGAGACTTTTGCTGACTTTTCTTCAGTGCCAGTTGATTCAACTGATGACCCACTCTTTATACAAGACAGATTCTCTGTCCTTTTCCTTTTCTGACTTCGGGAGCTACCAGCAGCTCCACCCTTTCTGATGTGAGCCTTGCTTGTTGATGGCAATTGTGTAGACTTGGGCTGCTCTTGGTCTGAGTGTCTTCTCTTAGATTTAGTATGTGGCTTGTTAGTTTCTGAGGAAGTTTCAGTGTGTTGAAGTGCTTTGGGTTTTTTAGCAGAGCTAGGAGAATTGGTCCTCCTGTAATCTGGACTAGCACTGCGTTTAACTCCTCGAGAATTGTCTTTCTTAGGCACTTGCCCCGTTTTTTGCTTTTCTGAAGTATTGACTCTCTCTGGATCTTCTTGTTGTGGTATTAAAACAGCAGATGAACTACAGCCTCTGTAGAAGTAAGCAGGAACAGCATTAGAGTTGAATGCAAGAAGCCTCACAGCTGTAAGAATTTTGCATAATAAAGGTCATCATTCTTTAATAATAATGGATACTGCATGAATGAAACACTGTTCAGTTTACACTGAAGCAAACAAAAACCCGCACATGCTTGTATGCAAACAGTCATATTGCACGTATTTGCTAGCATAAAACCTAAGTAGATTGCAAAATAAAAGCACAATACACTGCTTTTTTAAAAAGCAAGTTTAACTTGAATAGATTTTACTTTTATATATCTATGTCAAACTGATTAAAACCAAACAGAAAATCAAGCCATGAAGCTATTAACTGAATATTTGAGAATATAAGTTCCACAAGAGAGTAAGGAGTGTTCAGTAATGCATAACTAGTCATAACTGGATTCTAGTTCAAGAAAGGCTCTTAAAGAAAGGACAGTTTCTCATCAATCTTTAAATTTATGTAGTGAATCACATACAAAACTGGTAAAATTCTCTTCTATGTGACAGAAAACTGTTCCAGTGTGTATATAGTAGAAGCATATGAAGAGCAGACAAGCAATACCAAGTTGATTACTCTGAATACAGGCCTACTTTAGATTATTGCACATTTCAATCCATATTGGACATTGCTCTAAACTCCCTGGGCAATCTTCTCCCAACATGAAGCAGAAGAAGGGGAGAAAGACGTTGCAAGTATTCCAGGACTAGTTATGCAGAAATCATTTCCTCCCCATCACTGATGGAATGCTCTTAGTTGGTAAATTAGAAAAAGAAAAAATAAACAGAATTGGAAACACTGAAATATATCCAGTGATTGCAATACCTAGATTAGTTAAATATTCATTAGTCATACGTTTTATTAGAACTCTGTATAACTCAATAATTATACAAATCTTTGAAGTGCAGATAACACTGGTTAACATATTAATATGAAGCACAATTACCTTTTAGAAAAGTGTCCCTTGGACTGCTCAGAAGTAGTATTAGACTGCACTTTGGGTGTCTTTGAAATAGATTTTCTACTCTCAGGAGGGCTATGTGCCTTATGTTTTGCCTGCCCTAAATGTGACCTGTCAGTAGAAAGTCAAAACAGAAAGCTATCAGGATTCCAAGATACAGATACAGACCTGTAGGTGGAATATTGTTTATTTCTGGAGCATTTACACATATTCATTTACAGCTACAAATTTTTCCATGTCAGCTCCTAATATTAAAGCAGCATTTCAAAAGAACCACCTGATGCAGTTACAAATCACTACCAGTGTAGCTGTTTTGCAAAACACACAATTATTTAGTCATTTTAAATGAATAAAACATCTTCTTACATCTGAGTTTTGCAGAGAACTTCAGATCTTTCTGGTGTGCAAGATCACTGAATTATTTACTTAAGCATTAACCTAGCAGAGTAAAGCACAAGACTAGAGCATCTGTCAAAGATCTCTTCTCAAAAATAGATATATACTCATCTACCTCCAGATTCCAGGCATTAAGTCCTTATACAAGTCATGATTATTTACATATTTGCTCTCCAGTTAAAAAAAAAAAAAAAAAGCACTCAAACAGGAATGCAGCCAGTTCCACTTGCTAGGAAAGCTCAACCATACCAGTTATTTTCTGGCTGCAAGATCTACCAGTTCAAAAGATTGAGAGCTGTTTGGTAACAGCTGAAGTAAGAGGAATGAAGAAATGCACACCACCAATGAAGGCAGTCAAATGAGACAGGAAACTTGTGATGTCAGAGACAGGAACGAGTTTCACAGAGATAAGCTGTAAGAGGTCTTCTAAGCAGCTTTCAGCTGCATGAAAAAAATGGTTTATTGTATGAGCTCTGACTGAAGGACAAAGATAATACTATACACCATTGATAAAATTTAAAACTTAAGTTACATTTTTATATATTCCACATTTACTTTGAAACCCACTCAGAATTACCATCTGCAAGACTCAGAAGAGAGTGCTCATCAGCATTTAAAACAGGACAGTATAAATAATTGCTAAGGCAAGAGACAGCTCACTTGCACTTCCCTGGATAAAATGCAATTTTTGACTCAGCTGGCACCAGGAAAACTCTACTGCACATATCCTACCTATTCAGAAGCCCCAAAAAACCACTAACCTTTGAAAACTTTTAAACTAGTCTAGTATTAACACTGAAAGAGGCAATGTTTCAAAGTTAAAGAGCTGCTGATTACATGGTCCTTTGCTATTAACCAAGGCCTCAACAGCTTTTGAGCTGAGCTCTGCAAGCATCCATGGAGGATGGGGAGGAATGTGGACTTGCAATTTAAGTGTCCTGCTCCAACCCATGATCCCAAACATCACAAAGTTCAGCCCAACAGACTAAGTGGAAGTGGTAGGAGTTCCACAAGCTTTAAAGTAACTTCTTCCAATGAAATGCCAGAAGTCTAATAGTAAAGGTAGAGCTAAGTACACTACTGACCAGAAAGCTTCCCCATCCTCTTCAGGCTTTCAACACAAACTTGAATCTCAGTAAAAAACAAGTACCAAGTCTAACCATCCAGATGATAACCAAACGCTAATTCACTTAAGAGTCAAAACAGTGAAACTTCAGTAATATGACTATTTTTCTTGATAACTTTCCTCCTGCTTTCTTATGAATTCTTCTCATTTAGACAGTTACTCAGATGAATGCACATAGACAGTACACATTCAACACTTTCTGTGCCCCATCTAAGAGTGTGACAGTCTGAAAAGATTAAATTAACAGCATCTTCTCCATTCTCCAGTAATTAATTTTTATTTATCATACTATAAGAAATATTGTTTACTGTCAAAAGCAAGTGAAATAAAACAGATCTTGAAGTCACAATAGCAAACTCCATCAAGGTAAACTTGGGAATGTTTCACCTAATCTTGAGTGTTTGGATTTTCCTTTTCCCAACAGAAGATTAAGGCGTGAAATTTAATTTTCCCCATGAAATGTTTTTATTATGGGAGTAACAGACATTATTACATAATTCACTTGGCAGGAATCTCGAGTTTTATGTAAGCTAAACTGATCAGGGTTCATTTATTCTGAAGTATATTTTAAAAGGTTACTTTTTGGTAAGGATTTTTTTTGCTTTAGATATTCACAAAAACACAGGAATTTAAGAACTTTTCAACTAAAATACTGCTAAAACAATAGATGCAAAACATACATTGAACAGTGTCCACTTGTTTTTGGCTCCTCTCCTTTCACATTTAAACCCTTGATTCTTACAAGTTTTACACAGACACTTTCATACCAATGTCCAATTTGTGTGGACTATTAAAGCTACAGCCATATTTTAGGGATCATGAATACATGCAGAGTATGAGCATTTGCTTTGCTTTCCTTATCCATCAAGCTATCAGTACAAACAGCCTTCTGAGCAAAAAGGTTACTCTAGAAATGTCACAAATGGGGAGTCACAACAGATTTTTTTTTTTAATTTTATTTTAAAATACCTACTGTGCTCTCACTTCTCACTGTGAGTTTAATCATTCACCTTGCATGTATTGCAAAGAGAAGGTCCACAGTACAACAGCAACTCTGCATGCAGTAGCATGTCAGTCACCAGGAACATGACATGAACTCTCCTCTCAGGTTTATACAAGAACACTGAGAATTTGATTACAGGATTAAGGTAAAAACTTTAGCCGTGCACAAACAAGTATCACTGTCCCAATTTATATTTAAGTTGTGACAATTTACTTAAGTGTTCCTTAAAAAAGTTAACTCACATACAAAGGCAGATAGAATAGTCTGTAAAGCTCAGAATGAGCAATGCTTGCAGAGCAATCAAGTGCTTGATTAAAAGATGTATGTGCAACTGGAAGGCTGATTTTAAGGTTGTAAGCTACATGTACTTTTGTCTATAATCCAAGGCTTTTCACTTGTAACTTACCACTACAAGTTCTTCAGTCTTTTCCAGTAAGGAAGGTATCATTCATTAAGAACTGTCACTCCAGCAACAAGCGTTTTAAGAGACTAAGTTTCTCATTAATGACAAAAAATCATGAGCTAAGTATTTATGAGCTTGCCTTCATCCATTTCCACTCTCAGGGGCAGCTCCAGGAAGACTGAGCTCCTGCTGCACCTTCAAGCTGTGTTTTGTAGGGGTTTTTTTGTTTTCCTTCCCTCCCCAGACTTAAAGACAGTTTCACAAACAACTTCAAGGCTTCATTCAATTGGGCAAATCTGTCTGCTGATGCACATTTTAATCCAGAGGCAGACACTCAAGTTTAGAGTAACACACATACAGAAGTTGACAAGCTAACCACCATTTAGCTTGCTGTGTTACATAAACAATATGGTGGAAAGTGCCAGCCCTGAGCAAAACCATAATAAAGAACCAAACTAGAACCTGTTCTCAGAGAGTTACTCTGTGCATATTAAAAAAAAAAAAACTTTTGAAGTTAGTTAATAAACAAAGTGTTTAAGTCATGTCCCTCAGCAGCTGAGAGTGAGCTATTAAATGCTTCCAAACAAAGTCTGCAAAAACTATTCTTACACGTCTGTGAAAAATGAGATTAAGAAAAAAGCAATAGCACAGATGAAAAAAGCTGTGGAAAAACACCAACTTTCTCTCCTCAGAAATAGTCGAAATGTCTTCCCTACCAACTGAAACACCATACTTAGTTTTTTACAGGTCTCAGGTTAGTTAACATATCACCAAGACTGGTCAAAAACCAAATCCTGTTTAAAGCAAAAGCAATATAACTGAAAAAAAACACTCTTTCTGCTTATATCCAAGTCCTACACACAGCCAACAAGGATCTCATTTATCATTTAGCCTTCAATTCCAAATACACAAGAACATGTATATGTTTTATTCCAAAACATTCAGCTTTGCTTATAAAGTATCCTACTTTGATACAGAACAAAGCATAGCAGTCACTTATTTCAAAGTGATATGCTACTTCAATACTACTACTCCTAAAGATGCCTTAAGACTAACAATATGCGAAAAGATAACCACCACTGTCATTTAATGCCACTAATAAAAAAATAATAATTTTTGCAGCACTGGTAAAAAAAGTTCTAGTACATGGGACTACTTCCATTACTTTATACCAGTACAGTGAAACATTGCTCACAACTGAAAGAACAATCAACTGCTCCATGTCCAGAAAAGATCTTATTGTGCCCCTCACAATACCACTTCCAAACTGCTCCCATTCAAAGTAAATCCTACGGCATGACTGGGAACTAAGCCAGGAGGGCACAATTCAACACACATGGTAACAATGTCAATATACAGTTAAGAAAATGACAGTAAGTACGTTCCACTCCCTCCTCCTACCCCCCTATGAAAAGAAAGCTTCATTAACACATCTGCTTCAGTTTACTGCTGAAAAGGGAAACTAGCATCATTACTGTCTCCATGAAAATCTGCAGAGTCACTCTTCAGTGGAGAGTGCTCCAAGAGACACTTCAGACAGGTTCATGCTGTACCATTATAAAGGTGCCATCATAACAGTAATTGTAAATTCAGAGGTAAACACTAAATACTTGTCAAAATGGTAGTAAAACCAGTAAGAAATATAATACCTCCAAGAGCTGAAAGTCATCCAAAGCACAGTTATTGCAACATAACTACTGATAACAGAAAGTGAAGAATCACATTCGTCCAACTTCATTAAGGCCAATTTGCTTACATGGGGGAGGGAATGACAACACCAGTTCATATACCCCTTTTCAAATACAGACCCCTTTCTTGTTTTAGAGAAAAGCACACATCACAGCACAAACTGCAAATAAACAGCATCTGTCTTGCGACACACTTCCTTGAGCCTAGCATTATTGTTTGTACCTTTAAACAATGCACCTCAAAATCAAACTCTAAAAGCTCCTATCAAGTTACTATGCTGAGTGTGAAATTGCTGGTAAAACTCCAGCAGAAAACCATTACAGGCGTCCCCTGTTCACTGTGACTCAAGTATCGATGTTATGGGGACATCAAACAAGCCCAGTCTAGAGGAAAATGGGTTTGCATTGTTGCTTCCAGGTTAAGTCAGTCTGTCAATACTGAATGTAACAGGAGAGAGATTCTGCACTTAGAACAGACCAGAGAGAAGCCTGGAATTTCCAAGGTCTTCATACTAATGAACAGTAGCAGCTCGGCAAGTTAAATTGGAAGAATTTTAACAAAAGACCTTTAAGCTGTAGAAGTGTCAAAGATTATAGAAAGACATACATTAGCACTTCAGCTTGGCAGCACTATCATTCTCCTGACTCCCTCTTTTTTAACACCTTTATCAACTAAAGTCTCTTGCATTCACTCCAGCCAGAGCATAGAAGATATTGAGGCAACTCTGATACTATTACAAGGCCATCTGGCCATACCACACGCTTACCTTGGATTATTGGCCTTCACACCCAAGTTGGAAATTATGAGTGACAAACTGCATAAACTCTCCAAGCTTTCGTCACTTAATCTGTATTTTGAAAATGCATGCACCTCAGCCACAAAAAAGCTTTAAGAAAAAAGCTGCTGCATTTCCAGCACTGAGAAAGCTATTTATACAGAGCAGAACTGCAATCAAGTACACAAGTTCAGGCAGTATCGAAACCTGTCCTTGCTGAAGGGTTATGATTGCATATCTATGACCAAAGTGAAGTAACCTCCAACACTTCAGAAGGTGTGGCCCTTAAGTCTGCTTACAAACTTTGTGGCTAATTTTAGGCATGAAGCAACAATCCTCTACGGAGTCACATTACTGTCTAATTCCCTCTTTTTTATTGGCAAGGGGGGAGTTGGGAGTTTTCCATCTTTGTGTATTGGTTTATTGGGGGAGGGTAAGAAATCGGTGGATCTAATAAAGTGGCTGAATAAAATCTCACACTGTCTGTACAACAACATCAGTAAGCAGTATGGATCCAGAGAAGAAAATCTATAAAGCAAGACAGTTGCCATTAAGTATCAGTGTCCATCTCTGCATTTCAATGATTTCTACTTCAAAGCATACCAGATTACAACCACAAGTGACCAGCATACACAAACTGCTCTCATAGAGCACAACTTTCAGTTCAGTTTCATCCAAAAAGATTCCAGTTCAAGTGCTTCAAGACCATTCCACATGAGCCAAAACACAGCAGGTAAGGATGACTGACTGGCTTCAAAGGGACATTCCCAGCTCCAACTGAAATACTAACAGATACATCCCAAGTTCACTTATTTGCACAATATGAGCATATTACTAAAACTAGTTTTTCCATAGTTTGTTTATCCTATTTTAAGTGATTTTACAGCTAAAACTGAAGAGTTTCATTTTACTGATGACAAATGCAACAAAGACTGAAAATAAATTGTCTCAGCATCCCAAAAAAAAAACCCTAATGTAAGAAAACATGTATTGTTTTTTGCTCAGTGTTTGGTTGGGGTTTTGTTGAGTTTTTTTAATACAGCAGTGAAAGCAGTGTTTAGCACTGGAGTACAGCAAGGCATAACAAGACACATCAAGCTGTGAACTCTAGATCCTCCTGCATACTGCTGATAGGACAATACCCAATTTAAACATCCACTGAGATCTAGAGATGACACAGAAGGGGCAGAAGAGAATGAAGGGCTCACTATGCCTCTGTTAAAAGACATTCTCTGAAATCAATTCTAGCTTACAAAATAATCAGCTACGTAAGGCAGCAACTTCCCCTCCTTATGCCACATTATTTGAGGGGAGAAGCTTTGTGTTTATCATCTGCTCTTCCACTTGTACAGTAGACTAGTTTAGAGAAAGTGGAGCTGCATTTTTCAGATTGACTTAATTCTCCCCAAGTTCCTTAGGAGTTGGCCTTCTTCACCCATTCAACAGTAGTTCAACTTGTACTCAGTTAAACTTTATACTAATAAGAAATACAGCTCATCTTCATTAAACTTTATAGCCCAGTTCCTTCAAAATAAACTTTTTTGCCACTAACCTGTAATATTTTAATACGCATCAAAAAAAAAAACCGAGCCCAAGGTACACATATTCAACAACTGCACCAGTAATATATCTGAGGGAGTAGAACAGACAGATTTGCCTACTATCACACTATATAACCTTTCTTTATGAGACTGATATTTTAACAAAGCTTAAGAAACACTTATATCCATACAGGATTCACTCACAGCAGTAACAATACCGTGATCCATAGAACAGTTTTAAGGATCTTCTTTGTTCTGCACTGGAGAGGCAACCAGTTCTAGAGCAAATACAATCTGGTCCACTTGCTTACTGTATCAGGTATATTAAATTATGGCAAACCTTTCTTTTCTTTAATTATTCAACATCTGCACAGGATTTATATGCAGTACAAAGGTAACAGAGTACCAGTTATTCAGTCTTCTCAAAGAGGAATAATTTCCCAGACTCCCAGTAACAGACTCTCCCTGTCATCCCCCTCCCATATTTTTAGTATCAGGGAAGACAGGGAAAGAATTTGTTACTACCTGTGATTTATGGAAAACAGCTTTTTCTCCCTACAGCTCTACTGCTGCTATTCTAGGCGAACATGTATGTTCATACAATGAACATGAACAATAACAATGAGTTATCCATGGGTTTATCCCATGCAGTAAGAGTACAGGTAGCATTTCAGGGACAAAAAGATTTTATGCAAGTTTCCATGCTTAGATTGCAGGGTGGAAAACATTCTGTAGATCACATCCATTTCCCAGTTACACATTTGAACACTCAACCAGCAGTCATACCTTCCTCCTACTGCGTCGTCTTGTGGCTGGGCCCCGGCAGTGTTCCTCTGTGAACGTCGCAGTGACCCCCCTGGATTGTTATTAGGCCGGTTGGACATTGGCACCTCTCTCCTGAAGGGACATACCCTTTCTAGACACTATCATTCACTGAAAGACAAGAGAGGAAGAGCCGTAAGATATGTGGCATGAAGACTCACTGCCACACCTCCAGAGGCAAATGTAAAATGCCATCATTTAACCAAAAACTGAAATCAAAAACTTTTAAACAATTTTTAGTTAAGAGACACAAGACATTTAGAACCTTAATACAGAGCAACCAGGTTTTGGTGTATATATAGCATACAGACCATCTACTGAACTAGATGACCTTTAAAGATCCCTTCCAACCCAAACTATAAACTCCTCTATGATTTTGCGATGACATGCTTCTTTTCTAGTAGGCTTCTCTAATTATAAGGAGACAGAACAACTGCAATTTAGGAGAATCTGTTGTTTATCAACATTAAGAAAAAACTCAGCACTTGATAGCAACAGTATCCAAGTATTTTAACTTTCATAGTAGGAAATTACAAGCCCATTTCAGGAATAAGCAGCAGTATTCACAACATAACTACAGTGCCTCAGCTTCTTTCTCTAGTTTGATTTATGCAACTTTCATTTGCATAAAGCAAGATATATAGTCATTCAGGAAAAAAGATCTAACTTTATCATCAGGAAGTTCTGCTCATAAGAGCTAAATTAAAGGGAAAAGGTATTTGAGACAGAAGGATTAATGAGTGCATACAATTATTTTTTTTAAATTATCTATGATGGCTTTGTATGACTCCTTTTGGTATTGCTTTGTGACTGTTAGAGGTCTACAGATATTTTGGTAGTTATTTATTAAAGACTACCATAACCCCCACCCACAGTCCTCTGAAACAGACGTATTTCAAGAACAAGCCCAGGTTAATTGCTCAGTGAAGAGAGGTGACTTCTGTATCCTGTGCTAAATTGGTATTTCCATGTAGAGCATAGCAATAGGACCACAACCAGCAAATCCAGTTTTACTGTTTCTAATTTTGTGGAATCTGGTAAAAAAAGGTATTTGCAGGTGAAAAAACAAAGCTGTAAGAAGGAAAGTAACCCAAGTTTAAGAACGCAGTAGTCTATACACTGATTTGGTATCCGGAGCACAGCAAGCAAGAAGCCTGTCATGAAAAAGTTTAAAACACTGCAGCTTCAGTTTCAAGTTCAAATGTCTCCAACGAAATAATTTTCAAGATCTGGCATTGTCAGTAAAAACAGTGAACAGCTGAACATAATGGTCTGTTCTTCTGAAAAGGGCCTATAGAAGTGAACAAAGGTAACAGGAGGGCAAGAGGGGACAAAGAAAGAACCCTAAATGATTCAGGTTTACTGCAGGCCATAAGAAACCAGGCATACAAAGTCCTATTATGCAAACCAGTACCTCACATATGATGCTACAAGGAACACATATCATCCATACACCTGTGCAGTACAGGAAATTACTAATCAGGATTCTGCTAGCTCAGATTCAGTCGTGTTATACTGTAATAATACAACTTAATATTGAAAGGTCATACTTAACATGCCAGAAATACTTTAAATATTTCCAGGAACTGAATAAGAATACAAGTTAGGCAGAAGAACTGCTCTCCATCCTAATCCCCACATCACAAGAGCCCAAAGCATCTTTTGCAAGTTTTTCACGTTCACTCTACTAAGAAGTCCAACATAGCAGCAAACCACAAACACAGAAAGTAGAATTAATTACTAAATCACTTTTAACTTTATTCATTTTGGTTGGGGTTTATTTTTACCTTATACTAAGGATTTTGAAAGAATATAAAGCACAAAATACACAATCGTACAAAACAGTTGTGTGATGAACCTGTTAGATAGAAGTCCTGATGACTAAGTTGAGAAAACTATAAACACTACTACTCAAAAGGTGAACTTTTCCCTCCTCACAATTGTTTCCTCTTATTCAAACTCCTTAATCAAAGTCAATATTCCCACTAATAAAGTTTTAAAGCTTTTCAGTAACATGTAACATCCATCTACAACTTCTAATATTTTCGAGCACAAAAAGACTTACAAGGAAACAGAACAAGCTTGCAACTGCTGGAAATCATGCCAGCTTGCTGGTGTAGCCAGACCACTCAAGTTGAGGAGGCCGTAAGTTGTAGCATTCTCTTCCAAATAGCAATGCAAGAAACAATGCCCAACATTAATCAAGCTAAAAGCTGAGCAAGGGCCCAGCACTACCTAGGGGTCCAGCCGAAGTGAGTCACAGGCACTGTCAAATGTTGCTGCGCATTCTCTTTTTATTTTCTTGTATTCAAACACCAAATAAAAAAAAAACATCACAGAAAAAAACCCCTCTCTACTATCAGAAATGAGGCACACTTTGTGCATTTTCTAAAAGGAGGGACTAAGTTTCCCCTTCTGCCCGAAGGTCAGCCAGCACTGAATGTGTACTCATGTCCAGCTTTCAGTCATAATACAAAATGGTTGCCACACAACTATTGTCTCACCTTGTACCAATTAAAATGTGCATTCCAGCAGTTTCATTCTAGAAGGAACAGTGCTCACCTAGACCTCTGCTAGGTTAGCCATGCACTTTGCCACTTAGGGCCAGAACATGGGCTTCTCCACACACCACCACAAGAATCAGTGGAAGAAAACATCACACAGGCAATCCTGGATCTCCCTAGAGAAACTTTAGTTTAAAACTGATCTGCCTGGGTGTGCTGATTTTGTCTCTGACAGACCTGAATTTACTCAAAGTGGCTGGTACAGGGCTGTGTTTTGGATTTCTGCTGAACACAGCATTGATAATAGAGCACAGTTGGTAATGCAGGTGTTCTTGTTATTGGTGAAAAGTGCTTAGACAGAGCCAAGGCCTTTTCTGCTTTTTGTACTGTCAGTCATGCTGGTAAGGAGGCTTGAGGTGCATGGGAGGTTGGGATGAGACCCAGCAAGGAGAGGTGACCCAAACTAACCAAAGAGATATTCCAGACCGTATGACTTCATGCTCAGTATACCAAGAAGGGAAAAGGAGGAGGAAGGGGAGGACATTTGAAGTGATGGTGTTTGTGTCTCCTGGAGAAGGCTGAACACCTGCCCAACAACGGAAAGAAGTTAATTCTTTTTCTTGCTTTACTTCTATGTATGGCTTTCGCTTTTCCTATTAGATTGTTTTTCTCTCAACCCACAAGTCCTCTAGTTTTTACCCTTCCAATTCCCTTTCCCATCCCACTGGTGGAGGAGTGAGCAAGCAGCTGCCTAGTGCTTGGTTGCTGGCTGGGATTAAACCATGACACAGGGTTTAGCCAGACACTTTAAGCAGTCTGTGCTTAGAAGTTATGTAGCACAATGTGTTGTCATACACATGGTATTTTCAGCTGCCTAGAAGAATGAAATGACAACTGTTTTATCCTGTAAGGCATCTGTCAAGAAGATGTCCAGAGTTATCTTCTATATTGATACCTCTCAACATAACTGCATTTCTTATTGTGTACTTGTTGCCATATGACTCCCAGTTTGCTTTTAAATATAATGCAGCTTCATGATTCAGCTGTGACCTTTAACATCAAAATGCTAACTTAAGTCCCACTGCAAGCCACACAACACCATGTGCCCAGTTAGTCCAGTAATGAGGAGATTTTCACAACTGCGCCTTCCACATCCTAAAACAAGAGCCCAGAGGTTCCTAATCTCAGCTGTTCTCATTCAGACTTGTCCCTCTATCTCTGAGCTCACTTCAAGCACTTGGCTTCTTTCTTTCCGTCATTGGACACCTACATTTTAAAAAAAAAAGTGCAACTCAGTAGAGACCAGCCAAATGTGCCAGTGCAGTTCTGCCAGATTTTAGGAGAGTTTCCTCAACTACACTGATTCTTCCTCACACACACAATAACAAAAACCTACAACCATCCATCAGACCTCCTTGCTTCCACAAAAGACAATGCTATTTAGGAACTTCTAAGCTCAGGTCTCCTTCTAGCATAAAGTTATCTGCACATAAGCCTTTTTAGTTAATGTTTCATAACTCTATATTCCTAGCCACAATGATGCCAAAGCATAGGCCTGCAGAGGCTCTCATCATAAACAGACTTTAGAATGAGAATGACTTCCAAAGGCCAGCATTTCATACAAACCTACAACATATCTTCTGAAGCCACGTAACAACACTGCTGTCTAGTGCTTATCATGCTGCATAGTATTTTTGAGTTTTAGCAAATGTTATTTGATTACTATTTAAAGTCATCTTTGTTTTCTGTACAGAAAAGCAACTAGAATTCATTTCTGTAGACCTAACATACCCATTGCACACACTATAGCAGATGTATGGTCAACGTATGGATTGGAGAGATTGTACAGGAACACAAGACAAAAACCATCTGTTACCTTGCAGTGAAGCCTTTACCTTTCTTCTTGTGGAAAAGCCAACAGCAAACAACTTACATGCTTCTATGTTTTTGAAGAATACTGGGAAAACAGAACTACACAACAAGCCTGTATGAGCCTTTGCTTAGTATCCAAATCACTCCCTGAAGGATACTAGGAACTTGTGTAGCTGCCCTGACATAGGCTACTGAGGGAAAAAGACAATGAGCAAACTGAAGAAATCCAACACATTCTAGGACCACACTAATAGGTTAACATGGCAAATCCGTAACAATACCTGTAAAAAATGAACTGAACTCTTCCACAAGGGCCTTCCTAATCTACTTGCATGAGCTCTGAAACTTGTTTGGGGTGTTTGTTTGGTTCGGATTTGTTCCATTGTTTTGGGTGGTGGTTTTGTTTTGGTCTTGGGTTTGAAGTTCCTTGCAAGAATCTTGGTAATGCAAGAGTTTTTTTCAGACTCTCGCCATCTCCCGAGTATTTCAGGCTATGCCTAGCACCTCTGCCTATAACGCTCCATCATAACACTTGTTACCTGCTTGGAGTTGAGCTAAATACACCGGTCAACACCCTTCCTCTGTCATAGTTTAACCCCAAAAACCTGGTGCCTTATTTAATGCTGCTGCAACAATCCAGCTCCTCAAAATTGTACAGACTCACTACTCTAAAGTCAGTATTAGGCAAAAGGAGGGGGGAAAAAGGAAAAGACATATATATATATATACCTTGCAAGTTCAGAACATTTTCTTCCAGCTAGTTGCACATCTTGCCAGAGAGAACCCAGAGTTTAGCATACATATCAGAAAATATTAAGCCTAAGACTTGAGATTTGTATTCCTTTACTTCAATGTAGACACCATTAATTTACATGATCAGCTGTTTCTGTGATAAATCTTGTCACTTAAGATAGAAACAACACTCTAAATATATAAGCATACAACGCATTTAAGAGCTCAGACTTCAATTGTGACTAAACTGAAGAAATTACTGCCTACGGTTTAGTAACTGCTGAATTGTTTCAGATTTACATCATTTTCAACTGATCTCAGCTGCACCTCATTTTTGCTCACTGTTCACAAGGTTCTCCTCATTTACCTGCAGACATACACACCTCTTTACTTGCCTTGCAAGCAAGCACTTGCAAGTACTCAATTACTACTTCTACTTCAATAGCTGACTTAAATTAAGATGACTTTTTAGCCCAGGGAGTTGCTTTAAACTCAGACTTCTGCAGCTGATTTTGACACAACATCCTCCCTTCCTATACTCTCCAAATTCAATTCAGTTCTCCAAATTCATATCCACTCATCATCATTCCTTTTCCACTGAGGTCCTCATCTTAAACAGATTTTCAAGCTCCATACAGGCAGAAGCTTGTATTTTCAGTTTAGCAGCCTCTTGTCCCTTCTGGTTGTAGAAGCAGCTCATGGAAGAATTTTAGGGAGTGAATACAATAACATATTGAAAACGTCTAAAAAATTTTCTACATGTCCTAAAATCCTCGTCATCCCTCCCTTCTTCCTGACAGAAATTTCTATGCACAAACAAGGGGAAAACACATTCTCTCATGAGCTGCAAGGTGCTGTAAGGTACAGTAAGGTGTATGCATTTCATCTGCTTTCATGCAAATCCTGGGTTATTCAGCTGCATGAAACCACTGAGCCTTAAGAAAATGACAAACCTTTCTTCTTTCAACATAGCAAGACGAAGGTAACAATTTCCTTATCCATTCCCATTTCTACCTTCTCCCCATGAATAAGTTGTCTTCATGATTCAAAGATGCCGGAGTTCACCAAGGCTTCCTTGTTGCACTGCATCTAATGATGTAAAACTCACATGGTGACTTTTATCGGAATATCTTCCTTTGATACAGAAACCATACAAAATCATACTGAAACACATATTAGGCTGGACTGTATTCTTTTTGTATTTTCCTTCTCCAATGCTAGAGAAGAACTAGAGAACTACACACACAGAACTGCATACAGAGACACCCTAACTAGAGCAAATTCACTACGTATATAAAAATCTCCAGGATAAACAAGACTCTACATCCTTCTAATGATGAAACATTACCTCACTGCTAAGAAGACAGACAAGCAGGTATCAAGAAGTTTCTTCTGGAAACAAGTAGGTACAGTTGTAAAGAAATAGATTTCTACAATCTGGCACAGACTTTCTGCAGATTTATATAGCTGCATCATTTTTGTCACTTCACTTTGAAGACATTAATAAGGTATTGATGGTAAGACAAGCAGAGTTTAACAGCATTCAGAGGCAGACTCCTCTTCAGACCAGATGCCTTTTTGATGCAGAGTTCAACTAAGTACAAGAGTTAAGCCAGAATAATTTAAAAAACCTTGGCTGGAAAGAATCTCTCGAGATGGTACGGTCCAACCATCTGCTCAAAGTAGGACCTCAAATTACACTAGATAGCTCTAATTCTGAGAAGGGACAACTGCTAATCACGTTGACAAAATACACTGAGTCCTGAGCAAGAGGTGAGTCACAAGCCACCCTGAACAAAGGGGAAAGGGAAACAAAAAAAAAATCACAAATTGGGGTATCAAAGCATAAAAGCATGCAAAGACGACACTAATAAAATATCAGAAACTTTAAAAATTCATGCTATAGATGTCAGTTCAAGTAACCTGAGATCTCAGATATGTGTAAGATGTACACATACCCAAAGACACACATCACCCCCCCCCAATCTCTTCCAAGGACAACTGCTCTGAGAGAAGAAGAGCTAACTATGGCCCAGCTCTTCACTGCCATCACACAGAGCTCAGAAAGCCCTCCCCTCTCTTTGGTTCCTCAAAAGCACAATCCGGTACCCTGGAGTAAGAGGAAGAAGTAAGAAAAATGGGCATGTAAGCTACAAACTTCAAAGGAGTCCAGTCTCTGAAGATATTATAGATTAGGACCGGCTCATACACCCATTTTTACACTGAATATCTGTGGACAATATGTAAGCTCTTAGCCAGGGAATAATTTTCCAAGTTGCCAACATAAAAGACAAAAACTTCAGTTTTTAAAATAGTCTTCCTAGATTCATTTACAAGAGTGGAAGAGTTGTTTTTAATTCAGCTTCTCTGGAATCGCTGGAGTGATTCAACATGAAGAAAAAAAGTAAAATAAATCAGTCAAGGAACAGGATTTATTCCCTGTTCCACTGACTTTACAACAAACAGCCATCAGAACATTAAGGCAAACTTCAGGCCTTGCTACATTAGGAAGTCAGCTTTCCCTTTCCTAGGCTTTCAAGAACTCAGCCCTTGCCTACCCTTCTAGCCAAGAGTGGCAGTGCTGAAGGCCACCTTGACAGAACAGCAAAATGAGTGGCTAAGAGCCTGAAAGGATGTAACCACTATGTGAGTTTCCAGACTGCATTTATGCATATGTGTCCAATGACAGAGACAACTGTGAAGAGAACGTCTTCGTATGAAAGAGGAAGGAATAAAGCAAAAAAAGTCTACATTTGTGATCTCTTACTGCTATACTGGCAGTTCAAACACTCATTATCTGCAACCAGATTTACAATTTCCCACAGGTGATAAGAACACTGAAAACACCTCTGAAAAGATGCACAGCACTACTTGCTAGAGGAATGTCCACGCTGTCAGGATTATGTGATCCAAAAGGTCATCCATGCCATGACCCCAAGCAAGCAAAGCAGCACATTTACCTACTGACTTCTGGCTACTGTCCTTCTGAGAGGACTGGAAGATATGAGCAGTCAAGTATTGTTTAAGGAAAGATCTAAATACATGTATCACATATTTCAGCATTGAGAACAGTTCTGTGACAACGACTGAGTTGCAGATGCTGAATAGTCTCCCTTGCTTCAAGCAGGTCAATTGAATTTGAAGTCTGAGAGTTCAGAGATCTTTCACGGAACCTGGTACGGGAAAAGAAAACTAAAGACTTCTTCAGGGACCTGGAAGAAGTGTAAAAACTTGTTCCATTACAGAGAAATGACAACCATCATTCCTTTAGAAATAAAATGGATTGGCCTTTATTCCACAGGCTGAACATCAATAAGTTCTTCTGGGCTGTGGAAAAGTCAAACTGAAATAGCAAGTGGGGCACTACTCAAAATTAGCGAGAAGTACAGGTACTGGCAGTCAACAATACAACTAACTTGTCAGCTGAAGGACCAAGAGAAACCTATGGATGGAAGGGAGGGTCACAAGTTAGCTAGAAAAACTTAGAAATTAAGAACCTACAGAAGTTAGGCAGCAGAACATTCACACTCATCTGAATAGCTTAAAGGAACAAAAAACCTAAGGCTTGTACAGGATACAAGCACAAGTTCAGGTACATCAGGGCTGATTGTACAACTGGTGTTCCCAGTTCATGGTGCACAGGAATCCAGAGCTTCATTTCATTACTGAAGAGAAAAATCTCTGTATTTGTGCACTGAGAAATTAAAACCAGGTCTAAATCTTAATGGAACTCTTGCAAGGGGCTTGAGAGGACTACCTAACATTAAGACAGTCAAAACCTTTATTCCTATAGTCTTTTTCCCTCTGGAAAAACAGAAACTGCAGTCTGAGGAGAAAAATTACGGCACTTGCATGGAACAAATATATAATGGTCTCTTGAGGGCATCCCTCTTCAGTTCTGCCACATCACTGCTTTCTATCTCTTATGTTCATCAAGGACTGAAATATTACAATATGTGTCAATCTTTGGACTGCACTTTGGTTCCCAAAACAACACACGCGTCAGTGAGATCTTTGATCCTCATCCAAAGGAGAAACTAGGAAAAACAAAGCATTTCATTTTTGTTTCCTCTTGCTTCTCTGTAGTTTTACATTATGTATTGAAAGTGCTGTCAACAGCAACTATTCCTCCTGTTTTTGAGTGCACGAGTAATAAATAGAGTTAACTATAAAAATAATCTCCTAGAACATTTACTCACTACTTCATTCAAAGAATTTGCCCTTGTAAAAAAATTCAAATATTAAAGTTGTTGTTCTCCAAATCAACCAAATTTGATACTTTTTCATGTCACCGTTCATAACATGTCCAAACTAGTTCAGTGTAAGTTTTCCTCTACTATATGGTTTGACTTGAATTTATTAACAAAGAAAGGGAATGCTCTCACTGTGGCAGAGAGCCAGGACACAAAGCTTCAAGAAAACATTTTCATGTTTACCACACATGTGGTTTCTCAGTCTAAATTCAGTGTTCTATATTATTTTGGCTTTTTAACCAGCTAAATATTAAGTTCTGTTGCATAGTTCCATCAACTCTGCAGCAGTTAATTTTTTTACTGCAGAGATATAAAGATTATCAAAAGCATAAGAACCCAGAAACTCCTGAGTCAATCTATATAAAGGAAAAGAATAGCCTGATCTGGATAGCTGCAAGCCAGCCAGAGACAACTCAGCTTAAGAAGCAGCCCAGAGGTATTTAAGCCATGTCAGTAACACAAAAGATTTGTTAGACCACACAGAGAACAGGCACATACAAACATAGCAAATGTTTGCTGCAAAATACTGAACCAATTTCCCATCTTTGTCCACAGATCTTCTTCCCTTTTAGCACAGCAATGGGAAACAAAGGAAAAGAGAGGAACAAATATGTTCGAAAGTTTCATTTTCTGTACACTTATGTTGCAGAGCAAAATTTTTCTGCCGAATCAGTCCTATAGCAAGAGCTTGACTTCACCTCTACAGGACCTTTAAAACTGTTACATACTGCCAAATTCTACACTATGAGAGGCTCAGGATGCAATTCTGCTATCAGGTGTTAATAGAAGTGTAGTATCAACTTGTAATAACAATGAAAATAATAGTTCTTTTCCTTTTTTGAAAATCAAACAAAAGCAGCTCTCTCCAACAGAAAAAGAACATTTTCCAATAGCCAAATTCTGACCAAAACCATGCTGTTTGTATGTAAAGTGAACTGATGTGAATTCCTCATTTCTTGCAGACTTTTAACTAAAAAGCATAATAAATAATAGAAGTAAAATCTTACCTGATCTTCATTTTCAGATTCTCTAGAAACCCTTGTTTAGTAGGAGCCAAAAGTCACTATCTGAACAGTGGTTTAAGCTTTCACTAACAGCATAGTAAAAAAAAATTTAAAAACCAAAACAAACACAAAACCAAGAATTAAGGAGAAGACTTTATTCAGAAGAGAGGAATTCACTTGAATGAGGAGCTTTATCTTCTGTGAGACAACATGAATCAAAGCATGGAATCCTTCATGAAGTACAGATCAGAGACACTGCCAGAAAAGACGACAAGCTAGAAGCAGCCGGTCAAGCTAAGACCAAGTAAGAGGTGTGGCAAAATTGGGAAAGGGGGCATTTATCACCAGAGAAAAAAAACCAAAAAAAATAGCTGAGTGATATGTACAAATTTCAATTTAGTAACTTGTTTTAGTACTTTCTTGCAAGTGAACCAAGAAGTACTCAAAACCATCACCCACTCTATATCTGCCCTGCCCAAAGCTTAATGCCCAGCTGCCTTTGAGCTGCATAGCTGCATTTACTTACTTCACTGAGTCTGAAGGCAGAACCTACTGCTCAAACACCAAGCCTCTTCCCTATTCTAATGCCAGAGACCAGATGGTGCCTTATTTGCAGTTTGCCATTCACCTGCATCTGGCACACACAGCCCTTAAACAAAACCGAGTACAACAGCACAAGACAAATACTGATACAGTGCACAGCCATGTCCTACCTGCAGAGCCTGTTAGACAATACGTGCCCCAAGTTGCAGCACGGAAGGTTTTCTGAGACCTGCCAAAATCCTAATCAACTTTGGCAAGCTGTCTTAAATTACTGAGAGACCTAGTGAGCTCAGTGGCTAGTAAAACATGGTTTGGTGTCACCCCAAGTCTAAATTAACACAAGATGAATTAACATGAGACGATCTCTGCAATCTCCTAGACAACTAGAAGGGTACAGGCAAAAACAACAAAAAAAACCACAAAAAAAAATTAAAGAAAAAAAACCCACACAAGGAACTTTGATCAGCCACTAGACTGAAGAAATTCAGATACTAGATGTCACAGAAGTTACTGCTGGAAAAAGAAACACAAAAACCAGTTAACTTGTAGATGTGGATCAGGAAAGTGCCACAGATGAACTCAAGACCACAGGTCTAAGGGCATTATAAAAACAAAGTAAAGAAGCACAAGACTGGGTCTTCATTTTGATAACACTCTGCTTCAGCTCTAAACCAGTCTACAAAATTGTAGAGTAATATTAGCATGCCTTAAAAACTACAAAGATAAAAACCAAAATTTCAAAAAATAACTTATGCTTCCAAGGCCAGGTAGAAGGTACTCATCTGTTTTCTACTCACCTAGAATGGGTCCTCAGATTTTTGCATCTTCAAAATACAATTTAAACAAGTTTGGGACAAATCAGGAGGATTTCAGGGGTTTTTGTGTTGTTTTTCTAATCACTGATGTCTAGCACTGATTCAGACTAATGCTTGTTGAGGCTTCCTTTCCCACACTGGCTCAAGCAGGTTATGCTGTTCTAACAGAGACTTCCTCCAAATGCTACACAGAAAAGGTCATGGGCCTAATGCATAGCAAGAGTCCTATGCCACATGACACAACCTGGGAAATGGTTTAATTGCAGTCATTGAGGAAGAAATCCAATTAAAACAGGTTAAGTTTCCGGCTTCCTCAGCACTGGATCTGCATATGGATCTTTTGCTATCACAAGGATACTGTAACAACAAACAAAGGGATTAAAACACATTGAAGTCTTCTAAACTGGGCAGTGCTCAAACATGCAGCATCTTGGAATTACATGCCAAAGACATTCTCTCGACCACGGAAAAATTTCTACATTTACATTATATCTTAGAATGATGTAATTAGGAGCAACCTCAATACACATGCCAAATTACTGACACAGGCACAATTAAAGACATTTACCTTGTATGAAATCATGAACCAAACTCCCTACCAAATATCTGTATAAACAGATGAAGTTCTGTGTAAACCTGAGCAAAACAACCCAAGAAACACCTGCTAAACACTAAGGATTAAGCTGTCTTTAAACTGATCCTATGAATTGTAAGATCACGACTTTACAGCACTCAGAGCTATTCTTTCATGTTACATACACAGAACAACATACCATATAGGTCCCACAATTTTTTTAAGGAAGGTTCAAACTTTTACAGTCATGGAAAAAGTTGTCAGAAGCCAGAGCTTTATGAAGGAATTAAACAACTTTATGGCACACTTTTTTGACAAGTGTCTACTCCACTCGTCACATTTACACCTTCTCAGTGCTCCATAAATAAAACAAGAGAATGTTGTGGGAACAAGGCGCTGTACATGATGCTGACCTTGTGCAAAACTAAACATCAGAGCTCTCTGAAGTGCTTTTTAGCAGGATGCTAGATTTAGTCTTGGTTTTTACGCTAGACAAGAACTCAACATCACCGAACATACACAAAAAAAGTTGCTACAAATTCCTCTCATCCTTCCCTTATGTGCAAAGTACCACTAGGGTATTTTTCTGCTTTACCTCACCAATGATTTTTACTTCATCTTTCCCAGGCTACCCACACACTTTCCTTGAACAAGAACAACTGTAACTATGCCCATATGTTAGAGCTCACAAGACTAACAAGTTAACACTAATGAAGTGCTTTTCCTAGGGTCCTAGCATGGCCAGGTTTGTCAAAGCTAGAATTTCTTGTCAATAGTCAATCACTTCAGAGCTGGAAGAAAGGCTCTTTACTTTCTGACAAGAAAATGTTCCAATAGGTACTGCCTAATTGTGTTCAAGGCTTTTTGTTACTTTCCAGCTAAGCTCCTGCTCTCTGATGAATACAGAACACATATCAGAAGAACACAATCTCTTCACCACCCTGAGACACTCAAAAGAACAAGCAGAGCTGTAAGTTTTCTATAGCTTGATCAAAATGATTATTTAAGAAGTAGATATTACAATAGCTGGTTTGATAAGCCTTTGCTCTTGCAATTTGCTCTGTGGCCCAATCAGAATACTCAAAGAGTTGTCTCCTATGCTGGTAACCTTTCATCCAACACTAATGATTAACTTGTGCTTTATGAGCAAACCTACAACCTACTGCCCTGCAAAACAACACATTACTTCTGGCCTTGTCTAGAGCTGAAAAAGAATATGGTGAGGAAGAGAGGAAAGAAGAGAGTGTTTCTTCTAACTGCTTTGTGTATATATCAATCATATAATACCTTGAAATAAAGCAATGCATCCATCTTGCTACACTCCTAAAATACATTTTTGCAAACATGAAAATAACCCCACACTGGTAATACGACACTGAATTGGAAGCAAAGTTCACTCAACTCCCATGCAAGATCTCTTGTCTTTCTGGTTTGTTTTGGTGGTTTGGGTTTTTTTCTTTAAAGAATATCCGTAAGACATTCCAGAACTACTACACATCATCCTCTTTACTCTCACCCTCTTATAAGCCATTTAATAAAATGCACTAGTAAGGAAGACAAATAAAAGGGTATGTAACTGGAGAGGGCAACTTCATCATGGTGCAAGGTAAAATAACTCTTTACAACACTTTAGTAAAAATCACATAGAATGGTGTAGCTTCAGAGAAAGATAAAGGAAAGAA
Source organism: Dicaeum eximium (assembly GCA_013396995.1). Classification (NCBI taxonomy): domain Eukaryota; kingdom Metazoa; phylum Chordata; class Aves; order Passeriformes; family Dicaeidae; genus Dicaeum; species Dicaeum eximium. Next base: position 1,794,711 of record VWZP01005658.1, read on the forward strand.
TATGAAGTCGACAGGCTTGTCAAGACAGAAAATATCTGTAGGCCCAGAAGTGAGCCCAGTTTCTTCCCTCCCCTCTGCACAGCATCCTATATATCACAGGTAAAATATACGTATTTCCTGAAGGCTGCAGCCTCTCTCTTCAATTTGTTTTGCAAACCAAAGACACTCAGCTGGGAGTATGCACATCCCTGTCCCACACATGATTAATGAGCAAAAAAAGCATTCTAGTAATCGCAGTATCTTTAACACATCATTTCCCCATGTCAAGTCTTGGAAATACATTTTTTCCTCCCATCAACTACTGGAATAAGGTGCTAGGAGAGCACCTCAAGCCCTATTAGCTACCAAATTATTGCACTGACTTTGGATCTTTATTCCATGCTTTTCAAAATATATCTGTGTGCTTGCTTTGTATATAAAGGCTCCCCTGACAGACCAGTTTTAGGACACACACATCATGTACTGCTGTTTGAAAACAGCCTGATCTGTCCAACACAAACTTCTTCCACAGAATTGAAAGCTGATGAAAACACTGCTCTCCAAACATGCAGTTATCTATGAAAAACTAATTGAAACTATTTCCTATTAAATGTCTATTTTGTTAGAAAGTGGAGAATATAAAGCATCTAACACTGAATTTTCAAAACATAATTCTACAGCTGTTTTTTCTTGTATCAAGTGCAGAATATGCCACTAACAATACTAACTATTTCTTATATTAAACAGTTGCATGATAAGAGCCTGAAAGTTTCAGAAGTACTTTTTTATTTTCAAGAAAACATTTCAGATGTGGCATCACAGTCTGTGTTTTATAATGGATACTTTTTAAATTCAAATGACAGCATAAACATTCTGCACATATTCAAGTACAACAGACGTTCTGAGCCAAACACCTACGTGGTTTTTTTGGGGTTTTTTTTGTAACTCCATTAATTCTAAACTTAGTGGTGATGACACTTCCTTATACTCTTCATACAATATTTAACTCACTACTGAAGTTACAGCACAGACTGAGGAGAGAAAACAAACAGGTCAGCCTTGAGGGCATTAGATCAATGAGTCTGCACTACACAGCTGCTCAGCTGAGCTCCATTGTAGCTCCCAAAGAATACCAAGTATTGATGGAAGCTAAAAATCCCACCTACATTTCCTGGGAGACATCCTAGTGAGTATGGTCACCTACATAAAATAGGAAGGCAAGTTAGTTGCTCTAATCCAAACCTACATGGAACTCTTGTGTACTACACAGAAGGTAGTTTCCAACTTATTACATGTATTTATCCCAAATTCCACACACCTCAGAGGGTATGGGGACAGAGTACAACCATTAGCTTCACTATTATGCAGAGCATACCATTCTCATGTTAAAATTCAGCACATGAAACTTAGGGAGTCGGTCAAAAATATAGATGGCATCTGTACAAGCTGACACAGACAATTTAAAAGCTGACATTTTGATTTATCACCAATTGTCACAAGTTAAACTTTTACAATTCTGATGAAGCAACTTGAAATTACATTCAGCTTCTCCTCCACCCTCCCACCACAAACACTACTCCAGTCTATTCAAGTACAAAGAGCAAAACAGTTTAAATGATAGCCAGTCACAAATTTGTACTTTTAAGTTATTCCCACTTCAAAGCTAGGCCACCAACCTTCCCATCAATAGAGCAAACACACCCCAAGAATAAATGCATATCTAGTTTGTTGTCATAACCGGAATATTATGAAACAGTAACAAACTACCTTGCTTTTGGATGCATCTGAGCTGAACTTAGACATTTAAATCACTATATTCTGCCATAGGTTGAGCTGCTGCTTCTAGCTGCCACAGGCCTGGGCTTGTACTGGTCACATCCTGCATCTGATGTTGTCAACAACAGAAAGCCCAAATCCTTCCAAAGTAGGCTTTTTAACCCAGTAGATCATACACATAAAGAAAGGATAAGGGTTCCCACACCCCAACTCAGCTATGTCTCAAAGAGTTAAGTGAAAATTTGAGGAAATACAGTAGCTTGCATCTCCTCTACTTGTCACACTCCGTGATCTCTGAGCAGCATTCCTGAATCCATAGGCACAGAACCCTGGGTTCTTGAATTCCTTGACTCAGTTGTTCAAAGCTTAGGAATGGCAGGTTAACATCTTTAGAATGCCTTCCCTTAAGGGACATAAGCACACAGATTCCCAGAGGAGCAACTATCTTTCCTGATAGAGCTTTAACATTTATGACAACACAGCTAGAATCAGTGGTATGGAAACTGAACACTTGTACATACTTCTGCACTTGACATTTTCTCCTCCTTAATTTAGCCTTTAGCTGGCAACTACTTATTTTACACAAAAACTAGGCATTTAAAGTCCTCCAACCTAAAGTGGTACAAAAAATACAGTAAGGAAGAATCATCTCTTTGCTTTAAAAAATAAATTACTATTTAAAGAGATACCCTTAGTGCTGACTGTATTTCCATGAATAGGCCCTCTCCTTTCCTGAGAAACAAAGTCTATTTTTTTCAAGTACTTTTCACAGGACAGCCTACCTTCCTTCCCTGGGTCAGCATGCCACGGCATTTTATTTGTTTACTCCATGAACTTAAGTAGACAGACATTCTCACTGAACCAAAGTTTCAAAAAGTTTAGCCAAAGTTTAGCAAAGTTAAACCAAAGTTTAGCAAAGAAGTACTCTTTGATAAGGACCACAGCTTCCACCCAGTGGGCTTCAAAGCTGCCTTACAGCAAACACACTAAGTAAGAATATTTTACCTTTAAGATGTAGCTGGACTTAAAATACTCACAGCTACTCCGAATGTGCAAAGGCCCAAGGTTTTGAAAAACAACCGAAAATAGTGTCTCTAAGCTGTGGGTGCTTAAACATTTTTACCACTTGAAGGCGGGCAATAATGTTTAACTTGTAATGGTATTAAATCTTGAAATCATACTTCAGTAATGACAGGACATCAACAGACCCTAGAAGCAAAAGATTTTGGTTTTTGACAGCAGAACTCTGGACACTTGTTACTATTTCCTGGCTCACAGAAGAGAGGTCATTTGTTATTTTATTTCCGTTTTGTTAAACTCAAGACTATTTAAATTGTTGTTAAGTAGCATCCAAACAGAGTGCACCATTGCATATATTTAATAGAAAGTGTTTGTAATGCTGGAAGACTATTACCCATAGAAGAAAACTAGGAAGATGAACGCTTTATTATTATTACAGCCTTGCTTATTTCCAAATAACTACTGAGGTGATACAGTTATCTAAACACAGAGCTCTTCCCTCAAAACTCCGCTTTTTCCAAAATTACCAAAACCTGCAAGTCCCCTTTTCTTTCCTCTGTCCCTCTCCCAAAATAGTAAGGATATATCCAAATATGGAACAGTAAATTATTCTAAAGAGACACTTGCAGTGCTGTGAAGTACAATATTACCACTCAATATGGAGATGCTGTATTTCAGTACTGGACCCAAAAAGCATTTTCTGTAAGCCAAACCCTGTCAGTATGTTCCAGTTCCTCCCAGAGTGATGCTGGAGGGGAATGGGAGAAGTGTGGAAGAGGAACCAGTGCTTAGGTGTGTACACCATTACCAAGTAACTGAGATTCTCAGTGCTTTTGTAAAAAATGTGTTTATCTGGAATACTCTACCACATCACAGTGGGCCTCTGTCAAGAGACATGAACTCCAGCTGAGAACTAGAAAGGTGATCTTAAAGAAGTTAATGAATAAAATCTGTATTATTTAGCCTGGAAACAAGGTGGTAAATACTTTCAGTAAGTGCTAAAAGTAAAACATCAACAGAAGAAAATAAATAAAGGATAGTATTGATACAGTTCACAGGCAAACAGTTAAGAGAAACTTTCAGGCTGGAAATTAAATGATCCTAAATTTTGAGACAGTACATGCTTAAAGAATATCCCAAGAAGACTGAAGAATTAAAAAGGCAAGTATGAGGTTTCTTACTAAGTCTACTCCCAGAAAGTCTTCATTGTCCTTACAGAAAACTAACAAGTTCTGTTGTTCCACTATGTCCGCCAGAAAGAGGAGATGCTCATGCTGCTCAGGTACAAAAATCTCTTTAAAGGCTCAGTTCCTACAAAAAGCTGGTCCCCCCTCTTTGGATCTTTTGGCCAAGGAAGTAACTAGAACACCATTCTTGCTATCATAACAGCCACCTCTTTCTCAGAAGCTCTAAGAAGTCAGCAAAGACATTGCAAAGAAGCCTACACCTCTATTATCTACAATTTGAGAAGCTTTTCCGGTCCTTCTTGTCCCATGGTACCTACCACTGAAGCTCTGTTATGACTGAAGAGAGAAAACTTGTCCCCACACCTTCTCCTGGGAAAGAGGAGGGGAGGCAGAAGACAGCACTCCACAAAGCAAGTTACTGCAGTAAGCAGCAAGTCCTAGGATTTAAAAATAAAAAACCACAAACCATATACCACAGTTTTGGATAGGGTTAGTCTGTGCAGAGGTTGTTTATCCAGCTTGATCCTTCTAGTGCTGTGTCACTCTGTGCCCATATGTTCATGTTTGATNGTTATTCCATTTGTGGAAAGAGATGCATATAGAACTTGCAGACAGAAAACTACAGGAATCCTGGAAAGTGCAACAGAGAAATTTCTGAAATTGTGTTGCTAACATTCAACTCAACTGTTGTTTCAGAATGGGTTACACAACAGAGGAAGTCAAAATACTTAAGAGAACTCTGCTGTTAGATCAATTAGCACTATCACCTGCTATCTGGTTTTGATTTACCATCTTACTGAGGTGACTTTCCAAATAACCTGACATCATTTTGGTGAAGGAAGAGTATTGCAAATCTGTGAGTCGAAGGAAGAAACCATTTCTTAGCTGAAGAGGAACAGCTTTTAAGTTAAAACACACTATACAATTTGGTGATGCAGAGTGATCTACATGGCTTACTTCTGATAAAAGTTTTTAAGATGTTCCAACACCACTAAAACAGGATTAAAATTATTTCAATTAAAATTAATTAATTAAAATAATAGTACAGGTGAGTCCTAATAGGGTTTCCAGTAATTGCAAGGTAGATGTGAAACTGCAACAAACATGCCACAAACAGAAGCAGCACTAGTTTAGCAGAGCCAGACTGCTGGGAACAGGTCAAGGGAGTGACAGTGACCCTGGTAACACTATGGGTACTGCCAGCAAGAATCATAGTTGCATTCAAGTGTGAGATCTCAATGTGATATAAACCCAATATTTCATCTGAAAAAAATAAACAAATTAAGAAGTTTTGAACAACAGATGATACAATTGTTTATCCATTGACTTGTTGCTCTAACAGGAACCTACTTTATTTAAACGACAATAATAGTTTTAACAGCTTTTGGCTAAGTCTGTGGCAGAGGAAAAGCACACAGGGAATATACTTTACTCCAGGCAACCTCTGGAAGCCACGAAGTTTCACAGCAAGTATGGTCACTGCACTGTATTTTGAAAATGACAGACTGAGATTACTTGGCCTGTCACTTCAGTGGAGTCTCACAGGCAACTTTACATTTAGTTTAAGTGTATTCCCAAAAATTAACTCATCACTACATTCCTGTTTACCTCCAGTTTTTAATTATGAAGTGCTCAGGTTCTAGCTTACTTGAGCTCTTTTCCTAAAGCAGAACAAAATTGGAATTTTCAGTGCCCATTCTGTTCCAACTCTGTTTTGATTTGGACAATATGCCAGAACCTCTGAACTACTAAAAAAAAAAGTATGGCCATAGTACTCAAATACATCAACATTAACAGAAGGCATTAAAGTGGTACCATTCCTTCACATAGCAAATTTCACAAAATTCATCTTTCTTCTTCACAGCTAATCTGAAGAGAGCTGAGTTTCCACCCACTCCATGGAGCATTTAAATGTGCAGAGTGAGGTGTGCAGTGGCATTTCCCTTAACACATTCCTTCCAATTCTAGTTACAAAGTGCTGGTGAAAGTTCTGAGGGGCTGTCAAGAGTCAGGTATCCAGTATGGCTATGTTCATTTGGAAGTGTACAAATATACAGCAGAACTGTATCAACTTAAGAGCTGCAATAGAGGAAATTCGACAAACGCATATTTCCTATCTTACTTTTGGCAAAGGAATGCATCTGTTCTTCTGCCAAGCTTCTTGTAACTGAGTAAGAGAGTTAAACTAACTTTTTAAATCCACAATCTTATGGTACAATGCGAGTCTTAAATTTTATTACCAGTCTTTTATTGTAGAATATTATCTGCTAAATACAACAGGCAGAGTACTAACAGAGTAAGAAATGGCAGCATCCACTGGCATTGCATAAACTTGAAAAGCACTGTAGAATAGACTGCAGCAGATGCTTAAAGCACAAGCTGTAACACTTGGAATTGTAGCTTAAAGTTTCCCAAAGTTATGCAGCTCCCATTCCTTTCATTAAATGAAATTCAGCTGAAATTGTTTTCTCCAGCTGTTTAACTTAAAAGATCTCATGTGTACCTACCTAGCTATGTAGCTACTTCTCAGGTGCTGTTCACTCAGGCTTACTGACACAGCTTATGACTGTCTGCTGTCCTTGTTCAGCTGAGCTATTTCCTACCTTCCCCTCAGCCCTGTACAATGGGCGAGTTCATCAAGCCATCACACCTGAAACAACTGCAAAGCTCAAGACAAGTGAAGTTTTAAGGAGAAATTACAGTCTGCAGTCAGTAAGTTGATTATAAATAAAGTGGATCCCCAAAATAAAGAGCAAGAAAACACTCACTCTCTAAGGAAGGCAGAGTTTCAAGTTTAAATTCAGCATACAGCCTATTAATATGCACCCTCAGTTACTTTCTTCATTTGTCCTCTTTAAATGCACAGCCACATCTCACCTGTGATCAGAAGATTCAGTTACACTGCATACACCTTCCAGGACAGGACACTCCCTACACTGAATAAGCTAATTACATAAGGGATTTGACATTAGAAGACACCGAACATTATTAACTTGGATAAGATGCCATTCTAGCCCTGACATTAACCACATCTTACAATACTACCTTGTCCAAAAACAAGCATCTACCACATCTTCCACAAAGGCATATATAATGTAAAGAGATCTCCTCACTAACTGCAGCATTAAAGTAAGCAACTAAGCATTATACCAGTATCAAGGACATGTAATTCAAGTCCCCTGATGAGTGGGTGGGATGCAGGTGTGTGTTTTTCCTTTTCTTTAGAGCTGGAGGGAAGGGGGAGGAAGGCAGGCATGGGGGATATCAGAGTCCACCCTGACTAGTGTTACTATGCATTGTTTCCATCTTTTCTTTTTTGGTGCCTCAACTCATTTATGTTACTCCCAATCCTTAAAAAACCCAACGTTTTCAACTCAGAAGATACTACACAAGAGTGTATTTTTGGCTTCCACACTTATTTACCTGTACTTTTCCATCTAAGCAGTCTTGGACTAGAGCAGAGGTACAGAACAGACTTCAAACACATAAAAGCCCACATAGAGAGAGATCATTTCTCCTACCCAGAGCTGGTAAGACAAACTATCACAAGCTCAAAGTAAGGCAAGTAAGACAGCAGACAGACATGGAGAAAAATGAGGGAGAACAAAACAGCATACATGCTTTCTAAAAGCAAACATAGCTAAATCTACACATAGTTACCTTGGGGCCTGAGTTTGTCACAGACCTATTTTTCCTCATAGTTTTACTATTAAAAGCTACACCTGAAAATCAAGGTAAAAAATTAGAGTTACTGCTCTGCATTAATAAAAATTGGTATTAAACATGCTTCAAACAGCCAGCCACAAAACTGCACACTGCTAGTATTAAGTCTAATGCCCATCTCAGGGCCTGACAGCCTCCTGAAAGTTTAACACTTTTGTTCCCAAAAAAACATACATACATCAGAAAATAAAGAACATGCTTGTATTCTTTTATTTACAGCTTTACAAAATTCTAGCAACTATTTGCCCTTCTTTACACTAAGTTTAATTATTTGGACTTGACACAATACAACACAAGTTGCCAGCAACAAGTTGCTCTGAAAGCAGAATAAACGTGAAATATACTTTCCCTTTCAGATCTTAAAAAAAGTCATCTTATTCAAAAAGTACCAGGGACCTCAGCTTCCAATTTGAAACACCAAATTGCTCCCTACAACTCAAGGTTCACATTCCAGAAGATGACTCAGACCCCTTTCATACCTTTCATGAAGGTCAGATCTTTGCAGTTCAGCATGCATACTTTATTGTAGACACTATCAAAGCAAATCATTCACAAAACACTTGAGAAAATGGGATTTCCCCCCCCCAAGTCCGTGAGCCAGCACAGTATTACTGCACACTGACAGAATCATTCCAGTTTCTTCTCCAAGCATACCTTCGTATGTTTGAGGTTTTTATCTCCTTTCTTCTCACTCAAGAAAATTGAGCTCTTTTTATCAGGTTGTAATCCATGAAAAACTACTCAAGGGTATAAGAAGTCAAATGTGAGAAGAGCCAAGTAACTTCCTGAGGTCCTTTCCAAACAGGCTTACTGTATGAATCCTTACAAGAGAGGCTTTTCTGGAGCAACTGAGGGCAACCATGGCTTGAACATCATTGCTAGTATTTCTCATGCCATCTTCAATACTGAAGTCCAGTATTAACTATCATGATTAACTTTTTTGATAATACACCTAAGTTTTCCATTTCTCCTGTATGAAAACTGTATTTCCATTTTTCCTTACAGAGTTGTCCATCTAGTGCTCCCAGGGCAGTTTGCTGCCATATTTGTACCAAGTACCTTCATGAGTCAAGTTAGACTGGCAACAGTCAGTACCTTGCAAGACAAGCCTCATCGAAGCCAAGGAGAGCAAACAGATTGGTTCTGTGTGCTGTTCTGTGTTCTGCCAGACAGAACTGAAGGAGAATATGACTGCATATTTACACAGTTGGACTCTACCAACTTGATGGCAGGATTAGGAGAACAACTGCTCCTCACACTGAACTTCATACTAAAGCAACCACGGCTGGTATCTGAAAGCAGGCAGGACAAGCCAGCTGCCTTATCCCTGTCCTCCACAGACACTGTACATTTCATAGGCAACTAAAATTTCTTTAGTTATAGAAGATAGCTTAAAAGCATGAATTCAGCAATTGTTTTGTTAAAAAAAGCAATCCTGAGACAAGTGGCTACATATAAGCATTTGTTTTCATTATTGCTCACCACTGAGAACTCTGAAAACAGTTTTGCTCCTTGAAAAGCACTTCATTTCATATAAATTGAAAAAAAAAAATCAGTAGTAAAAAGGTTAATATGATTTTGTTTTGCAGTTACCAACCTCATGTCCTAAGTTAAAACTGAGCTATGAAAACTCTCAGGAAGAAGTTGCTTCATATACTGCCATAAATCTGTTGGGATATTATGTAGTGATTAAAACATTAAGAGCACATTTATAACATTACTTCTTCAGAAAACTAAGCATACTCACCTGAAGCTAATACATTACTCTACCAAAAAAAAAAAAAACCCAACAAAAAACCACTATGTGCTACTACCTTCAGTCAGCACTGAATGGGGCAGTGACACCTTGATGAAAACAGCATAACAGAGACAAAAAAGTGCTTTATAGGGAGCGTTACTAATTTGACAGGTGATGGACAGGATACTGATCATCCAACAGGCCAATGGGAGATCCCAGAAACATTCTGGGTTAAGTTTTTCCAATGCCATAGTTCACCATGTTGTTCAACTTTGGTATTTAATTATACTTTGTCACAGTAATTTAGCCTCAGTGTGACAAAAGACAGATCCACAATCAAAAGTGTTCTACATGATGCTTACCAATTAGTTTGTTAGAAAATACAGCATGGCCTATAAACACAAGATTACCACAGATAGCTGTAAGATTCACTTAGCTGCAAATTAGGTACAAACATGTAGTTTACTTACTAATTGTCCTACTTCTGCTTCAGTTTCATCACTTAGAAACAAAAGGAATTTAGTCAGGTTATGTTTCTGGACTGCTGCAGAGTTACTGTACTTATCAGTGATGTAAGGATCCACACAGAAATTGATTCATGTCTCCAATTACAGTTATTAAAGACAAATGCATTTTACTTTTGCTACACTGCTGCAGAAGGAATGGTGGTGTTGTCACCCATAGTTTTGGGCCTCAAATTTAGGAATGATTTCTTAAGAACAAGTTTTCATTACAGTTTTTTTTCTGTAATAGTTACACTCTGGGTTTGAAGACAGTCAAAGTACAATATAAAAAGGAAAACTAAAAATAAAAACAAAACCAAAAAACTAGTGCATGATTGCTGATTAGGAATGACAGCTTTGATTATTCATTTACTGGGAAGATGCAGAATATTTCCCCTAATGGCCACTTTGACCTGAAAAACTTTTGCAAGACATCAAAAGACTCCATTTTCATAAGCTCTTACTCAACAGGTTGGCACTCCTACTGAAGTAGATCTGCTATATTAATAAGCAGTAATGTCACACTGTGGATGACCTACAATCTTTCTACTAACAGCTAAGAAATGTTTAGGTTCCTACCTATGAAACCATCTGGAGACTGAACACCTAAAGGTTGTTAATTCAAGTTTACTACTCATATTTTTCTCAGAAAGGAAAAAAAATCTGATTACCTGTACTTCTAACACAACAATAAAATACACCAAACAAAAAAAGTTTAAAATATCTTTGCATTTCAGATCAAAAGAACTGAGCTGCTCATAATCAGCTGCATTTTACAAATACAGAAACTATTACAAGTTAAAAAACATGTATATTTCCAAAACCTTTAAGCATTATTTTCAGAATTTATTCACCAGACCACTGTTTTTAAACTTCTTCGTTCAAATACAACATATTTTGTTAAAATATCAGCTCCAAAAACTGAAATACTAGTATTTTCATAAATGTATTTAACTCCTACTGATATTTTTTAAGTAGGCTACCAAATAGAAAGCTATAGTTATTTTTCCAGTGCTTTCATGTCCATTATGCATATTTTTAAATACATAAAATAAAACTTGTTTAAAAACTTTTAGCCAAACAAAAATCTTAATAAATCTCAGAAACCTCAGAAATCAAATACCAAAAAAAAAAAATTTTAAAAACCAACCCAAACCAAAACCCCAACCCTGTACAATTAGAGTGGGAGTGGAAGAGAGAGAACTGAAAAGAAGAGATAAACAGAAATAATCACAGGAATGCTTGCTTGCTTTTAAAGTCTTACAAAAGTATACCCACAGTGTCAGTTCCCACAAGAAAATCTTGAAAAATTAATTGAAGTGCTCAGAATTCCTCTTCTTTCTCATTATGATAGATGTACTTCAAATTTAGCAGCTGGTAACTACTCAACTCCTCTTTATGGCAGCCTTTAAAGCACCAGGAAGCTCAAAATTCATATTACACACAACACAAACTGTGTAAGTTACTCTGAGTTACGTTTTGCATTACAGTGTTAGAAGCTCTGAATCAGTATTATTTCTGCTGAACAAGGCAGGAAAGAAAAAAAAAAGAAAACAAAACAACCTGAACTGTCTTTTTAGGTTAAAAAAATTATTTAAAATAAAAATTATTACTCGATTGCTACACATAATAAAAACACTCTCAAAACAAACTACACACTCTCTGAAAGCGTTCCTAAGTTCCATGCCAGACTTACAGAATAAATTTAGGCCAGTACCAAGCACTCATTTCTTCCCCGTGTGGAAATGCGACACAATCAGGCCTCACATGCAGGCCTCTCTCTCCAACACAGGCAGGACCTTTGTTCGATACGTCGATGTTTTTCCCCCAAAGCCCTTGACATAACTTTCCATTCTTTCCCCTATTATTTTCCGGTTCCCCGTCTAGACTTCGGGACTCCCGAGCCGTGCAAACCCCCGCCTGCCGGAGAGCCCGAGCACTCGGAAGGGGGAAGGGGGAACAATAAAAAAGTTGGACACAGGAAGACAGGCCTGCAGGTCTGGCGAGAGCCCCGGCCTCGGTTCCTTCCCTTCCCCGGCTCACCGGGGCAGCAGCCGGGAGCCCCGGTGCCACCAGCCCCCTCCAGCGTGTCCCACGACCCAGCCCCCCGGGGAAAGGGAAGGAGGAAGAGCCAGGCAGGAAAGGCAGAACCCAGCGTTTGATCAGCCTCCAAGTACGACGCATTATGCAAGCAAACGCAAGGACCAGGCAACTTGCTTCTTGACTGAAAACAAGAAAAACATCAGCTCGAAAACATTTAGCTGCGAAAATAATCCCTTTCGTGGGCAGCCAGCTTTGTGACTCCGACCCCACGGGCGCCTCCGTTTTCTGCCCACCTTCTTCCTCCCCCCAAAAAAGCTTGTGAAATATGGACGTCGGCCGATTGTTTAGCATTTTTACCGAGCTGGGCAGGAAGAAAAGAAAGAGAAATTGCTATTTTTTTTCTTTAAGATATTCCCTAGCTTCTTTAGAGGTAAAAAAAAACAAGAAAAAATAACACCAAAACACAAAAGGGGGGGGTGGGAAAGAAAGAACCACTAAGGAAAAGGGGGCCAAGCGGAGTGGGGGAGGGAAGACAGGGAAGGGCATCGAAACCGGCACGGCAGTGTCAACACTGACACTGCCCTTTTGTATCAGCAGCCACATAGGGCCCGCGGAGGGGCGGCCGCGCTGCCGCCCCGGGAGAGGCGAGGTGGCCCCCGGCACCCCTGCCCGGGCTGGGGGGGGCGAGAGATGGCCCCGCAGCGGGCTCGAGGGCCGCCTGGCCATTTTGTCAGCTCCATTTCCACCCCTTCCCTCCACCGTGAGGGCCCCATTCCACCCTCCGGGCCGCCCCACACCGGATCGTTCCCGGCTCCCCTTCGCCCCCCCCATCCCCATCTGCAACAATGCTCCGGGATGGCGCCGCTCCCCTCCCCCTGCCCCGGGCCGCCAGGAAGGGCAGCTCGCCTGATGCCAGGATGACACAACAGGCCGGCCCGGAGTCGCCGAGGGGCCCGGCGAG
>VWZP01005658.1:1807750-1830051 GCA_013396995.1 Dicaeum eximium
CGGGAATGTCCCCCCTCGGGGCGGCCAGGGGGCGGCCGGGGCGCGGGTCGCTGGTGGCACCGGCGGCGGGGGTCAGACCCTGCCCGGCACCGCGGGGCCGCCGCGGCTGCTCCTTTAAGAGGGGGCCGGGCTAGCGGTGACCCCGCGCGATGTCCGCCCCTTCCTGGTTGTCATGGAGACCGCCCGCCAGCGTCCCAAAATGGCGGCGGAGAGCCGCGCGGGGCCGCCGCTCTCTCCGCCGCCCGGGAAGGAAGGAAGGCAGACCGGCAGCCTGAGGCGGCAGCGGCTTTAGCGAGGGCTTGTCCTTGGGGAAGGAGCCTCTCCGTGCCGGGGCAGGACGAGGGTCCCCGTTAACCCCGCCAGGAAGCGACCCGGGAGGCGCCACCAGTAAGTGCCGCTGGTGTGGCCTCCTGAGGGCTGGGAAGGCCCGGCTCCGTGAGGGCTGCCTACCAAAAAGGTATTTCCAGGCATGGGCCAAAGGGCGTCTGCCCGAGGTGGCTCAGTATGTGGGAGATTCCTTCTACTTGAACTCTCCCGAGTTTGTGGGATGGGGCTCTGGGTGAGGAACCAGAGGAAAGGAGGAAAGAGAAATGTGAGTTAGAAGCCTTGCGAAGTAGTATTTACACATCGTGATTTTGTACCCTTAAAACACAAATAAGTTTACTCTCAAAAATGCCTCACAAATAAATGTGGTGCGACATTTAACACAAATAAACAGCAAATCCTTAAGTATTCCTTCCAAAGAAAGTTAAGTTTAACTGCACTTTCGAGGTAATCAGACTTAAGGCAGAGGGGTAAAGAGTAATCTAACATGTCATTCCAAGAACATAAAATTAACCTCTGGCAGTGGGAAGTCTGTATATATTTTCCACATTGTACCTGGAGATGTTAGGTGTCCTGCCTTTCACCAGTGCAGATAACTGGTTTTTCAAACAGGGAAATAAGCAATGTTAAATATCCTGGAAGAGTTTTTTGAGACTTTGTTTTAAAATATCCTGCAAAATGTGTGCTATGTCTATTTTTCAGAGTAATCTAATAGAATCATCAATGAGAAATGTTGAACAGTAAACAAATGAAATTTAACAAATCTGATTATGAGTTTATAAGATTATGAAATAAAAATGCAAATATACTATAATCTTTGTTTCATTTTGAGGCATTTTTTACTTAGTTTACTTACTTTATATTTATTTGAGAGACAAACACAAATGCTTGTTTCAAGCTGGACATAATGATTTAGAAGATGTAAAATTTCAGAAACTTTTCTGAGGAAGTTTTTAAAATGTCTTACCAGAACCAAAAAAACCCATGTATTTTTAAACTAGGAGGAAGGTCTCAGTTTGTTTTCATTAAGTAAATCAAAATAATGAACATATGTTCTTTCAGGGAAGAACTGTTGCACAATAACTGTAGCTGAAGTGCTGTAGTGGCCTGTCCCACTGCCCCCATAGGAATCCTATCAGAGCTCTGCCTGTCTATGGAATGTGACTGAGTGTTCTGGGGTCTTTGCTATTCGTTTTTGCACTCGGATAATAAAAATAATATGGTTGTTGTTGTTATTATTATTACTGTCTTCAGGTTTTTGGTTCTCATATCTTTTTCCTGTCACACACTTCAGGTATCTCTTCTTGGGTTTGTTTTCAGCTGCCCAAATACATCCTGAAAACAAACCAAAATCAGTTAACATAAACCATGCAAAAAAAGCTTCATAACTGTCAGTGTAAGCTGAAATTGTTCTGCAAATGTTCATCATACAAAGCATTACCAGGAAGTTGGTGTCATTGAAAAATAACTGGTTTGGACTGTTTGAAAAATTCACCTTTGATTTTATGGCAATAAGATTGTTTGAGTATTGTTCAGTGAACGTATGTATTTGAATATATCACTATATTTTCTGAAGCTAATGCATCTGATTCCAGCAAAACTTCCCAATTCACTCAAATTTTAATTCCTTACACCTCAAAACACCTTCACATAAGTAGTGCCTCCAGTTTTAACTTCTGCACGTGTAAAACTTCTGGATGCTAGTTAACCTTTCTACAGGCTATGGAATCTCCTGCAAAGGGACCTGTGTCAAAAATAGCAGTTGAAGGTATGTGCATCACTGATGTTCCAAGTTGTGTCTCATGTAAAATATATTTAGCCATCCTGGGTTAGTGTGGAGGAGGCCTCACTGTTGGTTCACATTCCCAGTGTGCTATTTTGCAGTCTCCTAATAAATAACTCTTTGCCTGAAAGGCCTCACAGTGTAAGCTTCCAGCCTGGCTTACATGAATGCTGAAACCTGCTCCTTTGAATAGCCCCATTCTTGGAAGTGAGTGGTTTCAGAACTGTCTGTTATTTTTTTCTTTAGGGGATCTTGTTTGCATAGTGGATTTGTATGAAAGCTCCCATAATTCTGTCCAGTGTTGCCTTTCTTTGAACAGTCTACTTGGGCTTTACTTGAGCAGTAAATTCAGCTCCTCCAGGATGAAGTTATCAATTACTGGGCATGTCTTATAAAGCTCCAAGGCTTGTGTACCTGTGGTCGTGGCCAGGATTTCCAAGTATCAGCTGACTATAAAGTCAAACTGTCACAGAATCAGAAATCCTGTCCAAATACAAATGATCTTAATAAGGTGTTAGGGCAAGAAAGTTAGTTGCATAAATGAGTATTCACAGAATACAGTTCACCCAGCTGGACTGTGTGGAAGGAGAGATCTTCTGAGCCATCAGTGAAAATAATTTTTTTCAAGTACCTATTCTAAGTCAGCAATCATAATTTTACAAATGCACAGAAACTATTCCACATATTTCCCCTGTGTGGGCACCTGCCAGTTCCACTGCAGAAATATAAGACTAAAAAAGACAACTTCAGGTCATCCAGTCCCAGTGCCTGCTGTTTCATCCAGCTGCATAATAGATCTTCATAGCAAAAATGGGATTTGATGTGTTTCAAAGGCAGGGAAGCTTTTTTTCCTCTGCTACTTCGCACAGAACAACTGCTCCAGATCATCACTTCTCTGATGGTTAGAAGTGGAGTTATGCAGATTAATTTACATTTATTTCGTTTGGATATCTTGTAGGTAACAATGGTGTAAATATATATGATATATTGTATATATTTAATAAATATGCACTCTGGATAGGGTTTGTTTTGTTTTTTCAGTCTCCACTTGTGAAACAGAGTCTCTGCTTCTTGGTCGCTCTCATCTTCTCACTGCACTTACTCCCATTAGTACTTTTGTTCTTAATAATAATAAGCCTAACAAGTACCATGTGCAAAAGCATTGTTTCTTTCCCATGTCTTCTGGAAAATCCTGAGTGATTTAAATTTTAGGTTTGTATTTAACTTTCTCTACCAAAATCACATTAATGACTCTTGATCATCCTTCGATTAGTTATTATTCCAATGTCTTTCTCCTCTGTCAACTTTCAATTTATAACCTTTTGGTTTATGGCAGAAATTATTTCCAAATGAATTACTTCACTATTTTTACTTTTCAGATTTTATTTTTTTATTTGTTTTCTTTTTTCCTCTCCAGGACTGCTCTGAGTTGTTATGAAGGAGAAGTTGGTGTACATGTCAGAATAAACATAATAAATAAAAAAATAATTCTTGGCCATAAAATGTATTCTAGGAATCCTGCTAGTATTCATGGGAATGGTGAATAGTTTTCATTTTGTTTGATTGTATTACGTTTTGTTTGATGTATTATTACATAGAATGGGAATCTTTTTGTTCAAGACTGACACGAAGGATGGCAACTTGTTTCACATATACCTTTACTGTACATGTTTTTCAACCTTGAAATGCCAAATTAATATTTGATATGCCAGCTATAATTTGGCAAGGCCTATTACAAAAAACAATAGATGTTATCTGTTTGTACAAGGCAAGTGATTAATCCTATGGCTTCCAACGTTAAATGTAAGATGGCTTGAGAGAGCCACACAAATAACCTTACAAAATAACATTTCTTATAAATTGTCTAACAGATGATAAGTACAGGTTTTGAAAAGTGCAAGAGAGGAATCCAGATGGTGGGGTAGTGTAGGAAAGATCAGTCACTCATTTTGGTCAAACAAGGAATATAGACACACATCCCCCATCCTCAAAAAAAAAGTCTGGTGCTTAATCTGCTTATAGGGCAGGCTGATAACTGGAATGATGAGGCCAGTAACAAAAGAAATGTAATGGGAAAATGATCCGCTCAACATGTAATTAATACCAGCATCTGTCACCATTTAATGAATGCTACACTAATCAGAAGATTTTGTCATGTTAGTAAAATGTTCAGCTACTTACCCACAAAAGACCAGCTTGGTACATTCACAAGGCTGCCGTGTTTCTGTGCAATATTCCACTCATGATCTGCCCATGTAACAGCCAGGACTCTGTCAAACATGCAACTGCAGAATTGTGTGTTTGGCAGAGATCAGCAAGTGGTTCTCTCAAAGATATACACAGGACATGTAGATGAGCAGACAGTGTAAGTAACTGGGCAAACAGTTCTGATGAATGTTCTTGTTCTTTACCCCTCATTGTTCCTATTGTTTAGTGTTTGCTTCTATGTCTTCAATCAGTTTCTGATTAAATCAATCCATTCTGAGCACAGCACATTATTTTCAATACTGAGTACTATAGTATTTGCTCAAAAGATCCTATAATTAGTTGTTTCAATTTTAAAAAGACAGTTTTCTTCTGGCTTTTTTAGTTGTAAGCAAAAATTCTGACCCTACAGCACTTAAATCTTTAAGGGTTTTTTTTTAAATATTTTTTCAATAAACAACCTAATTCAGTAACTGATCTCAGTAAGTCCTATACTACAAAAACCCAAACAAAAAATCACCATCACCAACATAACCCAAACAAAAATTACACAAAACAAAACACCTCAACAACTTATCATTTTTAATAAAATTTCCATTTTAGGAGACATTAATGATGGTTGTAGTGGTGGGCTGGTGATTTTCAGTTGTGAGAACCGTAATGATTTATTAAACCTGCAAGGATAGCTCCTCCATTTGGAAAAAAGGTACTATACAGTTAACTGTTATATCTTGGGCTTGTTTTTAAGTTTTTATGATGACATGTGATATGTAACCTGTTTGATTGACAGCAGATGCCATTTGAAGTGCTTAGGCCAGATGGATGTTGGGGGAGAGGAAATTAACAGATGTTCTAATAGTAATTGAGCTGAAATTAATTTCATGTTACACAAAACAATTTTTGGAAAGATAAGTCTTATTTTAAGTAAAGATCTGTGGGAGATGAACCTTTTTCAAAATTCTGCTATTTTATTTGCATTTGAAACCTGAGAGATGCCATATCAGTTACTACCTAGCCAGATTCTATCCAAGTCTCTTCTTTGACTTTTCAAACAGAGATTTGTGTTCTTAGCAAACAAAAAGAGCACAGAAATTTCTCAAGAGAGAGTTTAAAAATTGTATTTTTATTTTGAGCTATTTGTATGGAGGACTTCAAGTGCATAAAATAGGAACTTCTTGTTGTTTTCGTAAAGTAGAAGTATTTCAAGTATAGTTTGTTGCAACCAGGAGATGGCAGCCATTTTGTCCCAGCTCAGGAAATACTCTATGTTGAAAAGGTGTATTTCCAAAAGAATCAAACATTTTCATGGTAATGGTATCACACAGTATTAAGCAGTTATTATCAGGAGAATGTTTATTAAACCTAAAATACATAGGGAAATCGCCTTTGCTTTTTTGCCGTCTCTAATTCAGAGATCAAAGTAAACAGTAGAGCTGCTTGGAGAAAATGGAGATGGTTTCTCTGGGGAAATAATGCTACAATGGAAAAACATGAATGCTGTTGTCAGGTGTTTCAGTCCAAAGCTAAAATAAGCTGGTTTAGCAGTGTTGTGACGTGTTATGGTTTGGATGCCTGATGGTACCTCACTTCTGTGATGTGCCACCTCTGGCTGTATGCAGTTGCTAGATCTTACCCATAAGGTTTTGGAGAAGATTTGAGAATTCCTTGGTCATGCTGCAATATTGAAGATGTAATACAGCACAAGAACTGACAGAGGAAAACGTGGGTTTTTAACAATGGAAATACAGTTTGTGATGTGTCGCACTGGCAACGCTGGAATTTCAGGGCTTTTGTTATTAGTGGAGCAAGATTTCTCTACAGAAGGCATTACATACAGCAATGTAAATGGTGGATTTTTACCTTCCCAGAAGACTCAATTCTCTTTTTTAGAGGGTGGTTGTTTTGTGGTTCTTCCCCACAAACATTGCCAAATGATTAACCCTGTGAAACATTCAGTTATTGATTTGAAATTAGATATATAACTTATATGGAGTGATTATTCCTTGGAAAGTTGAGTTCTTAGTGAGCCTATGATAATGCAGTGCTGTTGTGTGGGCTTATAAAATCCTTTTCCAGTAGTGGTTGAGCTGTTATTTGAAGATGCATTGGAATATTCTCATATCAGTTTCAATTAAGGTAGGTTAAAGATGATAAAGTAATCTTAGTTTATTTGCTATTAATGTGGTTTACTATATCACTGGTAGTCTAGAGATGTATTTTTCACTTTTTTCTCAGCTGGGCTTTATCTACTTATAACTAATCTTTACTATACAGACAGCAGGATCTCACAGAATTGCAATGTTTAAGCCCCCATTTTAAGTATTATGCATGGTTTTAATATTTGTGGCTTTCTTTAAAAGTATCATACTTGATCTAGTCCTACCTGCAAAAGATAATTTGCAGGTCATGAAGGTGTAATAGTTTCTCAAGGTAAGCAATCACAACTACTTTCTGCTTAATAATGTAAACATTTATTGCTGTAACCAAGTCAGGTTCACATATTCTCTATTGCCAGTGCTTGTTCTTTAGAAAAAAAGAAAGATTCACTTTCACTTGCCTTACTTCGGTAGCAAATCCTTGTCAGTCTTGTTCTCTGTCTTGGGATAACTCAGGAGTAATTCGACTTTCATGTTACTAAAGGTAAGTTTGTGTTCTTGCCTGTTTTGTTTTCCTTTTTCCCGCTTCAAGTTAGAAAAATAATTATTTCTTTTTTCTGTCACTTTATTAACCAAGCAGTTTACATTATTTCATTTTCATATACACAGTAGCATTCATGATGAAGAGTTGTCAGATATGTTTACTTGACTAGGCATACCATATATTTATACTTTTTTCATTTATCAAAAATAATTAAATGTACTCAGCAAAGTGTTCAAGGGAAAGAAGAAGGCAAGAAGTGTAGAAGGCAAAGCTAGAAAAGGTTCAGAATTTTTATCTCAAAGTGAGATAGGCTATGAGAAGTATTATCTAAAGATGCACTAGTGTAATCTACATGTAATTTTTAAACTATGTTGCTTGTCTGAACTGCTCAATGGATTTTGATTCAAAAGATTTGCTTGATTTTGATTTGGTATAAACTGAATCAGTTTGTGTTAAACTGAAATAAGCCTAAATAAAACCAAAATAAAAGTGTCTGCAGCTTCTGGATGGACTTCACAAAATTAGATTAAAATTGCGCATTGGGTATAATGAGGGTAAATGTCATTTGTTGGCTGAAACAAATTATCTGGAGAAGGGTGGGAACTTGAAGAATGAACACTACTTCACAGTAAAATGATAGAAATCATTTGTTGGAAAACTCAAAATAATACTGTAGAAGCAGAAGCCTGGGAGAGTATCTGAAGCCAGAGTTCTAAATAACGTAATAGGATGATAGTGAACAATAGAGTGAAAGGAATGACAGCAGATGGGGATTGCAAGCAAGAGAAGCTGTGTAGCTGGAAAGCATCAGAAAAGCAAGCAGATACTTGTGACAGAAAATGCAATGTATGTTTTAATACATGTGCATATCAAATTATCATGACAAATGATAATGGGAGATTTCAGCTTTTGCTAAGTTGATGCTACAGCTGAGTTGTACAGTTGTTTCCTCCTGTGCAGTTTACAATGAGACTGAAACCTAAAGGTAACAAATGTTAAGTTTCATAAATGAGTAATTAAAATTGGACTGAAAAAATCCTACCGTTTGAAGAAACGGGAAAAAATCAACCAACGCGTAGCAAGCACATGCTCCCTGTAGTACTGGGGTGATAAGTGATGGAGAGAAAGGGCACACTTGTTAACACAGCTTTCTCTAAAACCTGGAGCGTAGGAGCCGAGTATATGAGAATGCCTGCACCATGTGATAGATTTTTTAGTGTTCCTGTCTTCTGATTTGAGGTGGAATTAAAGCTGTAAATAGACAGCAAGGGAACTTTGAAAAACACACCGATAGTGTTAGTTTGTTCTTAAAAAATGTGGTGAGATTTTAGGAGCCAGTGCAATAGATGTTCCTCAAAATTTAGAGTAGGAGATGTCAGTGCTGAAAGTGAGCTGCCCACGTAAGAATATAGGAAAACAGTTTTCAGCAGATATTAGATTAAACTGGTGGCAGATATATGCAAATCAGGAAGATAAGTATACAAGATGGGAGCAGTGGGATGATTTAACTAAGACTTCATCTGTAATAAAAAGGATTGCCAGTTATATGTACAGACCCTGCTAAAAGAGGTAGATTCCCTAAAAAATTACTTTGCACTGTAACACTGCTGTACTTCAGGACATTTTATACAGATAGCAAAAGTCTAACTGCTCTTTTCTGTTGTTTGGAGTTTTTTACCCTAATAAAGAGGAAACAAAATCAAACGCAAAAAAAAAAAAAATTCAAAGCATTGATTAGACCTGAAATTGTAAGAGGAGACCTTGAAACTGAATGAAGGAGGACAAAACTAAAAGAAATGGTTTTAAATTAAACCTGTCAGTATCTTATCTATCTAGAAAGGAATATTATGTCTTGCACTTAGCTTGCATGCTTTGTTCTGTTAAGTAGTGGAATAATCTCTTTGTGGCAGTCTGACCTAGGTCTGCCTGTTCAATCACATTAATAAATGGCAAGTATCATGCTCATAACTGAAGACTGATGCTCTAGAGTAATATTTTATTCCCTCTGATAGTTTCGTTTTCCCTTCATCAAATGCCCTCCCTTCTGCATTGCCTCTCGCTCTTGTATTGTTTCTGATCTGTGTGCACAAGTCCGTACTAGGTAGACCTTAGCTTCCTAAGCACCTTTGCTGTAAGCAGCTGGGATAAACAGCTTTACCTACTTTTTGTTTTTTACTTTCCTCACTTTTTATTTATTCTCTCTCCCACCCACAAGCTCTGGGAAAACCAAGGAAGAAAGATACTGAAATACGAATAAACCAGGTATGAAACTGAGAGAAAGGGAAGAGACCATGGCAAGACAACAGATTTTGTGCTCAAATATAAGTACTGCATTCCCCAATAGAAAAGACAATTATTATGTCAAAGCTCGTTATTATATCTTCCCCCTGTATTTAACTGAAATGTTTTTCAGATGCTCTAAGTGGGAGCCTTTGGTAGTCATGCATACACACACGCAAAACTAATCCCTTGGTTTAAGTGGGTTGGTGTTTCCAAGCGTGAGCGAAGTGAGGGAAAAATTATCAGCTTCGTATTTGCTACATGTGAAATTTTGGAATTGAGACATTTCTCTTCTCTTCATGCACTTGAAATACTTGTTAAAAGCACCACACAAAACAGTTTGCCTTGACACCAGGAAGTTATCTTTTTTCCGTGTGTCATTGTCTTTACCTCTGAACTCTGCTACAGTCACTGTTATATTTTTGTTTGCTAGCTAAATAGTTTTAACTTTCCTTGCTATTAATAGTAAAACTTCGTTTTTTCCAAAACCAAAGCAGACCTAGGGAAGGGAAGTATGTGGGTTTCCATGATGACTAATGTGGTCCTGAGAAGAATCTGTACAAACTTTCAAGTACACAGTGTTGTCCAGAATTTCAACTCAATGTGTATGGGTATTTCTTGTAGAAGTTACTTTAGCACAGCTGGGTATTAGCTTTTACATGTTAGAGTCTTTGGCATATATGCAGTGAACATCTCTTAGCAAGACTGAAAAGCGGACTGTGTCTAGTAAATGCCAAATAAACCTACTTTTTCTTCTCATGAGTGCACATCAAAAGGAAACTTTTATCTTGTAGAAATGTAATCCTATCAGTGTAGACAAAAGAGCAATTTGTATAATTTCCTATACTATAGCAAATGCAGATGTTGAGGTTTAGTATCAGTTGTGAAATTAAGCAGGGATCTTGTAAGCCCTACCTTAAATTTGAGAATAAAGTCAATAAATTGCCAAAAGAACAAAAAACATCTGATTTCACAGACGTAACAGGCAGCAATTAGTACCTGTTTGATTTCATATTGTTCATCCCTGAAATGTGGAATGGCACCCGTTCATGGCTTTAGTTTAATTTCAGTTTGGTGGACTCTTGCACTATTGTACCCAGATGTGTTTCATTTTTTGTGTTTACTCCTAAAAAGTTGTGCTTCAAAGACTTCTGAGAACTCCAAATAAATTAGAACTTAATTAATTGCAATCTCTTGATAGTCCATTTTACTTTCTTTTTCAGGTCAAGCCCTGTCAGTAATTTTGAGCTACATACCAGCACCAGTCCTGAAACCAGTGTAGTCCCTTCTTCCAGGCAGAATTTGCTAGTGTTCACATTCTTGCATATTAACCAAATCAGGACTCTCAAAATAATCTGCTTTGGCCTATCATATATTTTCATTACCAGGAGTCTAACTGGTTTTGAAGGCAGGAAGGAAAAAAGGAGACTTAACAGATTCTTCAGTTCCACAAGATCTGCATTCTTGCTTTTAAGTTAATCCCAATATGCCACTGTAGCCTGGCATGAAACAATTGCTCGTGTGTTATCGTTCCACAGCAGCTTATCCCACAGGGATCAAAATAGCATTGGCTTCCACTGGGTCAGTGTCCATGCCTAAGGATAGCCTGACTCCAGCCCTTTGTAAAGCTATGAAACATTTTATTTTAGTGCTTTTGCAAATACCTGCCCATTGTCAGTGCTAGCTGCTTCCCTAGTTTCTACACAAGACATAGTTGCCTCTTGGTGAAAATTGAGTACAATTTTAAGGTACCTGTTTCGCATTTTTTGAAGTGACCTAGAAGCCTCAGCTTCATTCACTTGCAGAATTAGCATAGCTTTGTCTAAGCCTAAAGATTTCTGTTGTCCAACTCAAGTTTTCCTTAATTTCTTATGCAGTTAAAACTGCAGTGTGGATGTAAATGCAACTGTGTGAAAAACTTCATTATAAAGAAGAAAACCCCTCTACTGTGGTATCAGCTTCTCAAGTAGATGCAACTATGTTAGAGTAAGAGTAGAAAAACTATGACGAAAGGGTGCCTTTTCATAAGTAAAAATTTTAGAAATATCTAATCTATAGTTATCTCCTTTAAGATATTTCAGTAATGCTGATATTTATTCCACTTTTATTTTACAATTATTTAAGTGAGGATGAAATGGGCAATTTCTTAACCAGAATACATGGACGCAAATTGTTTTAAAACCAATAGATTAATTTGAAATTGTAGTAAAAATGCAACAACACTGTGCAAGAGAAAATAAGATAAAATGTTAAAATGAGTGACAGAAGCATTTGAATACCCTAATTTTGAAATCAAGATTTATGGTCTTCTTCAATCTACAAAACCCAACCAAAAGCATAGGTTGTTTTTTTTTTAAAATACAATTCAGAAGTAATATAATATAGGATAAAATAGTCTTAGAAAAGGGATTTAGTAGAGATAAAGTCTCTAAGACTAACTGAGAATGTGACATTTTCTCTGTAGAAGACACAATGGCTCCTTCGCTGTACAGTGGAATGAGATCTTGGACTGTAGTAACAAATCCAAGGCTAAAAACAAAGACTGGGGATTTAGGCCATTCACCTGGGACAGAGGAAAATGTTTGAATCTAGATCTCCTGAATCTCAACACCGTTATTTTCTAGATTCTGTAGTCACCTTCCTTCTCCAATGAATGTTTCTCCAACTATTTAAAGGAGAATAATTTAAGGGAAAAAATTAACCTCCATATAGCCTGTAATCTGAGAAACTCTATTTTGAGTTACTAGTTTTAAGCAAAGCAAAAAGCTGAATCTGAAGAAGTTTGAAATCCTAAAAATGTGTGCTGGGGAAAGAGAAAGTTTCTCATATTTGTCTTTGTATAGGGTTTCACAATTTACACTCTCTGTCTCAGCTTCCCCCAGAGGTTTCTTAGTATATGAGTCTGACACATGAGACTTGCCTTTACTTCTATAGCTTCCAAGTGAGATTAAAGGAAGAGTGAGACCCACAAGGTGGCTCACCATATGACAAATTTCAAATATTATTTTCTCATACAATGTTAAGAGTTCTGTGCTTCTGGCAATCTACAGTTCAGATTCATTTTTACAAGAGAGGCTTCCTAAATAGTTTATTTTTTGCTAATTTTCACTTAAATATTTAAGTTAAAAATTTGCCATGACTTTTTACCTGAAACCTTGTTTGTCTGCTGCTGTTTGGATTTGGGTTTGCTCGTCCTTTCCCCTTCTCTCTTTTTTAATGAAGAAAATGCCTATGGAATAAGCAGTGTGGCAGTGAATTCTTTACCACTTGCACCTCCAAATAACATCGAGAATGAAATGTGTCCATGGTAACCAGGATGCACTCATAACACTTTCCATTCTTCATCTTTTAATCTATGCAAATAGTATAGTATTATAAAATCTGTGCAATATTTTTATTTGAAATAACCACATGCTAACCAATTACCAAGGTAACTGCAATTTGTCCTGGGTATTTGTACATAAATAAGTTTTTAAATGGATTGGTGCTATTGACTGTAAATCAAAGAATAATGTTTTGAAAAATCCCAGTGGTGTTCAATAAGATTACTTGAATATTTTACTTTTCCTGTGCCTCTGCATGTTGGCCTGATCTTTCCATTTTGGCAGAGTTCTATGGCAGGGTGCTTCCTGGTAAAGCAATTACGAGGAGGACATGTTATGGAATTGTGTATTTCTGTCTTTTTTTTAAATTCCCATTAAAATGCCTTGGAATTTGTACAACAATAATTTGTAATTGTACAACAATGCTGCAAGAAAGTACATTTTTATACCCATATTAAAACATCTGCTGTAAGTGACAAGGGTATTTCATTTTGACTTATATTCCATTTTAAAGTTTTAGATTCTCTAAAGATAAAAATCTTTTTCAAGAATCTAAACACACATATGCCCACTCTAGTGTTTGGAATAAATATGTTCTCGGGCACTCACGTATATTTAAGGTCACATTATAGATAAATTCACTCATACAAAAAAAAAAAAGTATATAGAATACTTACTGTGAAAAGATTGTCTTGCTTACAGCAGTGCAGACTTTGAGTATCTGCTATCTGTATACACTTTGTTTTGTTGTACTGTATATCCCAGACTGAAAAGTATCAATTAATGTATTTTATAACAGATCCAAACACATTGTAATCTGTGGTGCAACAGAGCTCTGCTTTTTTAAGAATCAGACTTATAAAATTGTGTATAATTAATTTTCTGTATAGACTTAGAGATTTAATCTGAGAACGTTGTTAGGTATGCAAGTTCAGAAGTTTAAAAGCAACAATTATTAATCGTTTTTGGTAAGTGGTTTTGGGGTCAGGTAGCTATTTTGTTTTTCAGTTGCACTTGGCATTTTCATGCTGAGAAATTTGTTTGTTTGTTTGTTTGTTTGTTTGTTTGTTTTTAAAAGAAATGTCACTTCCAACAGTAACAGGAAAAGGCCAGGAGAAAGCCTATTAACCATGTTTCTTTTCTCCTTTAACAATGGGGTTTTTCTCATATATACGGTATTTTTGTGGACCATTGAGAAGGGTATGCAAGCTGAGGAACATGTTAGAGATGTCTTTTCTTTCTCTACTTGTGTATCAGTTTTGTTTTGACCTTATTCTCACCTCCTGTTTTCTAGAAATAAGAATGGAAGTAGCCTTGTGTGCTGCTTTCCCTACACTGCTAGAGATAAAAAGAGCTTTAGGAAGTACAGCAGAGCATTCACTGTCCTATTGTCCCTGTGGTGAGCTGCAAACATTCGAGTTCTAAAGCCTTCCCAGGTAGTAACATCATCTGTGAAACAGAATGACAAGGGCTTTGTAATCCCTTTTACATTGAATCCTCATTAGCACTCGTGTATGAAATGGTGTTATTTTAACAACATGGTAGTCTATATTGTGCATGTGCATCGCCGAAATGTTAATTCCACCGTATCAAAGGTTCAGTGGTGTCATTTATTTTTCATATATTAAATTCTAGAATGCAGTTTGGATGAATATGAGCTTTTTTGCCTTCAAAGATGCAACTGTTTCACTGCAAAGGACTAGAGATTGTGTATTGTAAAATAAAATTAACTTCTGTAACAGAGTAGGACTTTTTCCTTTCATTCACACAATAAGGTTGTTTTACAGAGTACTGTGGATATCTCTGAGTGTTAACTGAAGCTATTTTATATGTATGCAATCAGATGTATAATTTAGCCATTATGATTACCCCATATACTGATATATTAGCCACAATAACCATCAAAATTATAAATTTTGCCTGGCTGTATTTGACATTCAGATAAAGATGTTAAGCATTTATTCAAACTTATTTACTGCTGCTGTATATGAGATATTGACAGGATAAAAGAAAAACTCTAAAAATACGGACATGATTGGTGTAGGCCTGCCTTAGCAGATCGTTTGGAATCTAAGCTTTAATTTGAAAATTAGTGATTAAACTGAATGCAACTCATTGGGAGTTACAAATACTTAATGGTCAACTTTAAAACCTACATTTTGGCAGTGAAATACTGGAGAGATCTAAAGTTAAATTTGATGTTGAGAGATGTAAGCCACTGTTGTCAGAGCTAAGATTTGTAAAAGTAACTCTGTGTTTTTCAGTCAGAATATGGAAGTATTGACAGTTAACTCAAGGCTTCCTTTTAATTTTCCTTTTTGGCATGCCAGCAGAAAAAAAAAAAGATGTATGGAGTATGTTTTTTATATATACATGTATGTGAATGTGTTTATAAATGTTCACCTCACTAATATTCTCATTGGTCAGTTTTATTACTCATGTCAGGAACCCACCTATAGATATGACAGTGTAAAGTCCTGACTTTTCTCAATTAAATGGAATAAACCAGATTAATGTTAGTAACACTGGAATACGTGGGGGTTTTAACCTTGTCTACAACAGCAAGGGAATTTTACTTGTGGCTTGGAGCGTGATCTTTACAAGCAACTTGTGTGAATGATGATGACTTTCCTCTCGTGTAGGCCCAGCTGTGACAGCAACAAAAAGAAAGTCAATGTTAAAAGGCAACACACTGTTCAAGCACAAATGTAATGTTTTCAGAGAACTCTGGGAAAATTACTGGTAGTTAGGGCCACTTGTACTCCCTCATTTCATAGCTATCTAGTTTACTATTCACGTTAATTTTTTTCTCTCAGGTGCATGGTTTGTAACGCAGATTTTCTCTTCCTTTTCTGTCTCTTCTTTCCCAAGAAGTATATGAATTTTGGGAAAGAGGTATGGTGGTAGGGGGAGGGTACAACTATTTATCTCTTTTCAAGAGTAAACTTGAATGTATCTTTACTCAAAGTCTCAGATAAGACCAACACATTCCCTATGCTTTGCTTATTAAAATCTAACACTTCCTACAGCACAACTGAGAGATTTTTTAGCCCTGCTGAGTTCCTGTGGCCTGCACTTCTGTGTTTAGGTTTGTGTTTGTTACATTTGTGTTCCTGATTTTCTGTTATAACTTTTGCAACTTTCAATTTCAAGTGAATTTGGTAGAAATAATAACACCAGCTTAGGCTGTTGGGTAGGGCTGCAAGCGAGCCCTGTTAGTGTTCCATGGATGGAAAGGCTGCACATTCTGAGCCCAAGGGACTGGATATGTACACCAGCCATGGAAAAAGTTTCAATCAGCACTCACAGTCCATGACAAAACCAATCTTTAATTCCAGTTATTACTGCTTGTTTTGACTAGAAGGGGAATGAATATGTCCTGAACCAACAGAAAATGGACTGCCTGTTGAACTTGGCTCAGGCTCAGAGAGTCTTTAAATATGTCAGAGTTTTGCAGATGTTCCTAATTGCTCCATTAGTTGAAGCAAAAAGTTGTACCACATTTTAATTCATGGCAAAATTGTTCATCATTTTTTATAAATTTGAGCTTTCAAAGATCTAGTCTTCTATACTTTTTTGTTGACCTCTTTTTTTTTTTTAATTTACCTTATAAAAGTAGATTTGAGATGTGAATATATGCTGATGAGAAGTAGTCTAACTTTTTGGTTTTTACTCATTGCTTTTAGTGTAAGGTTTTCCTGCAGCATTTGATATTAATATGATGTCACAATGAAACATCTGTTTTACCTTAGGTGGGTGCAATGATTTAGATAATTGAATTATTGTTAGCAAGCAGTTTTCTGCTGTTATTCTGTGGTTTTAGTAGGTTACAAATGATTCAGTAGTTTATAAATAAGATCTGCCTGCTTTTTCTTGAAAAGTCTCATTGGTGGTTCAGAGGTTTCCTACCCTATAGGAAGTATTCAAAGCCACAGTTGCCATTCTTTTCTAAGACATAGTAATTTCTTTCTCCTTCTAAAAGTATCTCTAAAACTGGGGGGTTCCCCTCTATTTGTTATTAAAATTGTAATATAAAATAAGGGTGTTTTCTTTTTAGAAAAACACTAACATAAATAGAAGTATTACAAGGATTAATTACTATGTTTGTGAGTTGTATTGTCAAACTGATATTATTTCTGTCCATAGTTCTTGCTGTTCCACACAATCAGATGTTTTTACACCTCCTCACCTCCTGTTAAGAGCTTTGCTGCTTCTGAGTATTCACACACTATTATTTTACTATTAATTCTCCCCAAATATATATACACATATATATAGAGAGAGAGAGTGGAAGAAAAAAAAATATATATTCTGGAATAATATTCTAGTTATCTGTACTGATTTATTTGCTAACTGAGAGTTCAAATAAATTCTTCTCACCACATCCATGGTTTGCTGCTAAATATTTGGTACACTCCTGCCATTAAAATGTTTTCCTGTTAAGTGTTGGTATTTCCTGTCATTATCTCCTGGTTTCCATTCCTATGATTTTATCTCTTTTCATGTGATTGGGACTTTTGGAGAACTTTTTTTTTAATAAGGTGCCTGAACTATTAACATTATCATTTTACTAAATTTATAAGAACTACCATACAGCTGTAAACATCTGTGTTTGTTTTGAGATGTTTCCTGTTCTTTTTAGGCAGTGAAATAACATATGATTATGTTTCTTCTCATAATTTCATGATGCCAAGAGGATAGAGCACTGTTTTTGTATTTGTATTTGGTTTTGCAATGATGGAAAATTAATTGATTATAGTGTTGAGCAAGAGAAGAGAGGTCTACTTATATTTCTGGATGAGTGAACAATTAGTACAAGTTATCAAATATTTTCCAGCACTCTCAGAATGAAAATTTCATAGAAAACTTAAAATTCAATAGATTTTCACAGTTAGTTCATTGTTAGATTCACATACATTAATTTAAAAAATTAAATACTAAATATATTTTAGAATAGCCAAACCAGATCACACTATTATTTCTAGAAATCAATAATTTCTAATAAGAAAAAACTCAAATATTTGTGTGGTAGCCTGCTTGATCATTCAACACTAAATAGATGTACAGTGAAAATATTTATCTTCATCATTCATTCCCAGGATGAGAAGATTTGAAGCATTCTTTCATATCAGCTTGAATTAGATCAGCCCGACCATTTTTAGTTGACTGTGTAGATCATTTTGTACTTGCATAAGAAATTTGAGGGAAATTACCAACTATATAGAACTGAGATGCTTGGAATGCAAAAAGCAAAGGAGAACTGACAGCAAACTGATTCTGCAGTGTGATACAGCAGGGAAAAGAGAGCTGCAGAATATTGGGCCACCTCCTGAAGACATGAAGGAAGATAAGGTGATAGCTTTCTCCCATATAGTTACCTCAGGAATATTTGAGGGGGGAAAAAGAAGAAAAAGATCTTAACAGTAAAATTGTGTCATTTTCAAAGCTCTTTCAAAGGTATTCACATAATGTTGTTTTGTCATTAATCTTACAAAATACTTTGGAAGGAAGACTGCTGCATCAAGATAGGCCTATAGTCAGCATAGTTTCAACTTCCATGTAAAATAAGGGGAAAAAAATCCTGTACAAATCTGGATGGCTGCATTCATTTTATTAGGAAAGAACATGCAGCTTCAAAATGTACCACTGATTGTTCATTAAAAGTGTGGCAAATTGAATTCAGGATTCTATTTTGTAGTGAACCAGTACTTTTATTGCAGAAATTTGATCAAATAGGAAAGTGATCTGAAGAAATCAGAATTTTGGTAAACTCAAAAGGCCAAGTTCCAAGTTGGACACAGAAGCAGAAATAATCAGCTGACTGCAGGATGGCAGCTGCTCACTAGGTAGGAGACTTAGAGAAGGACAACTTGGTGTTGTACTGGATCACGAAGGAATGAGTCCAAAAATGCCACATCCCTGTAGAAAGGAACTGCCTTCAATTTCATGTTGGTTTAACTGTACCTATGTAAGATAAGAGGCAGAACTACAGGGACTTGTCATGTCAGAGCCATAGTTATTTTCCCCAAAGCATATGACTGAATGTTTTACTTGTTTTACTAACCTCCCTCTGAGTAAATAGCACACTCTTTACACAAAAATCTATATGTATGTGGAAAAGTTGATCCAAAAATTAATCTGACATTCACGTTAAATAATATTTTCTCTAGAAAAACATGGCGGGGGGGAAAGCTGACTTTTTGTTGGGTTGGTTTTGGTTTGGTTTTGGTTTTTATTTTTAAAGATGTACCTGCAAAACTTGAGATTACTGGAAAGAAATTTCAGGCTTTTACAAATCTGTTGTCTCTTGTATTTGGTTTCATTTTCCCCCAGTTCATATTGCTGTAGTGTTTGGTGCCAGAGTTCTGGAATGTCCTCAATGTGTGCCGAAGTAACTATGACTTCCTGAAACAGCTTCCTGTCCCATTGCTTCTGTACATCATTTCCCTTCTGGAGCTTGAAGATATTGCCAGACTTTCTCAGGTTTCACACGGATTTGAAACAGTAAAAATTTAAAATCCCAAAAATTCAAATTGAAATTGTTAGCTTTGCTGAGCAGCCTGTTGGATTTGATTCATGTCTTTGGTTTAACATAATCATCAATCTGTCTGCTTTACTTAAGACAACAAGTAAATAAGGGTTATCTTTTTTTTGGAGACAATAAATGAATCAAACTGAATGGCTGCAGTAAGAACCAGATCTTGGAAAGGCTGTGTTTATCCTGCAAGCTTTTGTTTTATAATAAACACAGTGATCCAGGTAATTCCATTGCAAGCCATGGCTGGGTGTTGCACACTGCTTCCAGGATTAAGTATTGGAAATGTGAAACCTTTGCTTTTTGTTATGATATGTATTATTTAATGTCTCAAAACTTCACCCACAGGGATCCCCTTTTACTGGACTCACACCAAACAAAAATTCCTTAGATTTTATGTCTTTGACAAAAGACATGAGCAAAAGGAAAGAGACTTTCTTTCAATATTTTTTGTAGACTTTGCAGCAAAGAACTGTCAGCAACACAGGAGCAGAAAGAGGGGACTTTTGATTACTTGCTAGGAAGCTCTTCCCAGCCCTTAGGAAATTATGGGAAATAGTATGTAAATGTTGAATTGAAACTTTAAAGAGTGAATAACAGAAGTTACCATTATTGCACAACTGGAGGTAAGGGTAACCTCTCCATGTGGAATGAGCAGTAAGGGATTGGAAGGATAGCCTGGAAGCTGCAGGAGAATGAGGGCAGTCTGTTGGTGCAAAAGAGAGAAGATGTATTGGAAAGGCCTTTGGGAGGTCAACTGTTCCAGCTTCCTGGTCTGTGCAGGGTCAGGAAATTGGGATGGAAAGCTAAAATGTTCAAAGCTATCATGTAGGAAGCTTATTTTTCTGGGTCTGAATACCTCAAAATTGAATTTCTGTGCCTGAAAAAAAGGTTGCTGCAGTTGCAGGTAGGAGAGAAAAAGATTTTAGCTTATGGAAAATAGGAATAGAAATGTTTTAAATAGAGAAATAACTTAATTCTTATCCCCAAGGGTGCTGTAGAGGCCTAGAATGAGGCCTATCCATTTCTGGGTGGAGGAATTAATGAGAACATAAGCAACAGTAAAACCTTATGAGGAATTTAAAAATGGGTTTCGTTCTCTTGATTCTCCTGTGACAACTGGATATGCTCTGAAAGACTTCAGAGGCAGATTAAACTTGTAGTATGGAGAGTGGGACATGTCTGGTGCAGAGTACATCCCAATCAGAATGAGATTGCCCACAGGGTTTGTATTATTTTGAGGCTACGTGGGACAAGATTTCAAGAAAAGTTCTGTGTCAGACTGGCAGTTCCAGAGGATGTGGCTGTGCTGCTGTTCCTGTTGTGTGGCTACCAGGGCATTACAGATGCTTTAGTGAGAGTGACTTCAAGGGAGCACAAGAAAAAGGGACGGGGCAAAGAAAGCACAGGAGGAAATGGCGAGACAGGAAAATAGAGCGTGTCATTAATTTAGAGATGAAGGCCAGATGGGAGCAGATAAGCTTGCTGAAGTTCTGGGCTGTATTTCAGGTTGAAGATAAATCAGTTGATATTGTGACTGGGGAATGACAGAATGGAGAATAAGAGAATGGATTGAAGAGAGACCAGGAAATTATTCATCAGTATATTTGGAATTCATCTGTCATTGGAAGAGTGTGAGTGGTGTAGGATAAGGTATTGTGGAGGGCAATAAACTTTTCATTAGTTTAACACAAAGCCTTGGATATTTTGGAATTTAAAGAAATCCTAGAAAGAATTAAGTTGCATAATAATAAAAATAATATGTTGGCATAATGTAGTAATCTATCAGAACAAGTAAAGCCATGCTCCCTTTCTCTCATTTCAGCAGTATACTTAGGGAATTTAAAATTTTCCCAAATAATATGAGGTTTTATTTCCAGACTAATTTATGCATAAGCTGGAATGCTGCTCTCTGTGGAATTATAGAGTAGCACATTCAGATTTCCGAACAGAGGAAATAGAACAGTCTCTCCACTCAGGACTGTGGGGGAGCTCTGTGTGTCCATCCCGTGCAGTGCATCCTTTTAGCCTGAACTCAGCAGGTATCTGCATTGTTACCCCGAGCATGGCATTTCTCTGACTGGAGTTCTGAGCACAAATCCTGCTCTCCAGGAGATCCAGACGCTTTCAATGTGCAGTTCAGAGGATTTTAGGTTGTTCACTAGGTGCTTACGTCCTGTAAAAGAAGCTCCACATCAAAAGAAACAATGAGCAGAAGTCCTGCGGTGGACACCGCCGTGTGTGAGCCCCGCGTGTGCTCTCCCGCCGCTCTCCCTGCGCTGCTCCGCGCTCTGTCCGGCCCGGCCCCGCCGCTCTCCCCGCGCTGCTCCGCGCTCTGTCCGGCCCGGCCCCGCCGCTCTCCCCGCGCTGCTCCGCGCTCTGTCCCGCCCGGCCCCGCGCGCTCCGGGCCAGGCTGCGGGCGGGCGCTGCGGGGCGCTTCGGCCGCCAGAGGGCGCCCGCGGCAGGGCCGTGTCACCGCGCCTCTGGACAGCCGCGGGAATGGCGGGGACAGCCCGGAGCCGGGAATGGCTGGGATAACCCAGAGCCAGGGAATGGCTGGGACAAACCCGAGCCAGGGAATGGCTGGGAAATCCAGAGCCAGGGAATGGCTGGGACAGCCCAGAGCCAGGGAATGGCTGGGATAACCCAGAGCCAGGGAATGGCCAGGATAATAATCTTTGCTTTTATTCCTGTATTTTTTTAATAGAGCACTCTGCTTGGAAATAAAAATATGCAATCGTAAAAACCAGTCTATATTGTTTTTAACTTTTCATGGGCAAAGCAGATTGGTGAAAGGCAGAGAGTTAAGCAGAAACGTAAAGAGAACTTTTAAAAGGCTCATACATTTTCATTTCAGCACTTACACACATTTTTTCCTCAATGATCCCTGCTTTTGCTCTGCTAGAGTGTGCTAGGATGTTGTGAATGCCTGCATAAGAACAACCAGGACCACACGTACTCTGAGACAGCTTTGCTTTGCTGTAGGCAGCGAGTGCAGCAGTTCCAGCCACATCTGCAGTGTGTAACACAAGTTACACCAGGATTTTTGCTTTTCTATTCCTGTTACCACTTGCACTGGAGTCATTGAGTACAGCTGCACTTAGGCTCCTGCAACTGCACCTGTAGAAAAGTGGAACATTTCTGGGAAAAATCAATGTTTCTGTGTTCTTGTATAATTTGCAAGGAGTGGATAATATATGATACAGAGTAT